>OX596077.1:60358374-60958374 GCA_951394005.1 Protophormia terraenovae | reverse complement strand
CAAACATTCCAACAAATCTTGATGTTGTTAATAACCCTCTTATAATCCGTTTACTACAGTTACTCCAAAGCCCTTAAAGATTATAGCTCCAAGGAAAACTGTATTTGCCAGTCGTTTTTCAGTAGATACAACAGTAAATGATGTTGGATTCTATATTAAAACGAACCTTGGCATTGAAGATTACAACGATAGAGCGTCATTTAAGATAATCGTACCAGAGAGTATTTTTGATCGTCTCGTTAATCCACAATTTTGGCCGAAAAACACAATTGTTCTTCCAAGAGCTTCTGTTCCGAATCCAAAAAACTAATTGAATTTTATAATCCGTAAAATATTAATATTTATCCAAAAAATTATAACTCCTTAGCTATTTCCATTGCATACCAAAATGTTAGAGGTATGAACACAAAGTTAAAATCCCTTTATTTAGAGAGCTTCGGTATGGAACATAATATTATTGTACTCACTGAAACATGGCTCCGAAATAAATTTGATAAGATAATTCATAATTCTGAGATAATGTGCAGTAAATTTCAAATTTATAGACGTGATAGAGTGGATAAAGAAGGTGGGGGAGTCTTTATTTCTGTCTCAACTCTCTTACCTTCGGAAGAAATAATCGTTAATAATGATCAAAATATTGAATTTATCGCTGTTTGTATTAATGTCAAATTTCGGAAAATTTTTGTAACTTGTTCATATATTCCTCCTGCGTCAAACATTCAAATTTACGAACAACATGCAAATGCGATAAAATTTGTAGCCAATCAATCCAGACCTGGTGACTCTATTATTGTTCTTGGTGATTTTAACATTCCAAATATAAAATGGTGCAAAACTCCTGGTTCATGCTTTTTAAGCCCATCAGTAAGATCTGAAACATCTTTAAAAATAATCCAAAATCTTTTTACCAGTTTGTAAATTCAAAGCGCCGAGTCTCTGGTTATCCATCCATGATGAAATTTGGAGATAAAGTATCCTCAAATGATGCTGATATTTGTGATATGTTTGCCGCTTTCTTTTCATCTGCCTACTCCAATAAAGAATTACATCAACTTTCCAATTATCCTTATCCAATTCCTGATACATCCCTAATAAGTTGTCCAATTTTAGATAAGTCAATGATAATAACAGCCATACAGAATCTTAAATATTCTGACAAATGTGGACCTGATGGCGTTCCAAGTTGCGTTCTAATAAAGTGTTTAAATTATCTTTTATCTCCAATAACTTACTTATTCAACTTAGTAAATGGTTATTTTCCTGCAGTCTGGAGAGAATCCTATATTATACCTTTGTTTAAATCCGGAAGCAGATCCAACATCTCCAACTATAGAGATATTGCTAAATTGAGTGTTATTCCAAAACTTTTCGAAAAAATAGTTACTGAAATCCTTACACATCAAGTCGTTTGTTATCTTTCCCCATTTCAGCATGGATTCAGAAAAGGATGTTCCACTACTACAAACCTTTTGGAGTTCACAACCTCAGTAATAACAGCATTTGATTCCGGCTTACAGACAGACACAATATATACAGATTTCAATAAAGCTTTTGATAAAGTAAACCACGATCTCCTATTGTTTAAATTGAATAAATTTGGATTTTCTCCTGTTTTTCTTAAATGGATATCTACATATTTTAAAAATAGATACCAATGTGTATTATTTCGAGAATGTAAATCCAAAAACATTTCCGTTTTATCCGGTGTTCCACAAGGTAGTCATCTTGGTCCTTTATTATTTCTAATATTTATAAATGATTTACCAGCCTGCATTAAGAATTCCAGAATATTAATGTATGCTGATGATGTAAAGCTGTTCCATAGCTTTACTGATTCCTATCAACGTTCCTTACTCCAATCAGATCTTGACAACCTTTATGACTGGTGCATTATAAATCTAATGGATCTGAATTTAAGAAAATGCAAACACATGATGTTCTACAGAAGAAGTCCAGTACTCTGTAAATACAAAATAAATGAATATGAACTTGAATCGGTCGACGAATTCCTTGATCTTGGTGTTTTGCTTGATTATAAACTGTCATTTAATTCCCATGTTCTACAAATTGTTAACAAAGCAAAAGGAGTTCTAGGTTTCCTCAAGCGCTGGGGAAAAGAATTTAAAGATCCCTACGTTTCCAAGCATTTATTTACATCTCTCGTACGACCAATCCTGGAGTATGCTTCCGTGGTCTGGGATCCTCAATACGAAGTTCACGTAAATAAAATAGAATCAGTCCAAAAACAGTTTCTCTTATTTTGTCTTCGTAATCTTCCATGGAATCCTAATATTAATTTACCTTCATATAAAAGTCGATTACAGCTAATTGATCTCCCTTCTCTTGAAAATAGGAGAAAATATGTGAATATAAAATTTTTAATTAATTTAGTAAATGGTTCAATTAATTCCGAGATCCTGCTTCGTAAGATAGAATTTGCAGTCCCAATTCGTTCAAGTAGAAATTTTATTCCTTTAAAAATTAAATATTTTCGAACCAATCAATTCAACATTTTTTATCCATATATTGATTTTTTAGTAAATCCAATCCGTATTAAGAGGAGTATTTTTAACTTATTAAATAATAATATTGTATAATTACGAGATATTATATTGTTAATAGCTTTAAGAATAATATGTATGCTAGCCTGTAAGAAATTGTAATTTCATTAAATAAATAAAATGATTAAAAAATAAAAATATGAATTTTTGACACTTTAAAATTTTTATGATTTAAAAAAAATTTTTGAAATTTTTTATAAAATTTAATTTTTTCTCAAAAGATGGGTTAATATCTCCATAACTGTTGATCGTAAGATAATTATAATTTTGTTTATAATTTTCTGAACAAAATTAGACAAGTCATATTCGACTTATGCTCATTGAAAAGCATTTCCTATCTAAGATAACTCCTACATATTTTACATTGTTTTTCCATGATATTACGTTGCGATAACAAACAAATATTTTTCCTTCTTCTGGAAAAAACTATGGCTTGAGTTTTTGAGGAATTGTCAGCTTATTACGGCATTCACAGATATTTGAAGACTACTTAAGATTTGATAAGTTGTTTGAGCTAAAATTAGCTGTATGGTCAGCGAATATTGACATTTTACGTCAATAATGAAAAATCCGAAGTAAAGATATTATAGAAAATCGGTAAGAGGGCATCCTGCTGGAATATCATATTCGTTGGAATATTTATCACCTATATGTTATCCAAATGAGCGGTTTGTCAAATACTAATTTTATATGTAGTAGTATTATAGCTGTTGACTTACCTTCATTGAAATTTTCTTTTATATGTTTTTTAATTCGAATAAGTTGTTGTGTGGAATTATGATCAGACCTAAACCCGAATTGTTGGGCTAAGAGGATAATATAGAGGTCAAAAAAATGTACAAATCTCTCTTTGATTATCTTTTCTTCTTAAGAAAAAACTTATTTGCGCGAAATATAATTCCTATGTTGGCATTATTTGCGACTTATTCCCTTTACAATTGTTTTCGGAAAATATACTTATATGGAAGACATGGCCAGTATTAAAACCAATTTTATATTGAACATTTTATTCTAAAATATTTCCCACATTTTGAGATAAAATCAAAACTATTTTTATTATACTTTTTATTGGCAAAATAAAATTTTTTAATTAAAAAAACTGATTGTGCTAATAATATATAAATTTAGATTTCATATGAATTCCAAACGTTTCGAAAACGTGAACACATACAATTATTTAATTTTTTCACTCAGTATCAATGCAAATGTAATTTTGGAAAACTTTAAATGCAATAAAATATCAGTCCAATTTGCCTTAAACTTTTAGTAATTATTACACAGATTGACGAAATTACGAGATATCTCTTTCAATTCGCATAAGAATTATTAATCACTACAAAATTAAAAAGAAGCCGGAAAAGTGAAAATAAATTATGGAAAAAAAAAAAACACAATTTCACAAATTTAAAAATTATTTTTCTACTGAAAATTTCCTCTTTTGGATGCACTTGATCATTTTTTACTAATGAATGAATAACAACCATTAAAAAGAACATATTGGGAAAACTCATTAACTAAATTTGCAAATCACTTATAATTACAATGACATAACAGAGTATCCTTGGTTGTCATTATTAAGAGGGTTTAAATAATTGAATTTAGACTTATTTACAAGTTGTATTTTTTGGCTGAAATATTTTATTTTTAATTCTTTTCATACTACGGCTTAAGATACGATTATCAATGCATCAATCATTTCAATTGAAACGTTTCACATTTCAACTTATACTAAAACAGGCAGCACGTCATCAACATCATTTGTCATATAAATTTTTCAACTTCGAAATAAGAACCAAATTAAATGAAGAGGTTTTTTTTTAGTTTTTGCACAAATAAGACCTTCACCTTAGTAGCTGAAATGAAAACAAGTATTGATTTCAAAACTAGTTCCTGAGTGATTGTCTATTTAGTTCAGATACTCGTTGTTTCTTACGTTCATCAGCGTCATCATATTGTTGTCACCTAAAAACGTTAATTCCAGGTGAAAAAAAAATCATATAAACCAGATTTTAAAAGTAAATGAATCGAATTTAAGACGAAACATATAATAAATTAGTTTGCACTTATATGATTGTTTTCTTTTAAAGTTTAGGGTGTACAGTAAACATTTGTTTTTACTTAATGATTTTTATACCCACCATCAAAAATATGGGGGGTATATTGATTTTGTCATTCCGTGTGTAACATATCGAAGGAATCATCCAAGACCCCACAAAGTATATATTTTCTGGGTCCTGGTTAGATTCTGAGTCGATCTAGCTATGTCCGTCCGTCTGTCCGTCTGTCTGTTGTAAGCAGGATAGGGCTCGAACGGGGAAACGTAGGGGGATGAAATTTGACACAAATATTTATCATATATAAGGTTTGTTTGATATTGAAATTGGGCAAAATCGGTTAATAAATAAAAATGTTATGGGCTAAAAACTAGAAACACTGGGTGTTCGTTTCATACTTTTCTGCTGATATCTCTTAAAAGCATGTACGACAACGAAATTTTGTACGGATAATTTCGATATCAACTTGGAAACAAAAAATGGGCGTGGTCCGCCCACTTTACCACCCACCTCCCATATAAAGTAAAATTTGAAAAAATTTATGGTGGGTATATAGATTCGGCCGAGCCGAATATAATATTCGCTCTTGTTTAATTTTTCAATTGCATGTCAATAAATGATTCTTCTGAAATACTATCAATCATTAGTTACATGTTATAAAATATGACAGGACATATCAAGAGATGCTGTCAGGTATATATAAATCGATAGATTTAAAATCTTAACAAATCTCAAAGTTAAAAATATTTAACTCTTTAACAAATCCCATTAACATTTTTAACAAATCGTTTAGATTTCCACCACAAAATACTTCAAACTTACAGTATTCAATCTTTAAATTCCCATTCACTTGATTTAAAATTTATTGATTGTATTACAACATTTTTAAAAAGGTTCTTTTGTAAAAAATGAAATTAATAGAAAAATAAAATAAACAAAAACTTCAAAAGTAAAAATGTTAACTGTGATTGGTGGAGAGAAGCATTACAATTAATTATAGACAAATAGCAAACATTTGAAATAATCATCAATTTCAATTGTTTAAATTCCGAATCAAAATGGAATTTATCTGGGGATTGGCCAATTCCAACAGCTGACAACCGCACAACATGCTCATCCATTCATTTATTTATTTTTAGCAAACGAGGAGGATTGACTGTCTAACAAGTGTAGGTGAAGATTTATAAAAAAAACACACAAACAAAAGAAAAAATTAATTTATGTTATAAATTTTAAATAAAAATCTTACACACTCTTACTGCACACAACACACAGTGGGGCCAAACGTAAACATTTTGCTAATAAATTTATAACTCCTAAATTTCTGGTCAAATTGTCAAAAGCTTTCGCCCTGTAATAATACGAATAAGCTACGGGTTGTTAAAATTTACCACCTCGAATATGAAAAAGTTTAAAGAAATTGTAACTTCTACAAATTTAAAATATTTTTATATTTATGAAAAGTGATTGGCAAGATAAAGAAAGTTATTTCGTACAGTTAAAAATATATTTTCCCTTGGATTTAAAATTTTTGATTTCTTGCCTCGTCTTTATTTAATTTTTAGGGAATAAGTCTTGTAGTATATAAGGGAAACTTATTATTTTCTTAATATTCCGTAGCTTCTAATAATTTCGAAATAATATGCTGAAACAAATCATGAAATGCTGAAACATCACCATGAAATTAATATGACCAATTTTTCTCTTTTTCTCAAAGTTTTATTAATAAAATAATTTTTTTCTTTACATATTTCCAAATTAAGGCTTAATGGTTAATAAAGAAAATGATTCGTGTTTGCATCCTATGTCAAGCATTGGTTGAAAATGATTCTTTTTTGAAAACAATTTCATGGCTATCAATCTAAAAAAATATCTCCGATTTCAATGAAACTCACTACAGTTATTACCTGAAAGTGTTGTTCAAATTATAAACTTTCAGATTGAAGACCCTTTCCGGTCCAAAAATATGACGATTTAAAGTTGAAAAACTATAAATTTTTTTTCAAAAGTTTACATACTTTATTCTTCATAACTTCTAAACTAAAAATTTTAATTTTTTATTTTATTTAATAGAAAAAGATATTGACTTTAAAATGATGAGTATAAAATATACCTACTTCGAAAGTTCAAAGGTCAAAATCTATAATTTTTTTTTTTATGATTTGAGAAACACTTTCAATTGCCAATATATTTAGTGAATATCATAGACATCAGAGATGTCATGTCTGATTTTTGACCGTTTTGACATGGAATCACTCTATTATACTTTTACTGCTTTTTTTCTGGATCTAAAAATCATTTAAAAGGCTTCCTTAATAAGTTTTTTGGCGGTAATTTTTCAGAGATAAATAATAATTAATGAATTCAAATTATCCTTATGAAATATGTAAAATCAATACTATTTTGTGGGTTACATTTTTATTCGATCCGATCAATAGGAGATACATATTTATTACCAACATTTTTCCGATTGGATCCACTGTGCAACATACAATAAAGTCAAATTGAATTTTACAACTTTTTTTCATATAAAATCGTTTTATATTTACGTTTTATTCGATTACAATGAACAAGTTGATTACACTGGTTGGCAAAAAAAGTCTTCCCTTAAACACGAATAGTTGGACTAAGTATATGGATTTTAATGTGCTAAACAGGAATCGGCTTTCAGTTTTTTTCCGTCAGATCTGGATTTTTATAGTCGTGTCTAATATTTCGCCTTGAATAAGCCGATTACTTGAGTATTTTCACTTAATTGTGAATAAAATCGAGAATTCCGCATCAAATTTCAGAAAAAAAATTCTTCAATTTTACATAACTCCGAAACTATGTATTGAATACACAAAAAATATTTTTAAATAAATGTTTAAGATATAATTTGTCTGAATTGTTTGGTGTTCCAGTGGTCTAAACCAGACAACCCGTTCTCGAGTTATGGTAAATAATAATCATGTATTCACCTCATTAAGGAGCAGATATTAAGAAATGTAATGAAAAAAAATAAAATAAACGAGATTCGTGTTGATCAGACCAAATGCCATCTAGTCCACATTTTATTTTTTGCCGACCAGTGTTATATATAAAACAGTTGTACAATTATAAATGGAGTGTTAATTCAAATGAGAATGAATACAAAATAAACACATTAAATAAAAATACATTCATTTTGTACTTTTAAGTACATTGCATTTTGCAGTTTACTTGACACTTTTGACAAATGATTACACATTACCAGAGTACGAGTGTAAATAATAAATATTATTTATATTTATTTATTAAAATGACATTTATACGATATGATTAAAAAATAATATTCTAAAAACGGCAGAGACCTAAAAAAGTGAAACTTAAAGGTGTTTCAACAGAGACGTACAGATGTTTTTTAAATTTAATAAATAATTTTACGTGTGAAGTTTAATTATTTCACACAAATACATTAAAATGCTGTGCGGAAAATTCGAAATAAGGATATCCATCCATGAATGATCGGTATATTGCCCAAAAATCGAAGAAACCTTTAAAAATTTATTTTTAGACTTTTTAGAGCCTCTTTGTTCAATTTCGATCCACATAATTTTATTTTTAGTTATATAAACCTTATTTGTGTTAAATATTAACATAATACTAACATTTTTGTCGGATTTGTACTCGTTAAAGCAATTTTCAAGAGAGGGGTTTATATGGGAGATATGGTCAATTAAAGACCGAAATTTAACATCCAAATTCAATAGGCTTTGTCCTTGTATTAAAAAAATATATGTACCAAATTTCATCAAATTATCTTAAAAATTACGACCTGTACTTTGCACACAAACTTTACGTGAACAGCCTGCCTGCCAGCCATTACAATATCTAAACAAACATGGTTCTTTTAACATTTGCTTTAACAACCGTGTTTAAACATGGAAAGAATTAACATTAACATCAAGTTGAACGATCTACATTTATCATTAATATGATATGATTTTATGTTAGGTGAAAACGACGAGTTATACCCCAACCACCTATGGTGGTGTAGGTTTAGAACAGGTAAAAAATTTATTTTTGCCGAAACCCTCAAAATTCAAATCTCAGGTCTTGAAATAAAACAAAATTTTTTAACCCAGAATGGAAAGTGGTTTGAATTATTCTAGAGAAATAAAAACTTATTTTCAGTAATTAAATTTAAACGAAAAAAATAATAATATTAATAACTCAGTAAAAATTTTAGGACAAGTTCTAAAATCATTAGTTCTAGAACTGGTATAATAAGAACCACTTCGGATTCTTTAATAACATCCTCAGAATTAGTGGTATCACAACCAATTCTTACACTAATGGAGTATAACTTTATTGTGATTCTAAATTAGTTTTAATGAATGCTTAAGAGAACTAGTGCTTAAGAACTAATTCTGTACGACTTCTACATCAGTTCTAAAAACAAATTACTGGTTCTCGAATAACTTCCTAGAACTGTTTAAAAAACTTGTATAAATAAATTAAAAAAAAGAGTACCCAGCAAAAACTTAGCTTCTATTTTTAAAATCAACAGCTTCCTGTATGCATTACATTGTAGCCTTATTCGCCACTCGCAGCATTACTTAATACTACTTCAATAACTGGTATTTAGTAAATATGAAAGTAATTTGATTTTTAAGTGAATCACTTGTCTAGAGCGCCTAACTAAAAAAACGTGTTTTCAAAATTAAAGAGAGTTCAACTCCCACTCAAGGTAAACGCATTTTTTTATAAATTGTGTTTATTTATTTCTCTATATGAAAACTACTTTTTGCGCACAAAAATATAAGGCGATTGTGGTGTAGCGAGTAAGACTGCAGACTAACAAACACAACCAGTATGTTGATGCGTGGGTTCAAATCTCAACCGAGCCAAATGTTTTTTTTTTTTTTTTGTGCGTAAAAAAAACAGCATCCAAAACAGCTCTTTTGGAACCCAAAAAAAAACTTATTTAATTTTGGACATCTCGAATAAAATTCATCAGTTATAGCACCAAAAATGGAAGCAGTTTTTCATACCGACTTCGCTTACAAATGACGTTATTTGGTAAGCGAAGTTTTTGCTGGGTATTTGCAAAATTAAATTGATTTTAAAAGTGGCCTTTAAGAAAAAGCTCATTAGAATAAAAAAAACAGGTTCTGAAACCGTTCTGTTACGCTTCTATATAACTAGTTCTGAATGTAACAATTTCGAACAAAAATCATTGATTAAAGAACTAGTTCTAGAACCGTTCCATAGAATGGGTACTGGCTAGGTAACACTTCCACAGAACTAGTTCTGGAGGTGACAATTTCAATCAAAAATCATTGGTGGTAATGCCAAAGTGGAACAAGTACAGGTTATTTCCATGTGTTCTGGAACTAGTTGTAGAACTAATACAATTTTTCCTGGGAATACAAAATTTCGTTGTGCACTCCTTACACAAGTGTTACAAAATACTTTAATGTTCTGGGGAATTCATTATGACTTTAACATTATTTAACAGATTTTCTCTTTTTATATCTTATTTAGAGTTTTTAATTTCCCGACCTTTTTCAACTCCCGGGAATCGGGATTTTATTTTAAGCATTCCCGGGTAATCCCAGTTATTCGGCAAAAATGCAAAATTGTTATAAAAGTATCAAAAATAAACACAAGAAACTTTTTCTTATAATTTACAATCAAATAAATGACTCTATTTCTAAATTAAAAATATATGTTTGAAGACCACTTTTTTGTTATAATATTGTACTAAAAGAATTTACTATAGATATTGATTATTGTTTTTAATAAATACTTCTGTTTGATAACAAAGAACTACAAAATAAGAAAAAAATTCTGCTGCACGGGGTTTCTAAGTCAATTCGGATACTATGTACAAAATAAAAAAAAATCCAAAAATTTCAAATAAAATTATCTTCAAGTCTTCTTTACATTACTGTTTAATACGGTCAACGGTCATGGAGATATTAAGCGTATCTTTTGAAAAAAAAAAAAAAAAAAAAAAAAAAATAAATTTTATACAAAATTTCAAGAAAAAATTTTTAAAAAAATCATAAAAATTCAAAAGTATCACAAATTAAAATTTTTATTATTTGTTCATGGAGATAAATTTGTTGCAAATAAAACAACACATATTTCATAAAAATCAATGCATAAGTTTTGATTTTATTCACAAATAAGTGAAAATACTCAAAATGTTGTCCACACGATGTGCCTTAGCGAAATGTGTTTTGACAAAAGTGACCCGTTTTCAATTGTCAACGACATTTGACTTAAATTTATGATCCCAATCAATAATATTTATCGCCCCTCGTATATTTATATATCTAGTATTTGTTTAAATTACAATTTTCTATATAAAAATGCAAAAACAAAAAGTGAAATTTTTGCATAATTTTCAAAAAGTCCATAAAATTTGTTTATTAAATTTATTTTTAATGCTCCTCCGATTTTGTTATGTAAAATGACAAAAAACTAAGTTCACGCAGTAATCCAAGCAATTCCATATGAAAATGTGAGTGTGCCTCGCGAAAAACAGAATTTTTTAAAAATTTTCGCACTTGTTTTCCAAACTTTGAGACTATCTACTACGTTGACTATTTCGGGCACATCAAAAAGATATAGCGCAAAATGCGCACAATTACAACAAGTATCAATCCCTATCCCTAATTTTGTATTCGGTTGAGGGGCGCACAAACCGCGCCCAAAAAACTGAAAAATTTAAAAAACCAAAAAATTTTGTCATCAAAACTTTACTACCCTGTATTTAGTTGTTGAAAGCCTGCACTACAACAAAGATGGTGCAGAATTTATTTACAAAGCCCGATTAGTTTACTTAAAATAGAGTAAGATCAAAAAGTATAAACGCGCGAACAAAAATTGTAGAAGAATGGTAAAAACTTAAGTAGTTTTTATCAGTTTTTCTATATTCTTGAACTTTGAACAACAATCATGGCTAGAAAAAAAAACTTACTGTGCTTAAGTTTTGCACTGTATTAGTTTCAAGTCCTGTGAGTTCAGATCTGTAACCAATTTGTTAAAATTATCATTACCTCAAAACTTATTAAGGATTTAAGTCAGTTTCAGCCAGGTTAAAAATTTTTGATAATTGCCCATATATTTTTGAAAATTAACAAAATTATGTATAGAAATATTTTCGAACCGAGATGAAATGACGATTTAAAACAACTAATGCATTTATTGCATTATCAGATAATCGATTTCTAACTTTACTATAATAAAAATACACGTTCGCATTCGACGTATTTTTGGCTTAAAGTCAATAATGCATTGGCGAAGTTTTCTGAGATAGAGAATTTCATTCTGTCAAACAAATTCGGAATTTTTAAATATGAAGGAAGTGCTATTTCTTTTTTTCTCGTATTTAAATAGATCGAACTGGATACACGGCAATACTGCATTTACTTACTTATGATAAATCATTTTTTTTTTTTTTATAGAATTTTTGCTTTTTAAAAATGGTAAAATTGGACATTGTTTAGTAGTTTTTAATTCCCGGGATTCCCGACAAAAAATCCCGAGAATCGGGAAAATTGCCAAAATTCCCGGGAAATTCTCGAAATAAAAATCCTAATTTTATTTGATAAATAATTATATGTTAATTGCAAATTTTTTACATTTAGTTGCTAACTATAGTACTTAATAGCAACATTTTTCTAAAAACGTGAAAAAGTTAACCTTTTTCTATATAAATGCTACTTAAAAATTTCGAGTCCGATGCGGCACAGGTTAATTATATCCGATTTAACTAATATTTTACTGAGTATGTTTTTGAAACTCAAAGAACAAATTCGAAAGTTGGTAAATTTTTATGCTTTAAGAAGTTTTATCAGATTTATAGCTAATATTATAGATTAACCGTTAACAATTTTATACTTAAGCTTTAGGTAAAAAAAAGGTTGAATAGTCAATTTTATTTCACTTTTAATGTGGCAATTTAAATCACATTAAAATAAGTTCCTATTGCATAGAAAAAAGTCAATATCAATATTAAAATTCCCATTAGTGTTTATAATTATTCAAGCGTGACAGCTCATCATTTAATAATGATTTATTTTAAAATTGAATTAAACTAATTAATTAATATACCAAATAAAATATATTTACACAAGTCAACAAAAGGCTGAAAAAATAGTTTTGCAAATAATTCAACGTAACTAGTTTTCCTTGTGCTACACATTGTATATATTCTCTGCGGAAAACTTTTGGTAATTGCTGTAATTGACTGGTCCCTTAGTACCAGTTGAGTACCAATTGACAGCTCATTCGTCACCAAAGTTCTAGTTGAAAACTAGTTGACACCACCGCACTCACTGTGATGAATTTATTTATTTTATTTCTATGGGAGGTGGGCGGTAAAGTGGACGCACCACACCCATTTTTTGTTTCCGAGTTTACATTGGTCCTTGAACTATTTTAACACAATTTCGTTTAAGTTTCACCTAAATCGGGGTGGGCGGTAAAGTGGGTGGTTATAAAAAGAATTAAAAAGTAAACGAGTTTTTATTAAATTTTATTATATTGATCGTCCTCTTGGACCAGTTCTGTGACCGATCGCAAAGAACTCATTAGCCATGTAAAAGTGACAGGTTCCTCCCATATAAAGTTGCGGAACTGGAAACGGTCACTAACACTGCGAACGTTTTGAACGTTTCTTTTTCCTCTAGTGATGTTACTTAAATATTTTTAATTTATATGTAAATGATAACACAACGTGAAAGTAAACGTAACATGTTTGATGATAAAATACATTTCATCTGCTCTCTTGCTGTTGTTAAACTGTTATACATATTTGGGGGATTCAGAATGTGTGCTATCATGTCATATTGTCATATGTTCTAAAATTTTACAATGGTTAAAAATATAGTTTTTGCTTTTCAAACAAAATGAATCTTAAAATATATTTTTAAACTATTGTAAAATTTTATGACATATGACAATATGACATGATAGCACACTTTGTGAATCCCCCAATTATAAGTTTTTCTGAATTATCATTGCTATACTTAAAAAAAAAAAAAATAACTATAATGAATTTTGTAATAAATAAGTACTTGTCAGACTTGCAAGTTTTAGTCAGATTTTATGAGAAAGCATTTCCAATTAAGAATTTATTTGAATTTAGTTTTCTTTTATAATTTACAACTTGCTGCCATTATTGGAACAAATGCTACACGGCCATTTAAGTTGATAATTCCAGAACAAATCTTCATTTAACTACCAAGATATTATTTGATTTTGTTTTATAATTTCATTATTTAAAAAGATGTTTTAATACTTCATCGAGTTACAACGTATGTAGTGTGTCAAATATGGAAATGTTTTTTTAAGTGGCGATGATGATGATGATGATGGGAATATAAAGTCAAATAATAATTCTTACGATTTATTAGCTCAAATACAAAAATATGTATATTTAATTAAAATTCACCTTTATTTATCATGAAGCCTTCTCATTAATAGGGATATAAATTCTACATTTTGCTAATAATTTCAATCAAATATAATTCTTTTGTTTATTTTTATTATTAATTTAAATTTTTATTTTTAATTAAAGAATTCAGTTTAAGTTGCATGAAGTAAAAACAATTTTTACATTTTGCGATTATATTTTTTTTAAGCAAAATCACATTAAAGTTTAGAATTTATTGTCTCTTGATGTGTTAATATTCGTAGTTATATTTTATTAGATATTATTTGTATATTTCTAGCCAAAGTTTATTAAAATTTAGCACACGTACAATATTTTGTTTTTAACATTTTTTATTTATAATTTGTGACATGCAGAAAACGAAATTTACTGAATATTTTTTTTTTTTCATCAAAATATCAAAAGAACATGCAACACCAACGCATCCCAGGTATGTATGTATTTTTAATCATTCGATGTTTTGTATTCGAATTATATAATAGCTGTTAATAAAAATAGAGATTTTATATAAAAAATGCTAATGTATGAATTGGTCAATTGCTATAAATCTATGATTTTAGCGACAAAGAAGTTAATGCATATTTTTCAAAATCTATCTATCCACTTCATTAGGTTTTAATGTGAATTTTACGATTGATTTAAAATTTAATATCGCCATTAGCATAAGTTGCCAACAAGAATTGTAGAAACAATTTTTAAAATGTTTAAGAAGTTTTGCATATTAAACCAAGTTTTCAGTTTGCTCAGTAGCAATTAGCATACCAATTTTCACAATAGGCTATAAAAAATAAAAAAATTGTTGAAATTTTGGATGAACTTAAAATAGAAAAGGTTATATTTTAAAAGTTAATTTTAATATGCTAATGAGTAAAATGGTGTTCTTAGTGGATCATTAAGGAAATTAAATATTTTTTCGTATAAAAAATATTGCAATAGCTTTGTGATACAATGGATAAATTACTAACAATGAAATAGGCTTTTGCTTGACTGAATGAATTTGACCAAATACATTAAAGTTTTCCAATTAGGCATTTTAGTAATGTTGAACTGTTGGATTATTTTATATAATACTTACTAAAAGTATTCTTCTAAAACATATTTATACCCTGTTTGTGCAGAAATTCTAACGCAGAGAAAAAATCTTCGGGCACCCACCTGAAAGTATACCTTTTTTACGATTTTCGTCCGTCCGTCTGGTCGGCTGGCTGGCTCGCTGTCCATGTAAAGCTTGTGCGCAAAGTACAAGTTGCAATTTTAAGATATTTTGATGATATTTGGTACATATTGTTTTTTCAACTTTTAACACTCATAGATGCTTTAAAAATAGGAATATTTTAATGAAATTTTGCACAAATAAATCTTATATGAAATTTTATCAAGATCTGTCCGTAATTGACCATAGATCCCATATAAACCCCTCTCCTGAAAATCACTTTAACGTGCATAATCCGACAGAAGTGTTAGTATTATGTTAATATATACTTAACTCAAATAAGGTTTATATAAGTAAAAACAAATTTATTTGGATAGGAATGGTGTAGGGTATCATATGGTCGGTCTATACCGACTGTACTTTTCTCGTTTTTATTGTATCAACCCGATTTGCTCAACAAGTACTTTTTCGAAAAAAATTTCAATTAAAGTATTAATCAGAATTTTGAAATGATTTCAAATATTTTCAAAATTAAATAAATTATTAAAAAATAAGTATTTTAAAAAATAAAAATCAAATTTAATATAGAATTTTTTTCTATTAAATATTTATTCAATTATAATATTAATTGAAATTCTACGTATTGAAATAATTGTATTTTCAATTATTCATATCATCACTTTTAACTATATACTATATGTATTTGTATAATTTATTAATTTATACAATACTTTGAATTAGTCTTTAGTAAAATATATATTAGAAAATATTTGAATTATAATCACTTGAATGATTTATTTATGTATGTTGTTGTTAGTTGAAAATGGGACATTTAGTTTTTTCAAAATAATATTTAATTAAAATTTACGTAAATAAAATGATACCCAATTAAAGGTGTAGTAAGGACTGCGCACGAAAAAATCCATGCATGCAAATCTGCTTATAGAAACTAAACCAATGCGAGAATTTGTTTATAGTGATATACTTATTATTTAAGAATAAATTAGTTCCTGTTGGTTTTTAAGGAAATATCTGATATTTTCCGGAATTATTCTTATTAAAGGCTTTATTGTGTTTCGGTCACTTTTTTGCTCGTGTTTCGGTCCACTTATTTTTAAACTCCGTTTCATTTTATGCTGAGCTTTTAATGTCCTTTAAATTATTTTTTACTAGAGTCCAATATCTTTCAATTGCACGGAGTTTCGGACAATTTGATGGATTAGCCTCTTTCGGTACAATTTCTCATTTCTCAATTTCTTTGTTATAACTCCATTGTTTTGTTGTTGTAATGAGAAGAAGCGGAAACAGGCCAGAAAACAGCTGATACACTGAATTTTATTAGGAAAGGGAGAAGTCTATTCCGAAGGCACTAATTCACGTATATTTCTGTGTTAATGCAACAATTTTTTTTAAGAAAGAAGTGCTTTATTCCTGCGTATGCATATGACATCCCAAATCAAAAACTTTCTTGGGAATTTGGATTTCTTTGATACACGAAATTTTTTTGCCGTAATCCCTCTTGCATCTGCGACATAGAATTCCTGGCTAGGAAGTTGAAAAAAGTCACCCTATACGAACGTTTCGTCGTCTACTATACAGAAATAAAATTTCTGAAAAAATTCGTCCGAAGTAATTTCATGTTATTTTTTACCTCCAAATTCTTGCTTGCGTTTCTATTAGGATTTTTTTCTTACTTTATAAGTCTTCAGGCTAGACTTCATTTAAAATTTTCTGATAAATATTCAAAGCAATTAACTTTTTATGATTTTTTATGGTTTTTAAATAGTTTAAAAAAAGTATGTCCAAATTTATCTTGAGCCTTCGATTTTTCTAAATAAAACAAAAACTTAAGAAATCATTCTCAGAATAATTTCTGAAGGTTTTATAATTAATTGTTCAATAATGTTCAATATTTAGAAGGCATTCAGATGTACACAGTTTTAAAGATAGTTTGTAAAATTAAGGAGGTTGCACTATATATTGAAGCATATCTCGAAAACTACTTGTCTAATTTTATTCAAAAAGATATTAAAAGATTTTAATTAAAATTGTCTTCAAGTCGTTCTTACATTACTTTTTAATACGGTCAACAGTCATGGAGATACAAAATTTCAAGAATTTTTTTTTTTTTGTTTCAAAAATTGAAATTTTTATTGCTTAATCATAAAGATAAATATGTTGCAAATAAAAAAATACCTATTTCATTAAAATCAATGCATAAGTTTAGATTTTATTTACAAAAAAGTCAAAATACTCATTTACAAGTTACATAAAAAAATTAAAAAAATCAGAAGCTTATTTTTTAAATTTTTATATGTATTTGTTAATGAATATTTTCACTAATATGTGAATAAAATCGAAGCTAATGCATTGATTTTAATGAAATGGCTCTTGCTATATTTTCAACATATTTATCTTTATGATTAAGGAACAAAAATTATAATTTTTAACATTTTCGAATTTTTATGATTTTTCGAAATTTTGTACACTGAAAAAAGTAATTTCAATGAATGAAGTACATTAAATGAAATTCATTAATTTTTTCCAAGAATTTATTAACTTAATGTACGAATTCATTGCTTCAATGAATTTATTCATTAAAATTCAATGAAAAAATTAATACTATTATGAACATAACATTAAAACCAGTCATTAAATTTATTTCTTAATAAAATAAGTAAATCTGTTATTTGGTTTAATGTCTTATTTCATTGATTTAAAAATATTGTTTACATAAAAATATTAACTCAGTGTATTAGTACATTGAATTTGTTTATTCAATGTACTAATACATTGGTTTAATTAAGATGAAGCATTCCACAATGAACAAAAACATTGCATCAAAGAAATAATTCATTAATTTATGTTAAAATGAATGCTTTCTAACAGGAAATAAAAGTAAAACGAAAACAACTCAGTTTGCTTTTATCTCTTAACAAGAAATGACGCGTTTTAAACAAAAGACAAAAAATAAAAAAAATTCAAAAAAACGAAAATAATTAAAAAGTAAATAAGTTATAAATCATGGATGTTCGAATTATTAAAATACATAAATATAAATATATTCACATAGGAGAAGTCGAACATCATATTTGTATACACCAAATTAAATGAATTACTCAAAAACTGGAATTTGGACTTGCCTTTCTTACACGTAAGTAAAATAATGATAATGGTTTTAAACAGTTTCAAAATATTACCTTTAATTTATATTTGTGCAGATAAAAATACCACAAATACCATTAGTTTTAAGCAATTGAACGAATTTTAAAAATTTAAATGCTGTTGTCATACTAATGTGGCGTCTAAATGGATATTCCATATCATCATTGAGCAATATAGAGGACAACAGGAATCACTTTATAGAAGTAATGGCAAAGCAAACACGATTACATCTGTGACATGCTTACATTTTTTAGTGAAATGTAATATTTTTATATTTATGGCATCTAAATTTAATTTAAAATAAAAACCAAAAATACAGAACAAGCCTATTATTATAATACAATTTCAATGTATAGTTTCATTGGGACAAAATATGAGTTCATTTAAATCGATGTACTGTTCACTGGAATTATTTATTTTATTAATGAACGTAAGAATAAATTTAATCAATGAACTTGTACATTGAATTTTAATATTAATGAATGGCAATACATTGTTTTAATGAACCGGTACATAGGGTCAAATTCATTGAAACAATGAACTTTTTCATTGTATTTATATACCTTTTTGGTTCAGTGTATAAAATTTAATTTTTTTCTCTAAAGATGGGCTTAATAACTACATAACTGTTAACCGTATTAAAAAACAATGTAAGAACGACTTGAAGATAATTATAATTAAAATTTTATTATTTTTTTAAACAAAATCAGACAAGTTGTTTTCGAGATATGCTTCAATATAAAATGCAATCTCCTTAATTTTACAAATCGCGATTTATCGCGAGAACTGGAGTCAATTCTAAAAAAGTGTTTAAGAGGCTTAGTACTTATTAATACCGTGTATCCGAATTGACTGAGAAATCCCGTGCCGCAGAAATTTTTTATCATTTTGTCACTCTGTGTTAGTCAAATATACAGAAATAATTCCATTTAATGGACAAAATTAATGTAAATTTAGAATATATAATTCTATCTTCAAAATATACGCGTAAGAAATATAATTGGCTCTATTTTGAATTAAACCATAATTTTTATCCTAAATGTCCAATATTTTCTTTCACATTTCTTTCTAATTTTTGCAACATAAAGTACAAGTTTACATGCTTAACTTAATTTTAAGTCCAAATTTCTTCTATATTACAAATTTCATCCAAGCCATCACTAACATATTCTCTACACCAGACTGAGAAATTATTGCTATATCAACGTAGAATGAAATATTTTTCAAATCAAGTTTAAAATCCCCCAATTTATATCTTATAAATCATTTAATATAAAAAGGAGAATCCATTTTCTTTATCCTTCCCAAATTATAAATAATTATTTGAATTTTGCATTATAATTTTTTAAAGTGATGGTAATATTTTTGTTTAATTATTTTGATTGAAAAACAACCATTAACTACGTGTTGTAATTTAGGCATAATCGGCACAATTTGCTCGAATAAATTTTGAACAATTATTTGATGTCCGTCCGTTTGGCTGGCTGTCTGTACATGTAAACCTTCTGAACAGAGACGAAGTCTATTGAAATTGGTTATGATCGATCCAATATTTCACCCAGCCGCCATACAAATGTCCTCCCGGTAATAGGGCTTATCGCTAATTAATTTGGCGTAGAGAAATTTTATATTATTATAAGTTTTTTTCGAACTTTTTTGAAATTTGTTTAACAAACCTTTTTAAAATTTGAGAATTGAGTTTTGAAACGGACTTAAAAAAATGTAAACAATTTTTAACCGAGCATAGAAAGATGTTTGGATTTTCCTGCGGAAACAAATATGTGTTTTTCAGTAATTATGATTTAAATTGAAAATAGCTTTCTATTCAAAAAAATTAAAATTTCATTGTACACTAGAATGTCCCGTAGACAAAAATTTTGTAGGAAGACCATTCAAACGATGCGTAAAAATTAGCTTAATATGGGAAAAATAATAAAAAAAAAAAAACAAATTAAAATTGATCTTCAGTTCCCTTCCAGCGATTGAAATGCATTGGTCTAGAACATTTTGTCCCAAAAATAGTATTGAGTTTTGTCTTGTAATTGGTATCAAAAAATTCGTAATTTTAAGCCAATTATAAAAAAAATTTTATAATTTTCCATCATGACTAAAATATTAAAAATTTGCATTGTAGTAAGTACTGTTTATAGTATATAATTTTCCAAAATTTTCCAAAAAATTGTTCATCAAAATGCCTTAAAAATTCTTCTAGCGAAGGAAAATCCCATGAGAAATTACGAATTTTTTGATACCCATTTCGATTAAAAAATCGAAACTTTTTTTTTTGACCAAAATGTATGAGACCCATGATTTTTCTATCGCTGCACTATGGATTCAATGACCACTTTTCTTGGCCAAAATTATCAAAATGGAAAAAAAAACAGGTTGTCTTGTTTGAAATATGATTTGGAAGAAACTCAAAACAATTTAATGTATTTATTTTGTATTTAAAAAATTTAATTAATTTTTACACTTTTTATGTGTCAGAAGTAAAGTCATTACAAAGGAAATTTGCAAATATTTCACTTATAACTCAACCTAAAGGCGTGAATTTTGCTTTAGCTGCATTAATTTTGATACACAACTATATTTTAGCAATATCTGCTATTTTATTTTTTAATCTTGGCATTTTTATTCATTGGTTAGACCTTGTAAATGATAAGAATTTCCAACGCTAACTTATACGGAAAAATGGATTTTCTCGAAAATCGCAAAAAATCGCAAAAAGATACAATATGGAAAATATAGCCCATATATATGTTTATTTATTTCCGTTGAGTTTTTCTTTACCAATTTTCACCAAAAGTTTTAACTGATTTCATATTCAATTATAAAAGTACTTATCCTAAGATCTATTTTCCATAATAAACTTATTTAAAAAATTGTTGTACTCAATAATCATAAAGTATTGAAAACCGTGGAAAAAAGACACCTGTTTTATACATATTTTAAATTTGCTTAAGAAACTGAACTTTGACCTGTTGTATTATGAAGACAAAATAGTAAAAGTAGGAAAAGACTTAATTTTTTGGCGTTTTGAAGTGTTTGCTACAAAACTACGATAATTAAAACACAAATAGAAAATGTTACCAAAATTAGTTTTGGCCAAGAAAAGTGGTCGGCGAAACCATAGTGCGCTGGTATGGAACTGAAGACCAATTTTAAAATTTTTTTAAATAATTTTTTGGTATTAAGCTAATTCTTACGCATCGTTTGAGGGGTCTTCCAATATCGAAATCTCAAAACAGGCTTTCCTCGGGACATTCTATTGTACACTCCTTACACAAGTGATCTAAAATACATTAAAGGTCTGGATAATTAGTAACAACTTTAACACTTTTTAATCGATTTTCTCTTTTTATATATTATTTGATAGACAATTATGTGTACATTACAATTTTTGAACATGTAGGTGCAAAACATTTGTCTAAAATCTGCAAAAAGACCAACTTTTTCCCATATAAACGCACCCTACAAACTGCAGGTGCGATGCGTCACGGGTTAACGACATCCGATTTCACTAATATTTCTCACAGTATGTTTTTACAACCCAAAGAACAATTCTAGGGGGAGTTACGGTCAAAATTCGAAAGTAGGTAAATTTTGGTGCAACCTCCATTTTATTTTATTAACTGCTGATAGAAATTAAGATATTTTCAGCATAATTATTAGATAATTTAAAATTTTGCTAGAAAAAAATAAAATTTTAAGAGTATACAAAAAGTTTACTTACCCGGTAAGCCAACATATTACATTGTCAAAAGGGGATAATTACTTATAATTCGGGTGATATAGTCATTAAGTTTATATGGCGATGTCCACGAATTCATGGCTTCCCATTACTAGAGTACTTGTTTTAAACAATCAAATAAGTATTTAATCAAATTCTGCAAAACAACATTCTACTACTACTATTATTGTCTTACTCGCTATACCACTATACGTTTTGTTTTTTGGCGTTGTTAATAGTTAATAGCACTGGCCAACAAAAATTTTTTTTCGTGCTCCGCATGCTAAACTCGAATCTGCATTCAGTTTTCTCCCATCAGGTCGAGATTTTTTTTTATGGGCGTGTCTAATATTGCGTCCTAAATAAGCCGACGAATATATTTCACTATAACTCGAGAACAGTATGCACGATTTATATAAATACTACACTAAAATATGTAGAATAAAATTGGCTTGAAGTCGTTCTACTAACAAATTTTTATCCGCTCAATAGTTTTGGAGATATTTCGAAATAAGTGTCCGAAAATACTTTTTTCATGCTAAATTCAAGATTTCTTTTTTATACTAAAACTTCTTTTTAAAAGTGAAAACATCAAAAATGTTTAATTTTATCATCTTTATCTCAAAGTTGGAAAAACTACGCACTTATTTGATTTGAGGATATTTTTAGTACGCATCTTTTGGTGTATCGCTTATGTCAATCGTACACAGCGTTCCTGAGTTATGAGGAAATATACTAAAGTAATGGCCTTACTATGGGCGAAATATTAGACACGCCCGTAAAAAAAATCCAGACCTGATGGAAAAAAACTGAAAGCAGATTCGTATTTAGCACATCAAAATACAACAAGTCCAACTATTCGTCTATGGGGGAGGATTTTTTTGTTGTCCAGTGTAGTTTTAATAGAAATTCAGATTTAGATTGGGGTTGAACCGAAAACCTTCTGAGTGCTAAACAGTCACTCTACCGAACTGAGCCATTGCAGAACTTATTATTTACTGGTAACTAGTTATTCTACTACTCAAAGAAATGAGAAAATAAGGACAACTCATTACCAGTTAATGAGTCTAGTAATTGGTAGTCATTTCCAAAAGCCAAAAAATGTTTGCTGGGTAATAAAATACAATTTTTTAAATTCAGTTATATACAGACAGACTAATGCATTTGTATGTATTCGTACATATAAATAAATTTAAACATATGGCTATTAATTCCCAACCCACATTCCTCTATATTTAATAAATTGTTAAAATATTTTTTTGTTTGATCTAATACCAAAAATCTTAATGAAATAATATTTTAGAATCTGCGAATGGTTTCAATTATGTTTTTTTTTTTTCATTTTTTCAAGATTAAAATGCTATGATCATGTCGAATTACAGAAAATGTTCCACAGTTCCAAATAGGAATTTAAGTTGTTAACTCCAAAGTTTTTCAACTGTAATCAAATACTCCAAATTTTAAAGCCGATGACTTAAAATTTATTTTTTTTTATAGTAGCCATAAAAACTAAAAACAAAAAAAAAAAAAAAAAAAACTTCTTCTTTGTTCTATTACCATTAATGTTATATTCAACAATCCAATAAACAAATATATAGTTCAATGACTTAAAAAAAAAAAAAAAAACTATTATACAACACAAGCAAACATAAATATTACAAAATTTAAAGAAATACTAAAAAAAATCTGTGACCCAAATTTAAACATTAACTTAATGATCTAAACAAAATTATATAATAAATTAATAATATTTATGTATTTTACTAATGGAAACAGGTCCGGTATATAAGAACAACTTTCTCAGAATATCATATTAGTAACGCAAAATCATTCTCATTCATAATTTATTCCAGTTTTAAGTATTAATCTAATATTCTAAAATGTATCAATTTGTATGCTAAATAGTATTAATAACTTAATATATGAAATTTATTAATATTTTATGAATTGAATTTATTTTACAGTTTATTTTTATTACACTTTTGGCTTTAACATTGGGCGCAAGTATTTCCACCAGTAAAGACGACAACAAATTTGTACCCATTTTAAGACAAGGTGAAGAAAAAACTGATGATGGTTCATTTACATATTATTATGAAGGTGCTGATGGTTCAAAACGTCAAGAAGTTGGACTTGTTAAAAATGCCGGTACTGATGAGGAAACTTTAGTAATAAAGGGTTCTTGGAGTTATTTTGATCAAAATGGTAACGAGGTAATTGTGGAATATATTGCTGATGAAAATGGTTTTCGACCTCAAGGAACTCATATAGCCCCAGTTATTTCTCAGGCCGCTCATGATGCAGCCCAACGTTCAATGTTGGAAAAAAATTAATTAATTTGTTTATACATATTGTAAGTTTAAGCTAAGCAATAATAAAATCAACTATATTTAGTTTATGGAGTAAAAGATTGCTTTTAAAATTAATACGAAAAATATGAACAACATACCAAACTAATGGCCAAATGTCAAAATCATTAAAACAACACCAAAACAATTGTAATTTTTTAACCTTTTTCTGCCACGAAAAACAGAACAAAACCAAAGCATTTTGTTTTTTATCTATGACAATCATAAATCGTTGAGAGTTTTAATTTGCCTATGATGGCTACAATGACGATGTCTTCGGTTGCAGTAAAATCTTCTGTTTGGTGTTTGTAGAAGGGTATGTAAGTCTCTACTATGTACAACAATAACAAGTGTAATAAAATATTTATGTATAACACCTCAAGCCTCAAAAGTACCTCTTCCTCCATTGACTTGAGAAAGAAAAAATATATAAAAACACCTTTAAATTCCAAACAAATTAAATTCACGAAGGCGAATTAGTTTTACACAAAATGCTAGTATTTGAATCATCTCCACCGTAAAACATCATGTTTAAATAATATTTTATTGTAATGTACACTTAAACCTCTTAGAGCGGAAGCAACAAATATGTTATTATTTTAAAGACATACATACATATCAGGGATGTCAAAATTGATACAATTGTACTTTTTTTTTTTTTTTCTTTTGGTAAAATTTGAGCCTGAAAAGAGTCATTTGATACTGTCAAACGATTAGCTTGATATTCCACAATTCGAATTAAAAAATAAAAGATTTAATGAATATGTATTTTGGAGATATATAATTTTGGAATAGATAACTATGTTTTTTAACATCTCTAATTTATATGTATGTATTTAGAATTGATGTTCAGAAGTAACAATGGAATTGTAGTGAACACTACCTTTAACTAAATGCTTGGGCTTCGAGTTGCCAGAAATTTAGACAAATAATTAGGGCAATGAAAATAAGTTTATAGAACAAACAAAAATTTGAGTTGTAGGTTTAATTAAATATACAATTATTACTAAAACAAACTTCAAGTTTCTCTCTGTAAATCAAATTGAAATAAAAATTTTAAAATTTTTAAGATCTCAGGTACTGAATTACATTTTAACAAAACTAAAGCTGAAGTGCTGAAGGAAGTTATGTGTCTTTTCTTCTTAAGTTTATTTTAATAACTATAATATTTTATCTGAATAAAATCATTCAATGATTTGGTGTCGTATCCTTCGTTTTTAATATACACAAAAAAAATTATTATTGTCTTTTTTTCGATTAACATAGTTGTTTCATTTTGCATCGAAATTTAATAAACTTATTCAAGCAAAAATAAAATAAAAATAAAATTTAGGTATACTTTTTTATCTTATAAATATTTTTAATTCATCCAATCAACTACTTGATTGATTTAATTAATTTATTAATTGGGAATTTTTTTCTGTTTTATATTTTTTATAGTTCTTAGTAATTGATAACAAGTTTTTAATTGAATGAATTATTTTCATATATATTTGTTAATTGGTGACTTTTTTCTGTGAACAAATTATACTCCTTTGAGTTTTGCACTAAATAAAAAATAAATAACTAAAAACAAATTGAATTTTTGTACTTTGTAGGTAAAAAAGTACTATTTGAAATTTATTTTGATATCCAGAAATATTTTCCTTTTCCATCCCTGCTGAAAAGTATAATGGTACACCAATGATTAATTTTGTACAATTTTAATTTTTGCCTAATTTAAATTTTGTATAAAGTTAGTGTGGAAAATCAGAAATTAGAAGCCAAATTTCAACATTAATTTTAAAGGAAATTTTAAATATCGCAAATTATTTTTATTATGCGTTTATGCTGATATTAGCAACACCCAAAAATATTAGTCTAAGACCCACCCTTATTTATACCAATCAGCTTAGAATAACTTTCTGAGTCAATTTAATGATGTTCGTACCGACACACAGTGTGCGATTCAAAAAATGAAATGGAAATAATTATGGAACTTCGGAACAGCTGCTCCAATTTTACGTGGTGATAGTAGAGGTCTAGGCGAGTTTAAGTTTTGAGCTTGGACCATATAGACCTACAGGGGGCGTGTCCACGAGGTCCCAAAGTTGGACACCTAGGGTATAACATTTATTAAAAACGATCCTGGTTCCTTATATCTGAGCCGATTTCAAAGATTTTTATAAGGGAGGATTCTGCTAGTCGAAATCTACAAAAAACATCGTCGTATGCATATATTATCTTTTTTAGTTTAAGAGATATTGAGATTCAAAGATTAAAATTTTTACTTTTTAGCTTGTCTTTGTGAAGTTTTTTCGCTACAGCGGGTTCAAAATTCATCCGATTTTTATACAATTGTTGTACATCAATGTTTAGGAAAATTTGTCTTCTTTTTAATTATGTACAAAAATTTTTTAAATACTAAAATTTGTTGAAGACTTTTTGCAAAAAACACTGAGAAGGCATGGATTTGTTATTTTTTGCATATTTTTCATTTTTAATTATGCAATAAAATTCTTGTTAGTGACTATTTTTGAATGAAATTTTACACATAAGTAGATTTTTTGGAGCTTAATTCAAGGCACCATTCACTTTTTTAGATTTATCTACAAAAATCCCGTAATACCTAAAAAACTTTAAAAAATTTCCAAAAATGGGATTTTTTACTTGTTTTGCTATATCTTTCCAACCGATAACGGGGAGCAAAAATTTCTATTTTGAAAGAAATTAAAACACTTTAGACTAAGTTTGCAGCTTTGCGATTTGAGAAATTAAGGCGATAATTCGAAATTAGTTGAAAAAATAAGTCAAATTTGGGAAACCCTGGTTCTCGCAAAATTCGATTTTTAAAAGTATTTTTCCCTTTGAAGTATTTTGTGTTTAGTTATCTTTCAGAAAAATATAAATACTATATAAGTTACTTAAGAAAATTTTTATATAACAGAAAAAGAATATTACCACTTTTTTGGCAAAAAAACGGGAAAAAATCTACTTCTTTTGAAAGTTTAAATTTAAATGCTTTCCTTACACAATTTTTCTATTTGTTTTTAATGAAATAAGAAAAATCTAAAGAAAATCGGGCTAAAATTGGACATATGAAAACCTTTGAAATCGGTTCAGATATAAGGAATCAGGATCGTTTTTAATAAATTTTATACCCGAGGTGTCCAACTTTGGGACCCTGTGAACTCGCCCCCCTTAGGTCTATATGGTCCAAAACTTAAACTCGCCTACACCTCTACTATCACCATGTGAAATTTCATGGAAATCGGAGCAGCCGTTTCGAATCCATTTCATTTTTTAAATCGTAAACTGTGCGACGGTCCGTCCATGTAAACCTTGTAATAAAACCACAGGTTGCAATTTTGAACAAAAAAATAATGAAATTTTGGCACACATGTATGTATGTATGTATGTATGTATGTATGTATGTATGTATGTATGTATGTATGTATGTATGTATGTATGTATGTATGTATGTATGTATGTATGTATGTATGTATGTATTTATGTATGTGTGTATGTATGTACGTATGTATGTATGTATTTATGTTTTATTTTACACTTAACATTAGTATCAGTTCACAAAGAGAAGACCTCTCCCGAATTTTGATGCACGCAATAGTATAGTGTATCATTTGGTTCGGCTTGACCGCCATTTAATTCGCGAATTATCTAACAATAAAATTCAACATGTTTCAGGTATCATTTTAAAGGTATTTTAAATGATATAAACGTTGCAACATAAATATTTTGGAAGATATTCGTATTAAAAAAAAGAAGGAGAAACTATAGTCGGTCAAGACCGACCATATAATACCCTGCACTATGGTATATAAGCTAAAAATGATATCTGTGGCCAATTGTAGATCAACACTTTTACTAAATAAATTATACAAATACAGAACAATACATTGAAACTAACATCTATATGATTTTATGCACATTTGGGCGATTCCCGGAAATTCCCTATATGGAAGCTATGGTAAATTATGGACCGATTCTCATAAATTTTGGCAATGTTGTTTCCACTTATATAAAACTTATTTGTGTCGAATATTAACTTTATACTATCATTCGTATGGTATTTATGCACGTTAAAGTAATTTTCGAAAGACGTGATTTATATGGGAGTTATGGTCAATTATGGACCGATCTTGATAAAATTTTTTACACTTATACAAAACCCCTTTGTACCGAATTTCATTGAAATATTGCTATATTTAAGGCATTTATGATCGTTAAACCCTTATTCCGGGGGGACATTTGTATGGGGGCTATGTGAAATAATGAACCGATCATAACCAATCTGAACAAGCTTCGTCTTTGTAAAATAATTGTTCGTACCAAATTTCATCAAGATATCTTTAAAATTGCGACCTGTACTTTGTTCACAAAGTTTACATGGACAGACAGCCAGACGGACGGACATCGTTAAATCGACTCAGAAAGTGACCCCAACCACCTATGGTGGTGTAGGAAATAACAATTTATCTTATTTCTGAGACACTATCAATCGCGAACCATCGCTTAAATCAATCTAAATCTAAATTTTCGTTATCAGCGTCAATGTTAATATTCATGCCAAATTTCATTACATTTGGATGAATTTTGGGAACGATTGGCGATTTTTCTGTTTTATTATAAACAAAACAATGCAAATTGAAATAAATATTTCCCAGAATGCCACTGACTACGGTTATAGAAAACAATTTCATCATTAACATATATTTTTTTTTTTACATTTTAAAAAGACAACTTTTCGAGATATTTACCCGCAAACCAAAATTCGCGAGATATAGACCATTTTGATGTTGAGGAAAAAGTCATGTTATACTACATATTAAAAGTAATTTTGATACCTTTAATGTATACGACTTCGTGAATATTTTTAGCTATTTTATATTTTGAAATCGCTATATTTCGCAAAACACTTGATGAAATTTTTTTGAATTAGGCGTAGTTTTAATGAGCATAATGTCTGTACCAAATATTATCAAAATCGGAAGAGGTGAGGAAAACAGCTGGTTGTTTTTAAATGGAATGACTCATATTCACTTAAATTTTTATCTTATTTTTACTATTAATAATAATATTGTTACTATAAAGCAGAATAGATACAACTTATTCAATTAAAAAAATGAATTAAAATTCATAAAAAATCAAATATTTCCAATTAATTAACATTATCATTTTGAGTAATCGAGCAAAATCAAGAAATATTTTATTTAATAATTGAAATTCATTAAAATTTTAATTTAATTTGAAGAAGTGATTATAATAATAGAATATTACGTATGTAATTTTTTGGTAACTCAAATTCAAGTATTTATTTAAAGGATAATGTTCATTACCATTTCATAAAAACTTCTAAAACCCAAGTGAAAATTATAAGTTTTTGTTCGAAAATTGGAAAAGTTAAATTTGTAAATAATTTTGAGAGTATAAATCTACTTGCAGAGTACTTCAAATATTAAATAGTATCGAAAAAGTACGACTATATCAACTTTTCCATCCTTGAAACATATTTCATATTACGATCCCAGAAGAGTCTCTTGTAATGACTTTTTTGTCCTTGTTCTAATTAGATCCTTATTTCCAGTTCAACTAGCTAAAAAATCTGCTGTTGCAATAAAAGTGGGCTTCTCAAAAAATATATGAGATTTTTGGAAATAGTTTGTTCCTCATCATTTAAGCTACACATCAATTAATTACAATGAGTATTTAAAGCAGTCCTAAACAGCAGTCTGCAACTATTTAGAGGGATTAGTGTAATATATACCTAAAATCTAAATGTACTTTTGTACACATTATTATAAGTTTAACAAATTTTTGTTGTGTCTTTTAGACATTTATACATTTATTTAAATTAAAAACTACAAAAAAAAAAAAACGACAAGTTACTTATGAAATTTTTTACCTACCGAACGAACATAAGTATTTGAAATATTTTATACAATTCTATTTATTAAGGTTAAAGAGGCAACAGCATCATAACACGTTGATCAAAAGGAGCAACAGTCTCTACTGATATGTATATACTTAGTATTACACTTGGGTATAATTCCTCTAAAGCATACCATAAATTGAATAATTAACTAATAATTTTTGTAGTAAGTAGATGACTTATAATAATGAGATTTTAGATGTCATGAAACTGTTCCGTATTTTCATGTTATAATAAGACTTCGCAACTAAGATATTTTTAATATTATATTTCTAAGTCTACCTAAGTATAATTATTATTAATAATATTTATAAATAATCATCAGCTATTAAAAATAATAATTATTTAGATCAGTAGAATAATTAATATTCAAAAGTCGTTATTGTTTCGTTTTGTCGGCATTTTAAATAAATTAAAACAAAATTTTAAATATTATTATTTTAACAAGTTGTTTCTATTTTAAACTGCAAATTACACAATAATATGAAATGAAATTGTTATTCATAGTTAATAAGAATTTTAAATATTAATAATTGAAATTTTGACAGAATATTTATTAAAATAATAACTAAACTGTCAGACAATTTATGAATTAAAATCACTAATTAATTAATTAAGTATTTAGTAATAAAAATGTATATATTTTAAAGTTGTTTTAACAGTTCTTTTTAATTTTATTTGTACTATCATTATAAACAAATCATCACCATCATATTTTAATACAGCTGTGGTATAGTAACACGTTTGGGTATTTCTTGTAATAAATGTTCAATCTTAATTAATGGCATTAAATTGAATGTCTTGCAATTAGTTGGTGTAAAAATATTGAATCTCTTTTAAGCGGTTCTTTGCACTTAAATTAATTTTTAATTGTAGTGATTGTTGGGAAAATTTAAATGTCATGGAGTTATTAATATGCGAATGATTTTATATTATTTTAATTGGAGGGAAGAGTAATAAAACTCTTGTTAATTTGTTTAGAAAATATAACAATAACATCCGTTTGGGTTATTAGAAATTATTAAGCATCTTTTAAAAATGTATTCGATTTAGTAAAAAAAAACAAAAAAAAAAAAAAAAAAAAAAAAACTGTTGCGCAAAGTCCGACAGACTACTTTTTTGGCCAAACCTGTATAATTAGTCTGCACCAAAATTTACTAACTTTCTTATTTTGACCGTAATATTATTTGGGTGCATAAATGTGTTAAATATTAGCGAAACCGAATAACTTTAACTTTAAGTTTGTAGTCAACAAAAAAATCCTCCTCCATAGACGAATAGTTGGACTTGATGTATTTTGATGTGCTTAACTCGAATCTGCTTTCAGTTTTTCATCAGGTCTGGATTTTTTTTTATGGGCGTGTCTAATATTTCGCCCATAGTAGAGTATTCATTTTACTCGACTTTTTCATTCTTCGAATAATCAAATAACTCGAAAATGCAGTTTTTAAATTACTCGAATGATCGGATAAATCTTTTAAGTTACTCGAGTTATTCGATTAAAATTTTACTCGATTTTTCAATGCTTATCAAAAAAGGATACAAAAATATAGCTTTAAATAAGAAATAGTCTTTCCAAAATAATATATAATTAAAATTTGAGTAAATATTTATGAATATTTGTCTTTTTTGCTTTGATAATGACGTTCTCTATATTTAATTGTATATTCATTGATAGTTAAATAAATAGATCTAACAAATTTGGTCTATCTATTTAAATCAAATTTTATATTAAGGGTAGTCCAAAGTGCGATTTTGTCTCATAACCTCTCTTTTTAATTTGGAAATATACTAACACTATAAAATTCAAGAATGGTTTGTCAAACTTAGGCTATAACTCAAGAACCCCTTACACGATTTTGATAAGTGATACATCAAAAGATGCATACTTACAAAATTGTCTTCAAGGTATGTCAATAATATTTTTCATTCGCTCAAAAATTTCAGTTATGGATCAAGATTTTCACCACTTTTCAAAAAAATAAATTTTAAAATTTTCGGTACCAATTACGGAAATATTAACTGGACAAAAAATTATATAAATTAAGCTCAAAGACAAATTAGGTTGCTATATATTATAGTTCAATTTGTCTTAATTGGACAAACTGTTGTCTAGTTACACAAGTGTGACTGCCTAAAGGCGGGGTCATAGTAGTCATGCCCATTAAAAAATCAATGCGTAATAGAAAAAAAGTAAAAGCTGATTCTTATTTAGCTCGTTAAATTCCATCTAATCCACCTATTTTTTTTTTATTTAAGACAAAAAAAATGTTTGCTCACTAGTGTATTTCCACTCAGCTATAAGTATGCATGGGTATCCAAACTTAACTGTGAATCCAATCAAGATTTGTGCATCAATTTTTATGATACATGGCTTTATTTACTCGCAGTTTTGCCAGCTTTGAGATAAAGGTGATAAACTTAAATATTTTTGATGTTTTCACTTTTAAAAAAAGTTTTAGTAAAAAAAAGAAATCTTGAATTTTAAAAAAAAAAAAAATCCGACACTTTTTTCGAAATATCTCCTTAACTATTGAGCGGATAAAAATTTGATAGTAGCTAATTTGATAATTTAAAGCTAATTTTATTCCGCACATCGTGGTATATCATTCATATAAATCGTGGATACCGTTCTCAAGTAATAGTGAAATATACTCGAGTAATCGGCATATTTAGGGCACAATATTAGACACGCCCATAAAAAAAAAAATCCCGAAATGATGGACAAAAACTAAAAGCAGATTCGATTTTAGCATGCGGAATGCCATCTAGTCTACATATTTTTTATTTATTTTTCTTTTTTTGATGGAGCACGAAAAAAAATATTTTTGTTGACAAGTGTTATTAGGAATGAAAAGGGAAAACCTGAAAACCATGATAGTTATATTAACAGGTTATTGTCCAATAGGAAAAATGGCATGCAATTGGAAAGTAGGTTCCTACGCTATTTGCAAAATGTGTGAGGATGATGAGGAAATAAAGACAATGGAACATATTATATGTCACTGTCCGTGTCTACAACGAAGTAAGCAAAAATGGCTAGGCAGTCGCTCAATCGACGAATTAAAAAGTGTTTCCAGAATTGATATAGGAAACTTGATAGGATTCGTCACAGGAATAGGCTGACTAAGAGAATGTCTTGAAGCGAAAGCAATGGGGTGGTAGATATTTCTTTGGTATCCTATTTTTAATATTTCTCTTCTTTTCTAGGTCTCATCTTTCTTCTTGTTTTTCACTTCACATATTTTCTACATAATAAATTTTACTCCCCTCTTTTTTATACTTCCGTCAGTCTTAAGAAGGGACTCACTTGAGACCTTTAGGTCTCCGAGTGGATACACAAGTAATCATCTGAGTAATTTTATAACCTTTCTTTATCCACCTACCTACCTACATAACTGAGAAAAACTTCGAAAATCCGATTAAAATATTGGCCTATCTATTGAAAAAATGGACTAAGATTTGGCAAAATCGAGAAAGTTGAAATTTCAAATACAGTGCAAGCTCGGTAATAGCGACTAGCCATTATCGCGACGGCCCGGACTGCTTAATTTTTAAAATTGCAGGTTCTATAATCGAAAAACGTTTTTATCTGTTTTTTAATTTGATTACAATGTCTATACCAAAAAAGGGAAATACCCGTCTTTTGGTATATCAACCTTTTTGGATGATTTTGATCTTCAATTTTATTAGTTTATTCGTGCCATTTCTTGTGTAAATACATTTTTTTAATATGGGAAAAGTTCAACATATTTTAATGCTAACGATTTCACAAAAATTACAGATTTTAAAAAAATTTAAAAGTGGAGATTCCATAAATTCAATTTGCATGAATTACTTCATGCATAAGTCTTCGGTTTACCGCATTATAAACACAGAAAAAAATATTTCAAATAATTTTTTAATAAAATTATTAATTAACTTTATATTGGAATTTAATTATATGATTTATTAATATAATTAATTTTCTAATTGGTTTTCAGTTTAAAAATAAAATATAAAGAAAAATTAAATATTTGTCTATAAAAGTATAGAAATAATATAAATTTAAGTAAATTTTCAAAAAATGTCTGCTCATTGCATCTATTTAAGGAAAAGAAGTAATAATAATATCAATTATTCTAGTTATTAATATTATCATTTTGATGATTGGAGCAAAATCAATTAAAAATTAATTAATATTACAAATTTCGTAATTGAAGTCCATTTTTACTTTTTTCTGTGAAGCAAGAAAATTCATTCAAAAAGTTCGTGCGTACAACAGAAAGTGGCCCTGGCAAACGTTGCACCTTAAAGAAAGCTGAGTACCCAAAAATGGAAAAAATGCTTTATAAGTGTAAAACAAAGGGAAAAAAATATTCCAATATCAGTAGCGGTTTTACGATCAAGAGCCAGTCATTTGTATTCCAAAATGTATCAAACCAATGCCAGTGAAGGATGGTTGAAGAAATTTAAGCGTCGACATGGAATTAGATTTTTAAAAATTACTGGCGAGAAATTGTTTTCGAAACCTCATCTTATTGATCCATTTGTGAAAGAGTTTAAGGATTACGTTGGTGAGCATGGGTTGACTCTTCACCAAATCTATAATGCCGACGAATTATATTATAGGATTATATTATAGGATGCTTCCAAATCACACTCTTGTCACATGTAGTGAGAAAACGACTTCCGAAAGAAAAATATGTAAAGAGTGAATAACTTTTTTGCCCTCTTCAAATGCGAATGGCACAGACAAACTGAAATTGTTGGTTGTTGGAAAATCGAAAAACCCACGCGCTTTTAAATGCTTTTTCAATAATCCTGTAATATACAATTCCAGTAATAACGCCTGAATTTAAGTTAGTTTTCACCAATTAGTAAAAGTAATTCGTTCATAAGTAAACGTTTTTAGGTTCGAGAATTTTTGGCTTTAAAAGGTCTGCCGCAAGATGCAGTTCAGCTTTTAGATAACACGGCGTGTCACCCAGTTGAGGAACTAAAAAGTGATGATGGTTTAATTATAGCAATTAATCTACCACCTAATTGCATTGCGCTTATTCAACCATTAGATGAAAACGTTATCGACTTGGTCAAATTAAATTATAAAAAACAACTGCTCACCCACTTGCTTGGTGAGAAGGGAACAAATTTGGAGCTCAAACTAAATAAGTTGAATCTCAAAAAAGCAGTTCAGATCTTAGCTACATCCTGGAATTAAATATAAGTATCCTGGAAAGTCTTGCTCTAATTCGGTAGTGAATGGAATATTTTACAAAATATAATTCAGAAAAAATATTTCAACTATTTCAACTATTGGTACACTTGTAGCCCAAATTGGTACGGAATATCTTTTGACGATTGCTGACATAAACAACTGGATTCCAGAAGAATTTCATATGGAAAGTAATGAGGATCAAATGGAATTAACAGATACGAAATGTAAGGATTTATACGATAGTGGTCATGAAGAAAACAAAATTACATACAATTTTTCAATAAATTTTTTGCGTTTTGTTATCGCTAAAATTCAGTTTTCGCGACATGTCTGGTTTTTAATTAGTCGCAAAAATCGAGCTTGCACTTTACAAATAGGTCTTTAAGAAAATAAAAATCGCATAAGAACAAAAATTTCGCAAGCGACGAAAAATGTCAGAGGGAGGTATCATATTTTGAGCCTGTGCAAAATTTTATATAAATCAAAAAATTTCGATTCAGCACCACGCAGCACTAGTGATAAATATTTAATTAAAAATTACGTATCTACAATACATAGTAGTTAATTTTGAAATTGAAATAGTATCAAGTTATAATCTTATTTAAAAATTAAATGTTACAATAAAAATGCAACTTATAATTACTTGACATTTTTATTGCAATAAATAAAGAAAACAATTTACTTCATTGAAATTTTAAAAATGATCTATTAGTTACTAAAACAAGAAACAATAACAATTGTATATCTTGTAATAAAAAATTAAGTGCCAATTTAAGTTTGACTTCATATTCTCTTTCTTAATTATTTTCATTACAACAATCTATTTGAAATTGAATAAAACCAATTTAATATATGAATATTAATCCCCAAGAACAATACGGATTTCAAAGTAAAAAATCAAGCTAGAAGCATAAGGTGGGGGCAAGAATTTTAGCTTGTAAATGAGTCTGCTATTAAAATAATTATTTGTGTATTTGGCAACTTCACACCTCAGTCATAAATATTAAAAAAAATAAACATAATAATAGACTTAATCAATTCTCCAAAATAGAAGATTATAAAAAAATCAAAAATATTAAGTAGATTTAAAGGTGTTGTTGCATACAGAGAATTAAACATGAAAAGAATTTGTAAAATAAAAATTGGTGATGATGCACCTGAATTATGAAAACATAAATTATTTGTAAGAATATGAATATTTTTTTCTAGCGACTTTGAATACTAGTGTATCTTAAATAATACATAATGATTATAAAGAATACGTTACAATTACGATTCATACATTCATGAATGTAAAATAAATGAGCGTTTATTTATACATTTTTTTTTTATTCATTTAGCGGTTGCCAAGGTAAATGCCAAAACATAAACCAACCTTTAAATTTAATAGCAACAACAATTCATTCTATTCGATTTAACTCCATTCATTTCTATGACTTTTTGATACATCCACCCCGATCATCATGCTATACTTGGACCACATCTACTATTTTTATGTATGAGATGTTGTGCAAATTATGATTTGAAATTGCAGAAATTATTAACTTGCCATATAAATGTTAGTAGATTCTCAGATGAAAAAAACATCATAAACGAAAAAAGTAAAAGAAACAAAATTAAACGCAATCAAATACAAATTTAAAGAAAACACCCACTTCACTGATACATGATGGTAGATACCAATATTTGCCCGTAAGAGATTCAAACAAAATGTGGCCAACTGTGGATACTCTAGGCACTAGTAGCTATCCTTTTTAATATAAATTTTTCAATATTTGTTAAAAATGGTTTTCGGAAGGATTGTTCAACTTTAACTAGGTACTCCATTTTACAACTTTAATTAATCAAAGCTTTGTGGATAGAGAACAAATTGATACTGTCTATACAGACTTTAGCTTTCGACAAAGTTAATCATCGACTACTTCTTTTAAAACTAAATTTACTGTGGTTAACACTTTCTAGTCTGACCTGGATTAAGTCGTATCTCTCTAATAGGAAGCTAAGTTTGGATTCAAAAACATGATTTCGAAACATTTTATATGTATATCTGGTGTTCCTGTTATTCATATAAATACCACGTAGAACATGCATATCTTCAATTAGATTTAAATAATTTCTTTCTTTGATGCACACGGTTTTCAAGGAGCGTTTAACAATTAGAACTGATCGATTCCTCTCATGATCTTGGGATTTGGCTTGATCCAAAACTAAGCTTTTTACCCCACGTAACAATGTCCGTCAATAAAGCTATTTTTTTATTAAACGATGGGTTAAGGAGTTTGTCGACTGTTCACATCTCTAGTTAGACCGATATTGGAATATGGGGCTATAATTTGGTATCCCTATGATAAAATTCATGAACGCATTTAATCTGTTCAGAAACAATTTTTAATTTTGTCTTTACGTTTGCACGGAAATCGTAATCTCAGACTACCTTCATATGCTAAAAGGCTTGCTCTTATAAAACTGCCAACATTGAAAAGTCGTAGAACCATGTTGAAAGTTTCATTTATTTTAAATTTAATAAATGGAAAATACCCGAGTAATAACTATGTGAAATTTCATTGAAATATATTTAAAGGTTCAAAAGTTATACAATATTATTAAAAAAAAAAACGTTTAAACATACATAAGAGCACAGCAGTTTCAACGTGTCAGTATTAGTAAAAAACGAGAGAAATATATATAGTCGGTCAAGCCCAACCATATGATACCCTACACCATTGTATATATTATAAATCGAGGAGGGGTCTTTTATTAGACTTGGAGCCAAATGTGGTCGGATACTCATATACTGATATTAAGTGTAAAATAAAACATACGAATACAGAATATTACATCGATGCTAACATTAATATGAATTTATTCACTTTTGGGTGATTCCCGAAAGAGGGCCTTATATGAGAGCTATGGTAAATTATCGACCGATTTGGCACTATCATTTATGTTTATATAGAACTTATTTGTGTCAAATATTAACTCGATACTAACATTTTGATGAGATTTATGCCCGTTAAAGTGATTTTCTTAAAAGGGGGTATATATGGGAGCTATGGTCAATTATGGATCTTCCTGAAATTCGGCACACAGATTTAGACTTATATAGAACTTATGTCTGCCGAATTCAATTAAAATATTGCTGTGTTTAAGGAATTTATGATCGTTAAACCTTTTCAGAGAAAATATTTGTATGGGGGTTAGGTGAAATGATGGACCGATCATAACCACTTTCAATAGGCTTCGTCGCTATGAGAAACCCGTGTGCCAAATTTATTTAGTTTTTATTCAAAATTGCGACTTGTAGTTTTATTACAAGGTTTACATGGACGGACAGACGGACGGATATCGTTAAATCGATTCAGGAAGCGATTCTAAGCCGATTGGTAAAAATTAAGGTGGGTCTTAGAACAATATTTTTGGGTGTTACAAACATCAGCTCAAACGCATAATACCCTCTTCACCTATGGTGGTGTAGGGTATAAAAATACGTTGAAACTGCTGTGCACTTACATATGTATATACTAGAATGCTGCCGCACACATTTACCATAGAAATTAAGGAAAATATGCAAATTTTGCTGGACGGGGTTCAAGTTTCAGTTAGTTTTTAAACAATTGTGTAAGGGATTTATGGAAGTATTTGGTATCATTGGAAAGGTTATTACTTGAAAAATAATAATATATAAATAATAAGGTATTAGAACTAAACTTTTTCATTAAATTGATCAAAAAACGAAAAATTTTTGTATTTAGTGTTATTTTTCAAAAAAATAATAATAATACTTGAACTTAAATAAAATCCATATTAATTAAGCTATCATTATGAAATTTTAGTATAATATAAAAAATTTTGTCCTCAAAAGAATGGTATAAATATATTCCCACTTTTTTACTTCGAAATGCCCAATATTCCAGCACGGGAAAAACTTGCTTCAAAACTTCAAAACATTTTTAAATAAAATGGCCACCCTGTCGTTATAAGAGTTGTGGCTTATTAAATATTTTTTCGTGATCAAAGAATATATGTAGGTATGTTATCAAGGTATTTTTTAATTTCAGTTTTGACGTATTTGAGCTCCACAAAAAACTAAAAAAAAATTAAAATTAACGAAATTCTGATAGGGCTAGCGGGGAGACTAACTGCCCTCGGATTTGCCTTACATGCATTTATGTTAAGCATTCTTTTAGGAGCATGAATCCAGAGGAAAATAATAAATTTTAAAGTAAAAAAATATTACCAGCTTTTTTAAAAAAATCACAAAAAATTTTTTTCAAATTTTCTATTTCAAAATAATATAAGTTTTTATCTAAACAATATAAGCATATGATTCTTGCACGAAAGTCATTTAAAATTTTTTACAGAATTCGGAGAATATTTTAGAAAAATTTTAGGACTCAAATTGAGCCCACCAAGTATAGTACCTATATTTGATGGTTTCATTTAAAATTTTTACTTTAAAAAACCTTTTATTTAAAATGAATAGACTGAAAGTTCATGAAAATTGAATTGTTTACTCGAGAAAACGAGAGAGAATCTATAGTCGGTCAAGACCGACCATATGATACCATACACCATTAGACCTGTGTCCAATTATAAACCAACACTTTTACTAAATGTAAAATAAATTATATAAATACAAAATAATGTATTTATACTAACATCTATATGATTTTTTGCCCTTTAGGGTGATTCCCGGAAGTGGGTTTATATGGGACCTATGGTAAATTATTTACCGATTCTCATAAATTTTGGCAGTGTTATTTCTACTTATATAAAACTTATTTGTGTTAAATATTAACTTGATACTATCATACATATGGGATTTATGCACGTTAAAGTGATTTTCGGAAGAGGGGTTTATATGGGAGCTATGGTCAATTATGGACTGATCATGATGAAATTTGGTACAAAGATTAACACTTATATAAAACTTCTTTGTACCGAGTTTCATTGATATATTGCTATATTTACGGCATTTATGATCGTTAAACCCCTATTCCGAGAGGACATTTGTATGGGGGCCAGGTGAAATAATGGACCGATCATAGGCTTCGTCCTTGTACCAAAATAATTATCTGTGCTAAATTTCATCAAGATATCTTTAAAATTGCGACCTGTACTTTGTTCACAAGGTTTACATGGACAGACAGCCAGCCAGACGGACAGACGGATATCGTTAAATCGACTCAGAAAGTGATTCTGAGTCGAACGGTATACTTTAAGGTGGTGGTCCGAACATCAGCACAAACGCATTATACCCCAACCACCTTTGGTGATGTAGGGTATAAAAAAAAAATATTTTGACAGCACCGTAAAAGAAAACAACAATACAAACTTTACTTCACGATTTTAATTGATATTGACACATAATTTTGTCTGTCGGTACTTAACTTTATTAACCCTATGGTACATACCCAAAAAAATTAATGTTAGTCAATACCAGTGGTACCCGGGTATCATAGTGTAATTTTCGTTGATTTTATTAAAAAAGTATATAATTTTACACAAATTATTTATTAGAACCATTTAATTGGCCACAGATCTAAAACTGAATCGATAAAAACGTGTAGAAAGATATGTTTGAGCATTTAAGCGATGTCCGTCACAGATCTAAAACTGAATCGATAAAAACGTGTAGAAAGATATGTTTGAGCATTTAAGCGATGTCCGTCCGTCTGTCATGCAGTCCATAATAAACTTTTAATGAATCTACAAATTGCAGTTTTTGAAATAATTGTATGGATTTTGGCTTTATATGATGCAGACACGTGCTTTGTTAAAACTAGTTTTTAATGGTTACCTATTACAACCAAGTCTCCATACAATTTTTCTCCTAGAATGGGGTTTTTACGTCCATAAATTTTACCATTTTACATATAGCCCAAGTTAACAAAATTTAGGTTTTTGTCAGTTTTTATGATGTATAAACACCTTAATCACGACGATTTGAAGTTTCGTGGCTATATCTTTATTAAAAAAGAAATGCGAGCACTTTAAAGTTAAAAATGGTACCCGGGTACACGGGTATGTACCGCAGGGTTAAGAAAATTTAAATTTCAAAATTAAATTAATCGCCATTTTCGACACATTTTACCCGTCCGTCTGTCTTGCAGTCCGTAATAAACTTTTAATGAAGCTACAAATTGCAGTTTTTGTAATAATTGTATATATTTTGGCTTTTTATGATGCAGACACGTGCTTTGTTCAGTTTTCCAGAAGATTTCAATGGAAATAACAATAGTGTGAAAATTAATCGTCCTAGCTAAAAACAAATAAAAATATGATAAAAATGGTTAATCATTGTAATTAAATTTAATTGGTCACATTATTTATTTTGTATTTGACTCCTTCGCTTCAACAATATATAAGTTGTCTCTACAGTATTGCAGTGGCAAAATATAAAAATTAAATAATATTTCTTACATTTTTGTTGCAACAAAATTCATATTCAAAACAATAAAGTTATAAACAAACTGCAGTCAAGTGTAAAAATATGCAACATCTTCCAAATAAAATAAGAATTTAAAACAAGAAAAACTCTTAAGAAAATTAACATTTGAAACAGTTTCCATTACAAAAATGTCAAATTACTTGTTCAACCATAATCATAAAAAATTATGATAAATATGATTATTTCTCGCCTGAATGTTTTAATATTTATTGACACTCTTAGTCAGTGATACGTTCAATTTAATTCAACTCAAAATGCCACATTTTTGTCTATATGGCAAATGTCACTTGATATCGTTTTTGTAAAATATCTAGAGTTTTAAACTATTTATTGCACATCTATTGTACGTACAAATTGTGATTCATATTTACATAAATATTTAAATTCAGATTGTTTTAATAAAATCATTTACAATCTCCTACACAAACTCACACTTCATAGTCTAAACTTTTTTATTTTTATTAAGCAGTAGAGTTACACACATATGTATGTATATATGTAGTTGTATTATGGCAGACAGACAGACAGACGGACGGACGTAATGGATTAGTGTTATTTTACTTTTTAATAAAAATAATGAATAAATAAAATAAGAGACAAAATACAAAAATTGTTTGAATTTAAATGATTTTGTTTAACATGATTATTTACATGTACATATACATTTGATCATATGCATGTAAAGAATTGTATTTACAATAAAATTTACTACAAATTGCTTGTAAATTAACAAAACAATATTTGAATTTAACGTAAGTATATAAATTTTAACGTATGTCAAATATTTTAATTTATTCATACGTCACCTTCCACAAGCATAAACGTTGGTTGTATGAATATAATCATTTTCAATTTGTACAAATGTTTATGGTTAAAATCTTGATATTTTTATTTAAGATGGGATAATGGATATGAAGACAGAGATACAGTCGGAAAAATTAAATTTCCAGTACAAAGTAATAGCTTAACGTTATTAAATTCCTACGAGTGATAATGTAATACTGTTAATAGCCTAATATGAGGTGGTTAGTTATTTTCGTATAGCTTGTTTTACTAAATATAAACATAAATAGTAATTAACATTCATGTTAAACTTAAATAGGTAATTTCTAATTCAGGAGATATATTTTTATTGTATATAGAAAATAATCCTTTTTTTCTATGACAGAGAGAATCTTAATAAAAATATTTGAGCCGGTAACTGCATGTCAAATTTTTTTGTCCATATTATACTTTGCACAAAGGCAGTGTTTGCCAGTTTAGCCTTTTTAAGGCTAAATCTAGTCTTTTTATTTTGTTTTAGCCTCAAAATGTTTGTTTTAGCTTCTAGCTTTTTTCTAGCCTTTTTTATTCTTAACATAAACTTAAAAAGGCTAAAAATTTACTAAATTTATTTTTACAGAATCATCAATTTAAGCATTTTTGTATATTAATTCGCACAAAGAATTGAATTTATTTATATTTTGGGCTGCGACTAGGGTGATCGATTATTCGACTTTTTGGAGAAACCGGTTTTCGAATAGTTCGAATAGTTGGTATTTTGAAAAAACCGGTTGCACTTTTTTAAATTCAGAAAAAACCGGTTAACCGGTTTTTTTGCAGAAGTTAATATTTCTATCAAAATACTACATTTCTTAAAGAAAAATCAATAAATCTTTTTTATTTTTGGAAATAACTATTAACCCATTAAGAACGAGAAAAAAGATATGGTCGGTCAAGGCCGACAATAACCAACACCACTGTGTGCATCAAAATTCGGGAGGGGTCTTTTTTCTAGACCTGTGGAATTGTGGACCAGTACTATGTTCAATTATGGACCGATCCTCATAAAATTCGGCATACAGGTTTAAACGTATATGGAACTTAGATGTGCAAAAATTACTGCTGCATTTAAGGGATTTATGATCGTTAAACCCCTTTTCTGGTAGGTTATTTGTATGGGGACTAGAGGAAATAATGGACCTATCATAACCAATTTCAACACGCTTCGTTCTTGGACTATAAGAAACCAAAATTGCGACCTGTATTTTGATTACAAGTTTTACATGAATGGACAGACGGACATCGTTAAATCGACTTAAAGCCGATTGGTACAAATAAAGGTGGGCCTTAGACCAATATTTTTAGACGTTACAAACATCAGTACAAACGCATAATAGGCATTTGGGGTATAAAAATTGTAAGAAAATAATCATCAAAAATGATATTAACAATTACTTAGCATTAACATACACAATGGGTTAATATGAAAAAAGCAAGAATAAATTTTATTGAAAGGATTCCGCAGGTGAAACTCTTTTAAAACAAAATCTTTGAAAAACAATTTCTTCGCTGAATAAAAAAAAACTAAACCATTTAAATTAGGTCCAAAAATATTACATTAAGGATAATTATTACTTATTTATTTAATCTTAAACTATATTTTTAAGCCATTAAAAATTATACTTTATGAATACTTAAAAATTAATCATAAATTTCGATTCAAATATCAATATTTAGTGTATGGTTTTTGAAATAAAAAGGTATTTTTAAAACTGGTATTTTGTGTTTAAAAAAACCGGTCTATTCGACATTCGAAAATTTAACATTTTGAAAAAACCGACAGCACATTGACTGAAAAAACCGGTTGGAAAACCGAGTCGATCACCTTAACTGCGACACTTTATTCTACAAAAATATTATAATTACTTTTTAACAAAATTTATTATAAAATAAAATAATATATTAGCTTTTTTCTGACTTTATTTTTTGGGACATTTAGACCTTCTAACATTTTTTAAAGTCTTCTCAAGTCCTGGCAGCACTGGTTGCAGGCTTACATACATGTAAAAATAAATAGTAATATTACCATTTTCGTAAGCATATTTTGTGAAGTTTTTATGCTGCAACATTTACATAAAAAATGTTATTATATTGCAGGAATTCTAAGCCTTCATTTGAGGCCACTATTTGGTTAATATAATATTCTTTTTTAAAAATGTGCATTATTCGGAATTTTGACATCCTCTTAAGAGGAAATTTGTAGTTCAGGAGAAAAAATTAGTACGTAGTTTTACTACGTATGATCTATAGTTTCAAGTATATATGGATTTTTTGTTTATGTGCGAATTGGATTGATATGGCTTTTATCAAAGAATATACAATATATGAATATACATTTGGGGTATTCACACGGTATGCTATCAAGTCTTATTGTCATAAAATACTAAAGTTTTATGATAGTTTTAAAAAATTGTTGTTGTGCTTCAAAGAAAAAAGTCCTAAAATAATAAGACCTTTTAGGATGTGTTTATTGTTTTGTCATAACTAAACGGTGTAAATCTAAGTCGAAAGGGAAAAACTCTTCGTCGAGCCGGTGGTAATATTTAGAAGTTACCGCCATTGAATATTCGCAATATATACGTAAACATGCTATAAATTTGTGCATAGTTCTATAACTTCAAGATTAATTACATTTTATTAATTTATTTCTAAAAGTTATTAACTGTTATAAAGATAAATGGAAAAAAAATTGAGACATTTAAAAAATAAAAGGAAGAAAATTTTGTTTGTATACTTTAGCTGACTAGCAGCCACCGAACGTATTTAAAATAACCGCCGTCAGAAAATATTGCCGGCTTAGTCATCCACAACAGCTGTTTATGTTTTTAAACAATTTCTTTTGTGCCAAAAAATATTTTATAATTTTTTGTAAAAATGGATTTTTTAGAAGACTCAGGTAATTTTAATTTTATCTTATTTACTTGAATCAGCCATAACAATATCCAATATGTATTTTTCGCACAAACCGGTTATTATTTCAGATTTTTGACTTATTTTTGGCATTTTCATTAAAAATATTTGTAATTTTTTATAATTTATCAGCTGACTCAAATTTGAAATAGCATACTAACTTATGAGGGTTGCTCACAGCAGTCATATTCTTTCATGTTATTATTTTATGATATATAACTTTATGACGACCGTGTGAATACCCCAATTGTATATAATTATAATCTTTGCTTTTATGCATATTATTTCGAAGGACGAGGTTAATACATGGGGGTAATGATCAATATAAGACCGATCATCATTGAATTTGTTAAGTGGCTTTTGAATTCGTTAAATTTAGAGTGATTTTCAGAAGTGAGCTTATGTGATTACTATAGTAAATTATGGATCTTTGTGAAATTTAGCACTCTTATTAATGCTTATTAAATATTTTGTTTGCAGAATTTCTTTAAGGTCATGATTATTTTAAAATATTTATGACTCTTAAACCAAATTTTCGGAAGGACCCTGAAACCAAATTTCGTATGGGAAGCAATGTAACGATCGTAACAAATTTTTACCGATTTCATCTTAATACAAAAGTATTCGTATAAAATTAAAAAAAAAAATTAATAAAATTTGCCCCAGAAGAAAAGTTTATTTCATGAACCAAGGGACCATTCTGCTAAATTAGGGAATTAAATAAGACTTAATATCGATTTCTTAAAGTACAACGCTCTTTAGTTCTGTAAAATTTAATGTATCACGAGTAAATAATTTCTGTTGATTTAAACATGATTCTTTTTTTTTTCTTTGTTACCCTGTCGTTATAAGGAGCCTCTGTCAGAAAATACTTTTTGGATGTTTACTTTACATAAAGAGCTATATATATTATAGGTCGACCCCAGCTTTGCAATTTGAGAACTTAAGAAAAAAAAGAAAAACTAATTTTTAAAAATTTACAAAATTTGGATAGGGCTTGAGGGCAGACTTTTGCTCCAAACTGCTCCGAATTTACTTTACACGCATTTGCATTAAGATTTCTTTTAAAAACATTAAAAAATGATAAATCCCAGAACAATAAGCAAATTTTATCAGTGAATAAATATTGCCACCTTTTTGGAAAAATAAATAAATTTTTTAAAAACTGCAACTTCAGATTAATACAACTTTTTAACGGATTCATATATTTATATGATTCTTGCAAAAATATTATTTAAATTTTTTTAAAAAATCTGACGAATATTTTAAAAGTATTCTAGGGTAATATTAAGTCTGGCAAGTTAAAAAAACTAAAGCAAAACAAGGCTAAAAATATATACATATATTTCGACCAGAATATCTAAACTAAAAGAGATAACCTACACACGTAAGTGTAATATCTCGAAAACACCTCACCTCCAGGGTTGTCAGATTTGTTTTGAGCCTCGATCGCCAAATATATTTGGTTTAGTAAGAAAGTTATAAGCCGTAACATATAAGCAAAATCTAAAAAATGTTAATTTTTTAGGCACAATAAAATTGATATATTTAAGAAATCTTACAACTTTTTCATCATTGTAAAACTTTCTTAAATTCATATATGAGACCAAGTGACTACATCCGGTTACCGAAAATACTCTCCTCTGCTTGATATATGATCGCATCTCCCACAAGATCTACGTTCATGCTGATAGATGGCACCAGAATAAGGATATACAAAAAAAAATATATATATGTATATGTATATATGACCTGGATGCGTAAATAGTGCATTGCGCAAATTTTATATTAAACTGCAAATAATAAACCAATACGGTTGTTTGAACAAATTATCAAGTTTACTGCTAAAATAGTACATTTAATAAAAAAATATTTTCATTTAGACCTTTTATATTAAAAAAAGGGTAGGACAAATAGTAAATACCTAACACTTTCTAATTTTCATTGGACACATTTTATTTATTTTTAAACAGTTAAATAAACAAATTGGATATGTTTCAGTATATAATAAAATTTTTTCGTTAAAACATGTGGACGGCCAATAATAATTATTTTTGCAATCTTACTGATGTGAAAATATAATTTATTCATGCTGTCGAAAAAAAAATCTTTATAAAATTTCTTTTTACCACAAAAAAAGTGGACAAAGAAATTATATTTTTCTATATTTTGACAATTTTGTTTAAAACTTAGACTTCGCCGCGTTACATAGTATATGTAACAGTGGGCATTAATGGGTTAATAAGTATTAAGCCAATTAAAAATCTCCAACGGTTCAAAAATTACAGAATTATTTCCAAAAAAAAAAAAAAAAAAAGCGTTTTGGAACCACTGTGCTACGTGGATATACATTTCAGAAAGAATTAAAACTATTATACATATGTTCTTAAAGAAGACATTTTTTTTAGTTTCGAAGTCGTTTATTTTTGGAATTAGTTTCGTGTTTAGCAGATAAAATTCTATATACTTTTCTTTGAAGAAGTACAAAGTGTTTTTGCCGAACAGTGTATTAATAGAAAAAACGATTAGCAGATTCAAAATTAAATAAAATATATATAAATATTTTTAATAAATTCGGATGGTAGTTTAAATTTTTATAAACTCCATTACTTTATAGTAAGTCTACATTTAATTGTATTTTAATATTATATTTATTGTACTTTGGTCTTCACATAAAATTCCCAGAATAATTTTTAGTGTTTATCAGTTCAATAGATACATATGTTACCACACAATAAGACGACTTAAAATCCATTGCCTAAAGATACAGCTACTTAAATGAATAAATTTTGCTGAATTAATTAAAATATTTTTCAATATTGCATTTATTAGATCACATACGAATGAACAAAAATCTTCTCATCATAAAATTAGACAAACCAAAGAAAATTCTCATAGAACTTGTACGAATATGAAGACAAATTTTCAACACACATACTGACTCACTCACACCCACAATGAAAATGTTTATTTAAAAATGCAACTGAAAAATATAATAAAATGTTCAGAAAATTAACATCAAATAAAATAAGATTAATTATATTGTTAGAAATGAATTTAGCATCACTTTAGGTGATGGGTGTAAGCACTAAGTATAATTTCTTGTCAGAAAATTGAGAAAAACCCAAAAAAAAAAAAACGTTCACAACAATAGCTTCTTCCACCACCAGGCAAGCAGACTTCATGTCTATTGATTTCCCATACTGGCATGAATTACAAGCAAATAAAAAATCAAAAACAAATAATCTCAAACAATAAACATCTCAAAAGATTAATGAACGTTATTGTTGAGCGTGTTTTTTTCCGATTTTTGAAATTTAAATTTGAATCTAAAATAAAGTACATTTTTCAATTAATTTTATTATCAAATTGATATTTTCATTTAGACAAATTTGTGCATTTATTTTCAACATTTTAATTGTGTTTTTGTTCTATTTTGACTTCATTTTTTGAATAAAGTTTTATGAAAATGTTGCACAGCAACTTGTAACGATTACACTTGCAACAAGGCAGATAAATTACAGCAACTTATCATCGCTGTTTGCCGAAAATGAAGAGTTTTTTTTTTTTTTTTTCAAGAGATGTAGTAGAAAAATATTAAATGTTTTATAAACTTTTGTTGATGGTATATTATTTTTTTGCCGCAGGCCAATAAAATTTTATTATTTTTACCGCCAAATATCAAATACTAAATGTCATACATTCAAAATGTTCAACACTATTTAAATGTAATAAAAAAAATTTAAACAAATCAACTAATCTTTTTATAATGTGGTAATACGCATACTTAATGTATTATTTTCTTTAATTGAGGTATTTTTTGTAGGGCTTTTAAAAAGACTTAGAACTCAAAATGCTTATTTCGGCGCGTGGAATAGTAATTCGTTCCCAATATCGATCCAGCAACATATGAATGGAATTTAGTGCAATTTTATATAATAAGATAATTAAAAAATTAAAAGGTTTCAAATAAATCGGGACAAGAAATTCCCAGCAAAAACATGGTAATGGTATGTAGTTACTTTTCAATCATAACAACATACTTTCTGCATTACATGAAAGTAGATTAGTAACTACTTATTTTTAACTTGATATGTAATCAATTACATAAGATCAGATTTTTGGAAATGTTACTTTTTATCTATCTCTTCATTTATATTATAAAAATTATATATTTTAAAAGTGGGTAAAATATGAAAATACATTAATTATTTGTTAAAGTCAAGAAGACTAAAACAAATAATTAATCGTAAACACACCAGTCTCCGGTGAAGTTGAAACCACGACGTAAGCAGACAGAATAGCTTATTGTTAACAAATCCATTAGGCCACTTTATACGTACATGAATTCATTCATTAACTCTGTAATTTGAGTTTATGTAAAATACTACATCAAACATAAAATACGGTATAACTCTTAAACCAATAAAGGGGTATAAAAATGTACTAGAGGAAATTTGCAGGAAATTTTATTATCTATAAATATTGTATTGACATCAAAATACGTACTATGCTCAATAAGCTAGTTATATGCAAAAAGTGTTATTGTTCATTTAATTTGACTGTATTGTGTACTAAATAAATTTTGTGTCTGAAAAAATGTTTGACAAATTTTTCAAAATTAAAAATTCTTGACATAAAAAAATAAATATAAGAAAATAAAATTTTCTTGTTAGAGCCTATTTACATTGGGGATTATCGCAGCATTTTTTAATGATATTTTGTTTTGAAGTTGCTTCCAAATCCCTTCTGCATTTACACATATAAATTTGTATTGTGAAATTTTTTCAAAAATGTTTGACAAAAAACAACAATTCATAAAAATTTAAAATAAATTTGAAAAAATTTCATGAAATTTTTTGGCTTTGCGACGACATGCAACTTTTCTTACCCCGCTTGCCTCTCTACACCTCTTGCCTACAAACGTAAAAGTTGCAGCGATTTTTTCCAGGGAAAATCCCCAATGTAAATGAGCTCTTAATGTTTACAAAAATCAATTTCTTATTTCAAAAGGCTATTGGTAAATTATTAGTGTTTAAAAGTGGTAATTAGCTGAATATTACTAAAAAATATCCACTAATTTGTATTGTTTCTCTTAGTCACATTGGCACAAATTTATAATACCATGAAACTCAACAGGCAACAAATTTGAAGCGATTGTAATTTAGGAAATTAACTCCTTCAAGAATTAACTCCAAGTCTATGGTATGAAATATTATATCAAATTATAATTTCCGCATATTTTCAAATAAATAAATTTAAAAAAAATTATCCGCTTTTTATTTTCAATACTTCAGTACTTACTTATAACCGATAATGTAACTAGTTACTATTCATTTTGCTAATAATGACTTCTGTAATACTTTGAAACTAATGAGTGATTGAATAGTTACAAAGTAATTAGTTCTTGTAATGACATCTAAGTAATGACTTTCTGAAATGCCTACCTTTAATAATATAGAGTAAGTAGTTGCCTCTAATGACATCACCGTGTTAAAATAATGACTTATTCATCTAATGTGAAAGTAGTGTAGAGCCATTATATTAGCTTCTTATCTCATTATATGGCAAGCAAAGTTTTTGCTGGGTTGTATTCAAACAAATACAATTGGGGGATTCACAATATTTTTTATACATTGAAATATTTTAGGACTTATGACAATACGACATGATAGCACACTTTCTGAATCCCCCAAATAGATGTTATATTTTCACTAAAAAAAAAAAAAATGTTTGACAAAAAGATAAAATTAGTTTTTTTGAAATGTCCAAAATTTTAATTGTATAAAAGATTGAAACAAAAAATGTTCTGCATTATAGATAACGAATTTTCTGTACAAGTCAATAGCTTATATAAAAGATTATAAAAGTCGAAAACAAATTAATTTTAGGGCCTTTTTAAATCTAGGCCTTTTGGATTATTTTACGTTATCTCAGTCATTAATAAACCGATTTTGCTGGTTTTTATTAGCAAAAAATATAAACGAAAATTGTGGAAATTACAAACGAAATGACAAACTTATATATAAACTTTACACCTGTGGTGAAGGGTATAAAAAGAGCAGAAAAGTTAATGAGTACACACTGCATCAATATAACTTTAATAACATACAGGCAGAGAAATAGGCGGCGCATATTAAACTAATTCGTAAATATTATATTGTGCTCCCCACCGACAAAACAATTTAAATAGTTAAAGTAGTAGTTTATCATTTATTAAGAATTAATTAATCACTTTATTACGTTTTATTATCCTATGTTCTGATAAATTTATCATATGAAAGCAAAATAATAATAACAGATGGAGCCATTGAATTTACTTCCTCAAATAAGATAGAATAATATGTCTCTTGTTGAATTTTAATAAACATTTTGGCGGCTGATTTTAAACCGTTGATAGCCGACGAAAACTGCAGCGGCGCAAGAAGTAAAAAGTTCACCGGCGGTGACGCAAAGTTTCTAAAATTGAATAACTCATTCAGCAAACTTCGATACCGCTAGACAATAGTTCCAAAAGGCTTTTTTTGTAAATAATTCAGTAACTATTGAACCGTTAAAGGTATCTCAATAAAATTTCACATGGTCAGAGTTAAGGTGTTTTTTAAGTTGATTTGGTGGAATACAGGTTCCTAGCGGTTCAGGGGGGCAGTGGGTGTTCCTCCAAAGTTGGCCAAAAATTTATTTATGATACAGTGTGCGAAAAAACCTAAGCATATACAATAAAAATATAAGAAAAAACACTTTATTTATTTTATATCTAAAAAGTACACAGATGGACAAAAGTCACCGTCATTTGCCTTTATGTTAGTTTGAATTGCCTCTTCGCCCATAAAACAAATGATATATAGAAATAGTTTAATTCTGCATAAAATATGGTTTATTTAAATGTTTTTTACTTAAAATAATTTTTCTTTCATTAACTTTATTAACAAAAATAAGTATTTCTTATTTGAAGTTCATATTTCTTGTGGACAAAAGTCACCGTCACTGCATCTAAAAATTAAAGAAACTTTAAGAAATTTCGCTCTTACCAACACTTCTGTCTAAATTTGTATAATATGGTAACTTTAAGACTGATCTGTCAAAATTTAATAACGGTACTTAATTTAAAAAATTTGCTAACGCCACTTCTATTAAAAATGAGTGAAAAAAGAAAAGAAACTACAATTGAAGAAAGAAAAATTATTTTAAGTGCGTACAAACAAAATAAAACGATCTGGGAAATATGCACATTGGTTAACCGTCCACGTACCACCATTGCTGGAATTATAAAACGTTTTAAAGACGACCCAACATGTGAGTATCAGACAAGAAGTGGAAGACCGCCAATACTATCTGTTCGGGAAAAGAGGGAAATAGTAAAAATAATTAAAAAAGAGCCTAAAACTTCATCGTCCGAAATTTCTGCAATGTTAAAGGAAAACACTGGAACAGGTGTTCACCCCTGTACTGTACGTCGAGTGCTAAAATTTTCCGGGTATAATGCCAGAGTTTGCAGGAAAAAACCGCAGATTAGCAAGGTGAACCAAATGAAACGCCTTTCTTTCGCAAAAGAGCACATAAATAAAGGAATAGACTTTTGGGATAAGGTAATATTCTCTGATGAAAGCAAATTTTCCATATATAAATCAGACGGACGTGTTTTGACATGGAGAAAGAAGGGGGAGGCTTTGCAGGAAAAACACATTCAGTCGACTGTTAAACATGATGGTGCTGGTGTCATGGCATGGAGTTGTATGTCGGGGGCTGGGGTTGGGGAACTAGTATTTATTGATGAAGTAATGGATAAAAATATTTATTTTAATATCCTTAAGGACAACTTACTTAAAAGTGCTCAAAAACTTGGCATTAAATCCGACTATTTCTTCCAGCAGGACAATGACCCTAAGCACGCGACGGAAATTGGTCGATTATGGATCTTATATAACACCCCTCACACTCTTAAAACTCCTCCTCAGTCACCCGACATCAACCCAATAGAGCATTAATGGGACCACTTGGATAGACGTTTTCGAGAACATCACATTACTTCCAAAAATATGCTTAAAGAGAAATTAATGGAGGAATGGGAGAAAATTGATCCGGAAGTGACGAAAAAGTTAGTACATTCAATGCAGAAACGTTTGCAAGAAATTATTAAAAATAATGGCAAACATACCTCATATTAAAATAATAAAAGTTTTTAATTAACTTTACCTGACGGTGAATTTTGTCCAGTAGTTATATGAACTGTTTTGTATATTTTTAATTTCTTTTTTAATAAGTATAAGAAAAAGGAGTTATTTTAACTGAAATAATATTTGAATAAAATATACTTTTTGTTTAAGTTAACCATTTTTATATTTCAATTGTTTTCTGAGCATGGGAAGCCTTTAAAAATTATACATGATAGATGACGGTAACTTTTGTCCATGTGTGTATGTTTCTCATTCTATTTTGAGCTATCTTCAGTGATATATTTTGACATTTAAATTACAAAACTTAAGAAATATGATGCAATTGTAAAGAGTAGAACGAAATAACGTAAGCATACAAATTATATGTATGACAGAAAAGAAAGGTGTAGGTTTTTTTTTTTTTTTTGTTTAAAAGATATTCGGGTCGGAATAAATTTTTACCTCATATTTAGCCTCGTTTTTTTAGTTTTTTTAACTTGGCGGACTTAATACCGTACCTAAAATTTGTCTAAAATATTCGCCAGATCCTTACAAAATTCTAAATAATATTGCTGCAAGAATTATACCCAGACGGAAAAATAAGGCCTAAAGACGTGTTCTAAAATACTTTATTTTCGATTCACAAGGCTTGCTACTCGCATTCCAACATTTTTTTCTTTTTTATTATTAAAAAAATACGTGCGAACTACCATTTATATCGACACTTAAAATAAGACTAAATAATTTTGAGCTTTGTATGTCTCGCAATTAAATTTTTTTTCCGTTTATAATGAGAAAGTTTATAAGTGAGTAATATACCTTCTATTACGCATCTAAATAAAGGAAAACAAGAATTAGTACTGGAGATTCTTTTTGAGGAAGCCGAGGCCAAAGAGTAACAAGAGACGAAACTAATTGTCAAAAACCTAAGTCGGTTGTCAAAAACCTAACTCATGCAACAACAAAATACATGTAATCAAATACATTTTGTTGTTGCCAAAAGAAAATAAAAACACATTTTTGTTTACAAAACAACAATTTTGCTTAATTGTCAATCGAGAATTTCGTCTCTATGTGTTACTCTATGGCCGAGGCATTCTTTGAGGAATTTTTGTAGAATATATATTTTCCTTCTGGGTATAAATATATGAATCCGTTAAAAAGTTATATTAATCTTAAGTTGGAACTTTAAATAAATTTTAAATTTTTTCGGGTTTTTTCCAAAAAGATAAAATTAGTTTTTTACTCTGGGCTTTATCATTTTTTATGTTTTCAAAAGAAATCTTAATGTAAATGCGTGTAAAATAAATTCAGAGTAGTTTGAGGCAAAGATCTGCCCACAAGCCCTATCCCAATTTTTTAAATTTTGTAAATTTGTTTTCTTTTTGTTATGTTTTCAAGTTGCAAAGCTGGGATCGACATAAAATTATTTTAATTTAATAGCTCTATATGTAAGGAAAACATCCAAAAAGTATTTTCTGACGGAGGCCCCTTATAACGATTGGTTGATAGTTTCAATGAAAAAAGACAATTTTTTTAACAGCTTAAAAAAAACTCAATTGAAAAAAAAATTACTCAAAAAGGTACACGTACTACAATTGTTTTTGTTTTCAATGAAAAATTTTACTAACACATTCTTAGACATAGGTTTTTTTGACAACCGAATTAGGTTTTTGAAAACGGAACTTCATATCTATGTTATAATCTATGATTTAAATATTAATTTTATTAAAAAAAAAAATGCTAAATTTTAAGTCCATCAACTCTAACCATGTGAAATTTTATTGAGATACCTCTAACGATTCAATAGTTATTGAATTAGTTCCAAAAAAAGCGTTTTGAAACCACTGTGCGATAGCAATTATATTCATTAATAAAAAGTTCTGCCCTTGCACTGCTAAGGGCTCAATTTTATTAAGAGGCGAATTATGCGATTTTACTCATTGGAAATCTTTCATTATCTGTTGTTTGTACTTGTGATAATACATCCTATTCAGGTAATAATCTTTTCTAATTGATATTAAATTAAATATTGGTTTTATCATTTGTTTTAAGATCTTTACAGATGGGTTTACTCCAAAAAGATGGAGAGAATTATGTTCGATGTTTTATAATCCGTTTCAGAAGACAAATTTTAAAGTTTTGGAACCTGCAATTGGTTCCTTGAAAGCACAAATAATAGAAAATTATAAATAAATGGTACATTAATTATAAAAATTAAACAATAAATCTATTTAATATACATATATGTAATATATGTCAATCATGAATTAAATTAATTTCAGCTTTATTTTTAATATACTTATATTTTTGTTTGAATAGTAGTTCATAGTAAGTAAAAACGAATACTAAGAATAGAAGGCTTGTCAAAAAACCTAACTTTAAGATTGTGCTAGTCAAATTTTATTTATATGTATTAGTGCTGAAACCACTTTCACCACTCATCATAATCATACATAGTTGCACAAAAGAGTATTAACAAATTATTAAATATAATTCCTCACAATTATATTAGCAGATTACATCCACAAATAGTAATATAATTACATTTTTTTTTTTGGCTTTTTGTTGATGAATATGAAAATAATTTAAAATAATTTTAAATTCTGTTTTATTTTTAATACCAAAAGTAGCAACATTGTTCGTTCAATTTAAATTTCAACATACAAAAAAGGAATGTCAAAAATAAAATAAAAAAATATTTTTTCAGTTTGTGGAAACTATACGTTTAACGGGAGTGAAAACACAATAAACGTGTGTGAAAAAATAATAAAAATATCGTGTGTTAGTGGAAAAATGTATCGCGTGTGTAATTTTCCTTAAATTTTAAGGAAAATATTTGTTTATTTTGTGTTGTTTCTCTTTCTCACAAGTGTGTTGAATTCACACAGAACTTGTATGTGAAGAGATAGAAATGTTGTTTTTGTACGAAATTGACACATTTTCTATTCTTAGTATTCTTTGGTAAGTAACATTAGGTAGTTTTCTTACGGAATTGTGTTAATATTTTTAGTTAGTTTAAAATTTTGTAATTTAGAGTTGCCAGAAGATGAAAAAAAAAGAGGCTAAATTAGACTTTCAAAAAAAGTCAGAAAAGTCTAAATGCCCCTAAAAATAAAGCTAGAAAAAACTAACATTTTTTATTAAAAAAAAAAAAAAAAAACATTTTTTCTCATTAGTTTTTGAATTTTTGTAAAGCCTAAGCCAACAAAATAATCCAATGAAAATTCGCCTTCAAATTCCCATAAAAATTTCGATTATAATTCATAAGAAAAGTTCCCAAAGTTTTGAAGTGATTTTTCTTTATATTTGAATTATAATTCCTTTTTGAGTAATCTTTTCTAATTTTTGGGTTATTTTTCGCGTTTAAAAGATTTTTTATTATATTCAATATAGTTTTTATGGTTAATAAAGTTTTTAAAAAAATTATATAAATTAATTATAACAATTTATTAAGTATGTCCATGAAATGAGTTAAGTTGTATTTGATTTGTAAAAATGAAGAGCCACAAGCCTAAATTTTAGTTAAATATGAATAATCTCCATTTTTTGTGCGATTAATACACAAAAATCTTAAATGTATGATTTTGTAAAAATTAAATTGGTAAAAGCAATTAAGAAATTATTTTCTTCTTTGTTAAAATACTAAAATGTTAGCCTTTTTAATGCTATTTTAATAATCAAAAAAGGCTAGAAGCTAAAACAAAAGTTTTGAGGCTAAAAGCTAAATAAAACGGCTAGATTTAGAATTAAAAAAGCTAAACTGGCAACACTGTTTCTAACCTATCTTTTGGCTAACTTTTAAAAGCGGATAACACCATTAAATTCAGCGTCGTCGAATTAGTTTTACCCTATGGGTTCCCATCTTGTTAAAAAAATATGTCTCATTTCCTAGCGCAGTGTAATCATACAAATATTACGACATTTTCTGAGTCGATTTATGAACATAGATAATGCAATATATATAATACTTAACACTATTATCGGTGCACAATAAGACAATGTCCCATATAATCCCCTCCCCAAATTTCAATGCACATATATAATAGTGTAATGTATCATATGGTCGGGCTTGACGAACTATATTTTCTGACTTGTTAATAATGTTTACTGAACTCCGCGACCGTGAAAGAATTTTTGTATAAACCCACATTTCATAACTGTTGACTTATAAATACATACTACATAATTATTTGCAAAATATTTATGCCATAAGCGCCATTAAAAGCCATAATAATAATTTATCAAACTACATTTGTGAACACTTAAGTAGAGACTGTGAAAACGATCAACAAACATATAATTTTGAAAAGCTTTTTTCATAATTTCATAAAAACTTTAGCATACATTAAGGATGTTAGCAGAAATCATAAACTATTTTTAAATCAATCGTCATGTTTGGAAACTAAACTTTTGATGTAGCTTTAGGGTATGTAAACAAGAGCTTTCATAAATTACAGTCATACCTAAATATTTTAAACGGTTAAAAACAAAAAAAAAATATATTTTAAATAGAAATTAATAGTGAACACTTAATAAACATTTGTGTATGTATATTAGCGTGGCACTCTTTTTGTGAAGGCGTTTAAATTCTCGTTCACCCCTAGAAATTCGCGAATTGTATAAAAAGAGGAATGCTGATTGGAAAGTAAAAAAAGCTTTAAAATACATTGAGGATGTTACGATGGAAATTTTAAAGAAAAAACTGATATTTGTGATATTTGACCATGATTATCTGTCACATATTTCACATGATAATTGGTTAATTTTGACATGATATACATTTATAGGTTAAACGTAGCTTAAACCATTAACAATGCTCTTCAATAATAGATTATCTGGTATATTATCAATAATCAGCGACATTCGCCGGTTAAACCCAAAGTTTGTGAGACTAGGAATTTGAGCACTTTGCAAAAAAGTGCGCTACAATTACGTATTTATATATAACATGTAAATACCTAACAAAATCTTAAGAGAATGAAAAAAAAAAAAAAAAATTTAATTGAAAAAAGATTCGGCTGTGCCGAATCTTTGATACCCTTCACCATCTTACTGACAAATAATTAAATTTTCGCCGTTATTTATATGTAAATGTAGATTTATAAATTATTTCATATTTATAAATCTACATTTTTTTCAAACTACGAAAATTTGAATATGAAAAAAAAAAAAAAAAAAACAAAATAACAGGCTTTGCTTTTAAAAAATAAACAACAACAACAATTCCATATTTATTTATTTTTGTATGTGTGTATATACAAACTGACTGCATATACAAAGAACAACAACACTGTTATTCATTATAAGGAGTGAGATATAAAAATTCTTAACATACATAATATTCAATAACTTGGAAACGGTTGATCTTAGAGTTTTGATTATTTTTTTAATCATTTGATAATTTAGCACAGATCACAGAAATATATAATTTTTATTGTTCTAACCACTAATTATAAAATTGTAGACCATTTTGGAAAACCCTTTCTTTGGAGATTTGATAGTTGCTTCAGTCACTTTTTTGGAACAGTGTGCACATCTTCTGTTAAAATCTTCGGTATTTTGGGACACACTTTTTGTGCTCTTGAATTCACTTTTCACAAGAGCTCAATATCTCTCCACTAGTCTAAGCTATGGACAATTTTGAAAATTGACCTCTCTTGGTACTAAAACTTTTGTTATTGATTTGGTACCACTCCAGAGCTTTATTACCGTAGTGACATGATACCAAATGGGTCCAAAAATATGCGGACACGTTGTGCTTTCTTAAGAAAAGAAGAAGTCTTTTTTGCAAATATTCCTTTATGTATATTTTGGTATTTATAGATCCGAATGTATCAAATGACTTTCCTGTTTTGCCGCAACTGCAAAAAGCTTGTCATACCATGAATTTTGTAAGAAATTTTTGCTGCTTTTGGGTCTTAAACTTATCTCCAACATTGCTTCGAGCATTAGCAATAAAAATTTTTGAGACACAAGCTGCGAAGATTCTGCCAGCACCTACGTTTCTTCGTCAATTATACAGCTTGAGTATTTTTGTATGAAATTTTGTTTTAAATTCCGAGTCCTATTTTTGCCTCGTAATTTTTTTGCAGAATTTCAGTTTGGAATTTTTTGAACTTTATATGTTATCAACTTTCCCATTAGCTTTAAATTTTCGCACCAAATAGTCGAAGCACTGAGAAAACTGAGCTGATTTTCTACCAGATGTGTTTGGAGTTCCTTTCAATATGCCTTCAATTTTCTGGCCTTCCCAATATCATGTGGTCCTTTTTTCTTACCGAACTAGGTTTCAGATTAATAGTCAAATTTTCCTAATACTGTTTAATAACATTAGAACCGGTTTTACGAACGACATTTAATTCTGTGTCCAATTATTTGTAAGACCTATTTGGATTTTTTGAAATTTTTTAATAACTTGTAGGACGTAAATCTTTTTCGTACTTATTTTGATGAAAATAAGGACAAATTAACATGGTTGTTATTAAAAATAATAACTGAAGTATTTTTCCATGATAACTAGATCAAAAAAAAAAAATTTGAATATTGATTCCGAAAAAAGTTATGAGGCAAAATGTGTGTTAAGATTTTTTCGATCTCATTCCTTATTACTACTGTTGCTAAATAAACTACTTGCTTATACAAAAAACAAAAAACGTCACTAATAGTCATTACAATGCTTAATATACATGTTTGTGTGTGTATTTATATTCTTAACAGATTTGTTTTTGGGCCATATCTCTGTTGATTATGAACGAATTTGGTTTATTAAAAAACCCGAAATTTTATAAAAATATTTATGACTGATCTATATAAAAATAAAAATCTGTAGCATGAACAAGGGCTTCAAAAATAAAAACTGCGTTTTCCCCGATATCTCCTATTACTGAACCGATTTATTTCATTTTTTCAGAAAAAAAATTCAGAAAATAATTTCCGAGCCCCCTTTAAAAAACCGAAGTCCCTGGTATATGCAGAGGCTTCAGAAACTGAAAAACCGGTTATAAAAACCGGATTTTGAAGCATATCTCCGCTATTTATAAACCGATCTTGCTGATTCAAAAAAAACGAAATTTTATAAAAATATTTATGACCGACCTGTATAAAAATAAAAATTTATAGCTTAAACCAGGGCTTCAAAAAATAAAAAATGCGTTTTGTCCGATATCTCAGTTATTATTGAACCTATTTATTTCATTTTTTCAGAACAAAAATTCAGAAAAAAATTTCCGAGACTTCTTTGTAAAAGCGATGTCCCTAGTATATACAGAGGCTTCAGAAACTGGAAAACCGGTTCAAAAAACCGGTTTTTTGAACATATCTCCGCATTGTGTGAATCGATCTTACTGAATTCCAATAGCAAAATTCTCCAAAAAAAAATTCCGATCGTTAAAAACGCCATTTCAACCGACACACGGACGAACGGACATGGTCCTATCGTCATCATTTCTTACAAGGATCCCGAAAATGTAAACTTTTATGCACTCCGACGAAAATTGTGGGAATTACAAACGGAATGGGAAACTTATATATACCCTTTACACCTGTGGTGAAGGGTATAAAAACAATCGTCTAATATTATGCTTATGTATGGCCACGAACATTTTAAAACTTTATAAAGAAAATGCATATTGCTGGCAACTTTTAACATAATTAACTTAATAGTAAAGTATAAAAAAAAAAAATATGTAAATAATATGTAAAAACTGTTAAAACATTTCTAAAAATTAATTTTTATAACTACACAAGCCCTTTTATGAATCAGAAATGAAGTTAAAATCCATTAATCACTTGGAAAAATGCGAACATAATTTAGAGTATAAATAGCATATTATTTCTACAAATTGCACAATGTGCTAACATAAAAAACATACATGGATAAAAAGACAATACAAATTCTTAGTGATTTTAAAATTATTAATCATCATTTAATTAATATTCTATTATTAATGGTTTCAATTTTAAATCCATGTGTGTTTGAGTTTTGTTTCTGTTTAAAAAGTACGAATGTACTTCTCCACAGTGGGGCAGAATTGAAATTTTTTGGAAATAGATCTGTAACTTCTGATCGGCTTTGTTGGATTTGCATGAAATTTGGTATAGGCATAGCAGAGGAGCGTACAATGATAAGGTCAGAAGAAAACATTCTTACATGTCCTATTTATCTCTTATGGTTTTTGACTTATTTGCATTAAAAATTTTATGTACCTAGATTTTGCATGTTCTTGGTCCAGTTTTTTCATATATTTCCTAATATTTCCAACCGATTTCATTTGTTTTTTCTTTAATTTTTATATCAGAGGTACCCAACTTTGAACGCTTTTAGCTACGCCCCTGAGGGGTCTGTTCGGTCCCCCTTAACCTTAACATTGTACACTCCTCTTCTATGCCTATACCAAATCCAACCAGCCGATCAGAAGTTACAGATTTATTTTCAATAAATTTCGATTCTGCCCCACTGTGTTCTCTTATGTACATGATTAATTTTAAAGATTTAAAGTGCAATACAGGTGGGGAAAATTGTCAGCAATAAATCACTTTTTATTACACATTTATTGCATTTGTAAACACGCAGTCTCAAACATACAGACACACTTTGACATGCATTTAAACATCATGATCTATTACATCAGTTTGATTATTTTTTACGTTAAATACTTATTTCAGACTTAATGGTCTATAAATGTTTGGCGCGAAATACTCAAGTGATAAATTGATATAAACAATTACACTATATATACATAAATTAAAGAATTAAAAAAAAAAAAATATTGCTTGTTAGAAAATGACAAATTGTAGCCTCATATTTTACATGGGATTTTGGTTTGTCGCTAATGTATTCTTTGCATCTTTGTTAATGTATTCTCGCAGTAAATAATAAAAACATTAGAATTGAGCTTGAAAAATACGAAATTAAAATAAGATAAATTATACATATGCCACATAGAACATTTTTGTAAAAATTGAATTAGATATCAATTATATATAATTCATATAAAATCCACAATACATTTTTCGATATCTCGAAAACATTAAAAGGTCTGTGCTCAAACTTTGCAACTAAACACTATCAAAAAGATGGGATGCATATTAATTTTGTCATTCCGTGTATAACATGTCGAAAGAATCATTTAAGACTCCACAAAGCATATATTTTCTGGGTCCTAGTTAGATTCTAATTCGATCTAGCTATATCCGTCCGTCTGTCCGTCTGTTGAAAGCAGGATAGGGATCGACAACGTAGAGGAACAAAATTTATCTTATATAAGGCTTGGTATTGCAAATGGGCAAAATCGGTTAACAAATAAAAAAGTTATGGTCTAAAAACTAGAAACACAGGGTGTCTTTTTTATCTTAATTTCATACTTTTCTGCTGATACCTCTTAAACAAAAGCATGTACAACAATGAAATTTTGTACAAATAGTTTGAGGGTCAATGAAAATCCGGAAACCCGGATAAAACGTAAAATTTGAAAAAGTTGATGGTGGGTATATAGATTCGGCTGAGCCGAATATAACATTCGTGCTTGTAAGACTCTAGGAATACTCAAAAATATGTACCTAAACGAAAATAAAAATAAAAAAATGTTGCCGTTAGTGAGATTTGAACTTGGGACGGCATTAACTATTCGTTTTTAATGACTAACGTCTTACTCAGTGCACCATCTCGCACTTAATTTCTCAAGTGACAAAAACTTGTTTTAGCATAAAATATATTTTAAGACTTTATTTAAAAAAAAAACTAATAGCCTCAGAATGGAGTTGAACCAGTTACCTTCTGGTTGTAATCCTGCGCTCTAGCCAACTAATCCATGTGATTGTAACTTACTCCGCACAGTGGTTCCAAAACACCTTTTTTTGGAAATAACTCAGTAACTAAGGAACCGTTAGAGGTATCTCAATAAAATTTCACATGGTCAAAGCTGAGGTGCTTTCGAGTTGATTTGGTGGAGTACAGGCCCCTAGCAGGTGGGAAGTAGGTGGCCCTTCAAAATTGCCCGTCTCGGCCAAAAATTCATTTATGATATGACAGAAAAGAAATTTTATATATAGATAGTCCTTCTAAATCTCAACAAAAAATACGCTTACATGTGTAGGTTATCTCTTTTAGTTTAAGAGATATTCGGGTAGAAATAAATGTTTACCTCATTTTTAGCCTCGTTTTTTTTAGTTTTTTTAACTTGGCGGGCTTAATATTGCCCCTATAAGGGGCCTCCGTCAGAAAATATTTTTTGGGTGTATACCTTGCATATAGGGCTACAAAAATAAAATAATTTTGAGTCGATTCCAGCTTTGCGATTTGAACAAAAAAAAGGAAATACAAAAATTCCAAAATTGACAAAATTTGGATAGGGCTCGTGGGCAATCCTTTGTCCCAAACTCCTTCTGATTTACTTTACACGCATTTACATTAAGATTTCTTTTGAAAACATTAAAAAAATGATGAAGCCCAGAACAAAAAAATAATTTTATCACTGAATAAATATTGTCACCTTTTTGGAAAAAAACCCAAAAAAAGTAAAATTTTTTTAAAGTTCCAAATTTAGATTAATATAACTTTTTTAAGGATTCTTATAATTATATGATTCTTGCAGCAATGTTATTTAGAATTTTGTGGGAAATTTGACAAATATTTCAGAAAAATTCTAGGGCAATATTAAGCCCTCCAATTAAAAAAAAAAAAAAACTAAAAAAAAAACGAAGCTAAAAATGATGTAAAAATTTATTTCTACCCGAATATCTCTTAAACTAAAAGAGATAACCTACACATGAAAGCGTATTTTTTGTTGAGATTTAGAAGGACTATCCATATATAAAATTTCTTTTCTGTCATATCATAATTGAATTTTTGACGATTTTTTTTTTTAAAAATGACATAGCCGAGATGGGCAATTTTGGAAGGCCACCCACTTCCCACCGGCTAGAGGCCTGTACTCCACCAAATCAACTCGAAAACACCTCAGCTTTGACCATGTGAAATTTTATTGAGATACCTCTAACAGTTCCTTAGTTACTGAATTATTTCCAAAAAATAAAAAAAGCGTTTTGGAACCACTGTGCTCTGCAATTATACTATTGAGTACTTATTTATGTGATGTAGAGAAGGCAAATAATAATGACGCCTCATTTTCAAGAAATTACTTTAATAAATTGTTGCCATTACCGACAACCAAAAAGTTTCCTGGGTATCTACTACGTTGACTATTTCGGGCACAAAATTACAACAAGAATAAACTTCTATCCCAAATTTTGTATTCGGTTAAGGGGAGTACAGACCCTGCACAAAAACATAAAAAGTTTTGTCATCCACCCCCGACTGTTCTGTATTTAACTGCTGAAAGTCTTTGATTTGAAAAAAAAAAAAAATAATAATTTTTGACAATTTCGAATTTTTATGATTTTTTAATATGTTTTTTTTTTTTTTTTTGTATTTTGTATAAAATTTCATTTTTTCTCAAAAGGCTTAATATTTCCATAACTGACATGTCGTTTTGTTTTATATAGTGCAGCCTCCTTAATTTTACAAATCCCTATTTATAGAGATAACTAGAGACAATTCAAAAAAGTGGATTAGAGGCTCAGTAATTATTAATATCATGTATCCGAATTGACAGAGAAACCCCTTGCATGTGTAATTAATAGTAACTCTAAAAACTATATAGATACTTTATCTTTTATATTCATGAATGAAAATAAAAATGTATAATTTAACGCTAATATTTTTTCACTATATGCCTCAAATATGTAACATAAAAGTAATTGTTGGGGGGTAATCGTGGAAATATTTTACAAATATTAAATATAAAAAATTCGGGAATTAGTGGGGGTTGAATAAAAATAATTTTATTTGTTTTTTCTTGTGGTTACGCACCTTTTATTTACGGGAGTTGAAGATGTAATGTTCTTTTCTTTTTTTCTTAATGTTATGTTAACTATGAGCACAATAGAAAATTACAATTATGAGTAATTACCAAAAATTATAGCAAGATGTAAAAAGAGAGAGCTTTTTACACCGAGCTTGATTTATTTACGAGCATCTCACACATAAACATCCCGGCCCCCTTGCTATATTGCAACAAGGGAAACCGGAATCTGGTGGATCAAAAAAAAAACTATGTATAAGTATACATTCAGTGAAATAGTGAATTCATAAAATTCTTCATACAATATTGTAATTAAAAATACACAGGAATATAAATGAAAAAAAGAACTAACTATAATAAATATTCATAAAATAATTCATAGTGTATAAAAAAATATAATAAGTAAAAGATAAAAAAATTTAATTGGTGAGTAGGAACAGCAAAACGTAGTAGCAAATAGTCATCTAAACCCCAAATTTACCAATGATGGTCCAGCCCAGCACAGTATCTTGGGCCATTGGAGACCCTATGGATTCGGGCTGAATACCGGACTTGATGATACGCGGGTAGATGTCAGCACCAAGGACAATGTTGATGTCGTCATTCTTGTAGAAATGAGGGTCTGCAAGCCGTAAATTGGAATATAGTGCTGCAACCCTCTCTTCAATCTCTTCCTTCGGTTGCTTACGGGGCAGATCTCCAGTTATCTTAACCTTCACACTAAAAATTGGTTTTTCCTCGTGACGTGGTCGAATTCGGATCATGCACCAACGATCGGTACCAATATTTTCCGTTTGAAGCTTGTAGCGTTCAACTAAAAATTCGGCCATGAAGCTCATCTCTTCACATGGGTTAAGTAAACCTCTCACATTGCCCCATTCATTGCCTAGTTCGATTTTCACAATGATCGTTGGGAGAAGCGTTACAGTCCGATGAGTGGAAGCGGCAGAACTCGCACCGGTGGGCTTGGTCGAACGAAGTCGTTCATGTCGATGCAAGAGTGTGTGATGCCGACTCCCACATTGGCGGCAACGATCTGTGTTTCTGCAGCGGCTGATGAGGTGAGAATGAGCTAAACAGTTTTCGCAGTATTTGTATCGCCTGACAACCTTAAATTTTTCTGAGACATTCATCTGCTTAAACTTAAGACATCTTCGTAGGGGGTGGTCTCTGTGGCACAAACGACAGCCAGATGTTTTTTGTTGACGATAATTGCGTTGGTGTTTATGATGATCCCTTTCTTCTAAGGGCGAGATGCTTCTGCGTTGTTGACGTGGCATGACGATTGCTGTAAATAAATAAAAGTACAAATTAATGCTGTTCGGGATTGGGGAGTAAGATAAGTTTTACGATAGGCCTAGTAACGATGCCATTGGCAGTTCGTACTTCGGCGACTCTAACCCTACTGTCATTGCCACGAATGACGTTTTCAATGCGGCCAAGCCGCCATTGGTTTGGGGGTAAATTATCTTGTTTTATGATGACAAGATCGTCTATTGCGTAATCACGCAGTGGGTATTTCCACTTATGTCGCTTGTGGAGCTCTTTAAGATACTCTTCTTTCCACCTTTGAGCGAAATGGTGGTGTAGTATTTTTAGCTTTTGCCAACGATTAACATAGCTTAATGAATGATCGGTTAAATCAGGTTCTGGGGGTGATAATAATGAATCTCCTATAAGAAAATGACCGGGGGTAAGTGCGCATAAATCGGCAGGGTTATCGCTCATTGGACTTAAAGGGCGCGAATTCAAACAAGATTCAATTCGTGCTAACACCGTAGAAAATTCTTCAAATGTAAAACTCTGACAATGAGAGATTCTCTTGAGATGGATCTTGAAGCTTTTAACTCCAGCTTCCCAGAGTCCTCCCATATGCGGCGCGCCTGGCGGGTTGAAGTGCCATTCAAGCGAAGCGAAGCTATGCTGATCAAGCAGTTTTCGTCGAACAGATGTCATGAATTCAGATTTGTTAGCGTCCAAAATATGCGAAGCACCAACAAAAGCAAGTCCGTTGTCGGAATATAAGGCACTAGGTGTCCCTCGCCGAGAAAAGAACCGTGCAAACGCAGCTAGAAATGCTTGTGTGGAAATTTCAGTGGTGGCCTCAAGATGTATAGCTTTCGTTGCAAAGCAGACAAAAACTAGCACATATCCCTTGGTGATTTTACATCCACGACCAACATAAGATTTGACGTCAAAGGGACCAGCGAAATCTACTCCAGTGTTGGTAAATGGGCGTGAAAGTGTTGTCCTCTCGGGGGGTAAAGCGGCCATTATCTGCTGACTTTTTTGCCGTTTTTCGATTACGCATGCCCGACACTGAGATAAAATGCTTTTAATCAATACTTTAAGACGGGGAACATAATAGTAGAGCCTCATTAACCGATATAGAAGAGCATTCTGACCATGGAGAGAGTATTTATGTAGATAAGACAGAAATAGCCGGGTGTAACATCCATGATATGGCAAGAGTATAGGAAACCGCTCATTATAACTCAAGGCAGGGGAGTTTGACAATCGTCCGTTGATTCTCATTACACCAGTAGAATCTTGGAATGGGTTGAATGTTAAGAGGTTACTCTTTCGGGGTATTTGTAAATTTTGCGACAACAAGTTATATTCACTTGCGAAGTATAACTTTTGGCAAGCGATGATTATACGAGTCCTTGCGTTTGTCAATTCCTCTCGTGTGAATTCATTGGAGGTTGCTAAATTATGACGCAGACTTCTATTACACCTATAATAAAAACGAAATACGAGGCAGATGATACGCAAGGCTTTCGGAAAGTCCGAAAAGTTCTTTAAACAATCGTTATCTTCTGTTCGATTAACGTGAACGCGAACAGGTTTGGCTTCTTCTTCAGTAACAAAGCTCGTAATACTCTGGGGCCATTCACTCTGGGGAGATCTCAGCCACGAAGGTCCATACCACCATAAGTCACTGGACATTAATTGAGAAACTGTGAGTCCTCGAGATGCCAAATCGGCGGGGTTACTTTTCGAGTCAACATGAAACCAAGATTGACTGCCAACTTTTTCAATAATGGAGGAAACTCTATTTTCGACAAAAGTTTTCCATTTATTAGGGGGTTTCTGTAGCCAGGCCAAGACTATTGTTGAATCGGTCCACAGAAATAGTTTATGATTTCGGAAGTTGAATTGCGATTGAATAGATTCGATCATATTTGCCATTAATTCTGCTCCACACAATTCTTTTCGGGGCAATGAAACAAACTTAACTGGGGCGACTTTTGTTTTGGCGACTAACAGATGAGACGAGACAGACCCTAAATTTTCTGTTCGTAGATACAGTGTTGCGGCATATGCTTTTTCTGAAGCGTCACAGAAGCCATGTAGTTGAATAGAATATGATGGATCAAAATCTACAAATCGGGGAATCTTTATGTTCTCGATATTAACGTAATCGTCTAAAAAAGTATGCCATTGAAGCAATGTTGATGGTTTAAGGTCTTCGTCCCAGTTTGTTTCATCCTTCCAAATCTGCTGCATGATCATTTTTGCTACGATTATTTTGGGGGCAAGCCAGCCGGCGGGGTCAAATAATTTGGCGATTTCCGATAAAACTGACCTCTTTGTGATTGAGTTCCGATCAGGGTGATTTTTCAGCCGAAAATAAAAATGATCGCTTCCTGCATTCCACCGTAGACCTAAGGTTTTCGTAGTACATGAGTCTGACAAGTTCAGGAACTCTGTATCTAACAAGTCATCAGGAGATAGATCTTTGAGTAAGTACTCATTGTTAGCGGTCCATTTTCGAAGAGAGAAACCAGCGGACTTAAGGACTGCAATAAGTTCATCTCTGGCTTTTAATGCAGAGGACAAAGTATGGGAACCGCCCAAAACGTCGTCTACGTACATGTAATTTCGAAGAATATCTGAGACTATGGGGTTTGAGTGTTCGTGAAGTTTAGCTAATTCTAGCAGTGTTCGAATCGCCAGATATGGTGCGCAATTAACACCAAAGGTTACGGTCTTTAATTCAAAATCTTGAGGGGGTTCCTGGGGAGAATTTCGAAAAATTATTCTTTGAAATGGGGTTTGAGACGGATTGACCAATATCTGGCGATACATCTTTTCAATATCAGAATTGAAAACATATCTAAAAAGTCTCCATCGCAAAATAAGTACAGTGAGATCGGCTTGTAGAACTGGACCGGGGTAAAGCAAGTCATTGAGACTATTTCCATTTGATGAGGGGCTTGATGCATTAAAAACTACACGTAACTTCGTCGTAGTACTGTGGGGTTTCAGAACTGCATGGTGTGGTAAATAGTAAGAGTTATTTGAATTAGTGGGCACGACATTAGACATTTGTTTTAGCGTTGAATATTCGGAAATGACCCTATCATATTCAGCTTTTAATTGGGGATTTTTCATTAGTCTAGACTCATTTCGTAAAAATTGGGTGAGCGCAATTTGACGAGACGATCCAATATTCATTGTACCAGGGTATTCACGACGAAATGGCAACGAAACTACAAAGCGACCATGTTCATTGCGATATGTCGTTGATTGAAAAGTATTCTCGCAATAAAGATCTTCTTCTGATAGTCGGGGTTTCTTTGCAACTTCCTCAAGTTCCCAGAATCTTTTGAGTTGGTTATTTAACGCAACTTCATTATAGAACGATGAAACAGATGGAATATTACTGTTTGTAGAAATTCTGCCAGTGATTATCCAACCAAAAACGGTTTTTTGTGCCACTAAAGACTGATTTTTGTTCCATCGTATACCATTTTGTAGTATTTTAGGATATATGTCTCCACCGAGAAGTAATTCAATGTCAGAAGACTGATTAAAACGAACATCTGCCATTTTCAAGTCTGAAAATTCGCTATTTTCCAGAGCAGATAACGGATAATAAGGTAGTCGACCGGTTAATTTTTTGACTACAAAGGCGTCTGCATAGGTTTCAAAAGAGCTATCTAGAGGGGACCCAAGACGAATATAGCACAATTGAGTAGACGTGGCAGTTAGGGCATCATTTAAGCCATGGATTTCCGTTTGTGAAGACCGAGTGTTCAGTAAAAGCTTGTTTTGGAGCCTCTTCGAAATAAAAGTTGCTTCGGAAGCAGAGTCTATGAGAGCACGAACAGTGTACTTAAGATTATCTGAGTAAATATCCACCAGGGCAGTTCCGAGTAAAACGGTTGAATTTGAAGTGGACTGTATTTGGGTTGAATATGATTGGCGCATTTGGGCCGAAGCTTCAGCAGAAGTAGAGGGGTTTGTATTTAAAAACGACGATTGAGGGGGGTTATTGTTACGAGAATTGTTGGGGTTTATATTCTGATTCGAAGCCACGGACCTAGCGCTTGCTTGGATATTAGAGGGGTTTGTACTCGATGAATGTTCTGTACGATGAAGCAGTGAATGGTGTTTCTGTTTACACATTTGACATACGTATTGGCTCCTACATTTCTTAAATTCGTGAGATGTTCCTAGACAATTCGTGCATCTCTTTTGTCTCTTGACGATTGCAAAACGTTCTTCAACGGACATTGAGAGAAAAGAAGGGCATAGTCTAAGGGGGTGTGCTTCAGGACACAGCGAACAAGAACCTGTCTTATCATTGGAAACACTGGTGCGGTAACTTTTAACTTTCTTTTGTTCTGATGCGTTCGGTTTCTTCGATTGGGGGTATTTATTGTTATAAGCATTATTGGTTTATTAAAGTTTGGAATCTAGCAGTCAAAAAAGCATCCATTTGTTGCCATGTTGGCAAATCTGCGCTATTCGGGAGTGACTGTTCCCATAAATTAAGAGTAACTTCAGGCAGACACGTTGAACAAATATAAATGAAAATAATATCCCAACTCTCAGTGTTGATCTTTAAAAGAGAAAGATTTGTTACACAATCATTGATTGTACGTTGAACACGCCTAATGTTAGTACTAGTTTCTTTAGAAACGGGTGAAATGTTGAAGAGATTTTTCAATTGTGCATTGACAAGTATCCTTTTGTTTTCGTAGCGATTGACTAGATTCTGCCAAGCCATTTCGAAGCCGTCATTGGTTATTGGACATGTTCTTAAAAGCTCGCGAGCCTCACCCTGGGTTTTCTTAATCAGGTGACACATTTTCTCTACTGGGGATAAGCGTTTACTATTGCGATATAAAGCCGTAAACATGTCGCGAAACGTTGGCCATGACTGATAATCCCCATGAAACACCTCGGTATCACATGGAGGTAATGAAATATGGGATGTAGGGTCGATTATAGCAGAAGGAACGGGGTTTGATGTGGTACTAGGACTAGCTTGCTGGTAAAGGCCATCTAAAAGTTGATTCGATTTCGACAAAACTTTGACGTGAGCTTCAAAGGTGGAGTAAAATCGCGATTTGAGCGTCTCGACTTCAACATCCTCCTCTAACTCATTGAATTTATTTAAAATATCATCATAACTAACCCTAAAGTCTGACCAGAGACGGACAATTTCATCCTTTTGTACCTCTAAGGTGTGAAGAGAGTGACCTTCAGCAGGAAGTGCTTCAAAATAGGCTTGAAACTCGACTACACGATCAGAAGCGCGGATAAAAGCGTCGAGTAGAGACATAATGAGAACTCAAGGGTAAAAAACAGCACAAGATAATTAATAAAACTCCAAAAAAAAGCAAAGGTTTCGATACAACAATGTATAAAAAACCGAAAATCTAATCAAAATTACGCAATGGCAGTAAATAAATCGCTTCCAAAGCACGAGGTATAAGTATTTGTATAAAAAAACTCTTTCGCGTATCCAAAAAATGTTACAAGGTTCTTAATCACGCCAGAAATGTAGTTAATGGTGCAAAACGTATTATAAATTGTAAAATATTATAGGTATGTATGCATACGTATTTTGAGAAAAAGTGATATTAAACGGCAATTATTATAGTAGTTATATAGAGCAATGTAAGAAAACACTTGTTTACAGTTAGGTTATTTGTTTAATTTAAATTCCAATTTTAATATATTTATCCAATTTCGGGGTTTTAGTTATATTAAATAATATGATGTGGATTTTCAAACGAAATAATGAGAAAAAAAAATAAAATAATAATTTGTTTTTAATTAAATTGTTTTACATGTATGTGTAGTTACTTTAATTTATTTAGCACAATTTAATTTATTTCAACTATATTTCTATTTTTTGTTTTAATTTTTTAGAATTTTATTTACTTAAATTGTATTTTATTTTTATCACAAAATGTTCGCATTGAAAAAAATAACTTTTGATTAAAATGTTTGCTGGTATATCAGAATGATGACGGATATAAATATATTTTAACTTTCTCAGTATCTTCCACTTTGTATAGATACAAAAAAAAAAATATGTAAACAAACAAAAAAAATGTTTGTTTACGTTCGATGTCGTTTATAACAGCTGTTAAACTGTTTTATTTTTTTTTTTTCTTTTATGTTGATATTCGTTTATCAGCTTGAGTTGTGTTTGTTTTTATTAAAAGCTTTCTGTTGACTGTTAACTCGTGTGTGTTTACATTTACGATCACTGTTACGTTAGAAACACTGTTATTGAATTAACATAAAGAGTTTATTTAATACTGGTAATAAATTCAACTGCAGTTAAGACTGATGTTAACACAATATTTTAAAGTAAGATTTTAATATGTGGAATTCGTTTTGTTTTTCTGAGGGAAATTTTTATTTAACACAAAAATCTAACTGTAAGACAAGTTTTGTTTTTGCACTTCGTACTTAAAATTTTTTTTTTCACTTTTTTTTCTCTTTTGCTTTGCACTTTTACAAAAAATATATGTTTAAATATAAAAAGAAATTAGCACTTACTTTTTATGTACTGTTGATGATTTTATATTTTTCGGCAAAAAAAAAAAAAAAATGACGATAAAGTCTTCACAATGGTTGTGTTTTTTCACAGCAATCCTTATTGTTGGTAATTATAAGGGGGTGTTGAGTATATTCTCACGGTGATATCCACGACTGTTGAGAATATTTCTCTGCAAATATAATTATTTGTTAAAATAATCACGATCTGGTGATCCGGCTCGACTAGGACCAGAAATGTTGGGGGGTAATCGTGGAAATATTTTACAAATATTAAATATAAAAAATTCGGGAATTAGTGGGGGTTGAATAAAAATAATTTTATTTGTTTTTTCTTGTGGTTACGCACCTTTTATTTACGGGAGTTGAAGATGTAATGTTCTTTTCTTTTTTTCTTAATGTTATGTTAACTATGAGCACAATAGAAAATTACAATTATGAGTAATTACCAAAAATTATAGCAAGATGTAAAAAGAGAGAGCTTTTTACACCGAGCTTGATTTATTTACGAGCATCTCACACATAAACAGTAATTATAACAACAAAAATGAATATTGATCCAAATCAGCAATGGAACAAATGATATCAATCAATTTCGATTAACATTTTCAGTTAGTTTTTTTTTCCGATACAAGATATGAGAAAAAGAAAACTTTCGTAAATGACTCGGTAAATTATTCCAATCACGAGCTCTTCTGACAAAAAATGATTAGTTATATTAGAATAAAAGTAATAAAATTTCGAATAAACCTACTAAATATTTAGAATCAGAATCGATTTCCAACTGATTTGTTTTCTGTCTACTAAAAATTCTAAAAATACTATTGTACATAAGTATATATCCATACACTAAGAAATTTGCGATATCAACAAAGCATGGACTACTTTATATCTTACATGAAATGGCAAATAAATGTTGAGGGAAAATAACCGACGAAGCGTGAATCAAATTCTTGCATATAAGTTATCAATGTGATATGAAAAATTTAATTTATCATCCAATATTATACCTAGTATCATCATTTTGTCTACAATTTCTATTTCATATCCGCCTATTCGTATTGCAGGACCAACAAGATGAAATAAACCAAATTTCATCACTCTAGTTTTAGCAACATTAAGTATTAAAAGATTAGAAGCTATTCACGAATTGATTTGATATACTTAGTATACAATTAATTTTTATTTGTAATATCTCCCTTGAACTATCACCATGAATTAATAGTTGAATATCATACTGAGCAAGTTTCTGATTCAATTACATTTAACAATCCGTTTATAAACACAGCAAAAAAGCGATCTCTACACTACACCTACTTTAACCTTTTTTTCTTTCTATCCGTTAACCCTTCGTCTTACAAACTGGTCTGGCCAGACCAATTGCAGATTTAAAAGTTGTTTTTATATATTTCTAATTAAGCTAGAGACTTGATATTTCAGGTACCTTCCTACAATTTTGTTTTCTAACAATCTGTGAAAAAAAACAGAACGATGAAGCCAACACAAGGATAAATTTCGTACCAAATATGGTCTGGCTGGACCATTTATATTTTATATAAAAAATTATGTAGTTTGACAATGTTATTCTTTCATTTTATATTGTATATTATTTTATTAAAACCTTTTAAACTAAGTTCTCATCAGTTTACACATATTATTTTATGACTTTTCACCTATTCATTCACATTTTGTAGTATATCAGTAATACCGATAAAACCTCAAATGTTTGAAAAGGAAAATTGTATGCATTTGTAGACTCAAAACAAGGAGAAGAAAATGAAGTGTATCGATGGGAAAATGTTATATCTAGCAAAGCAATGCAGTAGTGATGCTAGAATATAGTAACTCAAATGTAAAGAAATATTATCAAAATTTCGATTAAAATATATAAAATTACAGCACTGGTCTGGCCAGACCATATTTGTTACGAATGTGATAATTGAAACATCTGTATGAAGAAGGGTTAAGTATAAATAAATAAGTAAACATGTCGTTCTAGAAAATCTAAATTCTTTCTTCAGTTTTTTAATAAGATTTATGTGATTAATGCGTTCAAAGGCTTTCGACAGGTCTAAGGATACTAAAATACTTACCATACCCTTATTAATATTATTTCTTATCGATTCAGTAATTCCTAATAAAGTAGATGAAGCACAACAATTTTGACAATAACCTGTTTGGTTATTATTAAGGATGCCAATCCCAAAATCACGAATCCCGGGATTGGACGAAAAAATCCCGGGATTTCATTTTCGAGATTTATTGACATAAATTCAATCCAAAAATTAAATAAAGGCAAGACAGAACATTAAAATATTAACAGAAAATTTTCAAAAATATTTTAAAAATAAATTACGTAGATAAGAACATTATAGGTCTGTTCGTTTGTATGCTCTTTTTACATTTGAAGAGAAAATAATTTTCCCTTTTGATATTTTTTACTTGAATATTTTATTTTTAACAAGGTTTTGCAAATTTTGAATTTATGATTTACTTTTATAAATCTTACGTATACATAAATGTATTGTAATACTAATTTTGAACCTTTATGATCTTTGGAAAGTTCCTGTTTATGGGAGCTTTGGTCAATTATCGACTAATCATTTTAAAAAATGGTACATTGATTTGTGCTAATTTGTCTACACCAGGGGTTCTCACAAGATTTGGCTTCGCGACCCCCTTTTGACATTGTAATGAAAGCGCGACCCACTACAACTTTGACTAGTATAAAAATCAGATAAAATTGTATGTAAAGATAAAATAATTTAAAAATAATATTAATAATTGCGACATTGTTTTTGCTTTATGAGATCATTCATATTATGATTCTTTTTCGCAAAATGCATATCTAATATCATTCCCTTCGAACACAAAAGGTAGATTCTTGTTTTGATGGACGATGTTTTGATGGAAGGGAAAGTTCCACATAAAAATTTATGTTAAACAAAAGTGTTCTAATACCTTTAGAACTTCTGAGTCAACAAGCGGATAAACTTTGCTATATTTCAACTAAAATGCTTTTGAAATCTGCTGATTCAGAAAAAAAATTAAAGACAATAGTTACAATTTAACTCTTTTTTAAATGAATCTGGTATTTTATCTATAGTCGTATTGAAAGGATTTTTCCGTCTTTTAATTGTAATTTTATAGCCCGCAAATTTTTCTGCGAAAAAAAGTTTATAACAATCTTATTCCACAGGATGTAATTTAATGGTTAAAATTCGGAAAGAACATTGAAATGACTTTAAAAGAAGTTCTTGGCATAATAAATTTATAAAAAAATAAAAGTAGGGTTTCATGTTAATAATTGATAGTATCATGAAATTAAAGTGAACTATTTATCTTTTTAATTCGGTTTTCCCTGCCACGTCGGAGTTTTTTTATATTGTTCACCATCACTTAATTTAGGGATGTTTTGTATAAAGATTTTTTCCATTTTTAATAGTTTCATGTTTTCATTGGAATTTTTATTTAAACTTCTACATAGTATTTATATTAAAAAAAAATGTTCAAGAATATTTTTCAGGATCTCTTCGCGACCCCCCATGAAAGTCCTTACGGACCCCTTGTGGGTCGCGGACCCCCATTTGAGAACCGTTGGTCTACACATTTATATTGGTAGTTTATGGTTACAAACGATTTTATTTGTGTTGAATTCTACCACATAGGGTCAAACTCTATTATGGAAAGACATCTTCGAAATCAACCTTTAGTTTACATATTAACTATTGATGATATTCAACAATCATAAATATCCTTAGATAATGCCAATTTCATGTGAAAAATTATCTGCAAAGATTCATATTGCCATATTTTTTTGAGATGTTTCCAAGAATCCATTTAATATAAGTAAAAAATTAAATAAACATTTTATTTTTTATTGACACTAAAATTTATTTAATACTCAGCAAAAACTTTGGTTGCCATGTAATGAGTTAAGCAGCTAATATAAACAATAACTAATTACTTCCAAGTAGTTAAACAGCGCATAGATTTTAAAGCACTACTGAAGTCATGATTAGTAATAACAATAGGAACTATTTATATTTTAGGTTATAAATAAGTACTGAAATGTAAGGATATATAATATTTTTGTTGTTGTTGTAAAAATATTTCTTAAGTTTTGATTTAAAAAACCTAACAACAACCAAAAATGTAATTAATATAAATGTTATAAAAATAAACTATTTTAGATTACAAATTCAAATATATGAATTGGTAACTGCATAATAAAAATCAATAAAAATTTATATTTTTAAAAATCTGATCATAAATAATTATTTATAAATAATTAGTTCCTAAACAACTTCTATGTAATGCAGACATTATGTTGTTGTCATTACAAAGTAACTACATCCGTTAATACATGTCATTACCAAGTTTTTGCTGGGATATTTTCCATTTTCTTACTTTTTCAAGTAAAAGCTTGTTTCTTAAATTTTTTAAATTTCTTTTTTTTTACTAGTTTTACTAGAATTTCAAACGAACAAACCTTATGTTTTGTTTTTAAGGATAGGAATGAATTTCTTTTAATGAAAAATGTATACAAAATTTATTTTTTCCTTATATTTAAAATGGTTTTTCATATGAAATATCAATCCCGAAAAATCCCGGGGTCCCAAAAAATCCCGGGATCCCGGGATTTGCAAAAACCAGTCCCGTTTGGCATCCCTAGTTATTATTTAGTAAGGAATACTCAAAAATTATCGGACTCCCACCTTACTCCCACCCACCGTGCCGAATTTCATCAAGATATCTTTAAAATTGCGACCTGTACTTTGTTCACAAGGTTTACATGGACGGACAGCCAACCAGACGGATGGACAGACGGACGGACATCGTTAAATCGACTCAGAAAGTGATTCTGAGTCGAACGGTATACTTTAAGGTGGGAGTCCGATAATTTTTTCTGTGCGTTACAAACATCAGCACAAATGCATTATACCTAACGTGACCAGACATCCCGCTTTTGGCGGGATTATCCCGCTTTTTAAACTTCGATGCCGCCTAAAATATTTTTCCCGCTTTTTATTAAGAAATCCCGCTTTTCTAAGTCAAACAATTACTTATTCGATTTCCTTATTCACGTTTTCTATCACATTCTTACCTATATTTAAGTGTAACTAAAAATCATTTTTTGCATTGGAAAGTTGATAATTTTTTACAAATCGTTTTTGATAATTAAGTCTCAAATATTTTGTTACGCTGATCATCTTCTCTACTGACTAATCTGAAAGTACTTTGTGTGTATTTTTTGATGACTTTGATGTAGGAAGACCTCCCAAAAGATACGCATTATTAAGCTTGTTAAAATATTTAAACATTTTTTAACATATCTTCAGTTCTCTACCAGTGAATGAAAAATCTCAAATCTGATATATTTTGCCAAAAAAGTTTAAATTTTTTTTTTTTTTAGAAATACGTTTGAAACTTTAGTTATTTTAAGAATATTAGAAAAAAATATAAATAAATTTTTGGAGGAAAAAATTTTGTTTTTTCAGACGGATTTTTAGTTTTTAAAAACTAATTTCGAGAGAACAGTTGTGTGGGGGCTATTTAAATAATTTTTACCAATTTTATTTACCAAAATGTTCCATTTCAAAAATATGTTTTGACATGAACTTGGATTGGATACTTTTTTTATTTTTGTATAAACTGAAAGTTATAGAAATATCTGGAACAATGTTTTCGATTAAATTTACTTAAAGTTAGTGCTTACAAAAACCTTGTGTTAATGTTTTTATTTGAACTTTTTGTTTTAACTGAATATTAGTGTTTTACTTGTTTGCAGCCGATTCAAAAAGGTGAAAAGGTAACAGACCATCGGATTATTTTGATAACGGTTTTTTAGAGGTAACGGTATTTTTAGTTATTTCCGTAACGGTATTTAGCGTTATCCGTATTTCGAGTTATTTCGGTAATGGTATTTTGTAAGAAATTTCGAAGTTTCAGTTCAGAATTATAAAATATAATCTGTAGTCAAGTATTATAATGACTAGCTGAAGTAACAATAACTTTAATACAAGTTTTATTTCAACTTTATTAAAAATAATAATATTTCTTAAACCCAAAAATAACGCTAACGATATTTTAGCGTTATCGGTATTTGGAGCTATTTTGGAAACAGTTTTGTAGCATTATATAATTTAGTGGTAACCGTATTTTCAATTATTTCAGTAACTGTATTTTAGGGGTAACTGTATTCAAAGTTGAATGTTTTTTTTTAGCGGTAACGGAAACCAAACTTGGTTTTATTGTTAACGGGTCTAAGAATTATTTAAGAAAAACTATTGCTATCAAATTCAAAAAGTATATTTTTTTTATCAATCCGTATTTGAATTCAATATTGAAATTTAACTAGAAATATTTTGGAAACATTTCGAGAAACACGTTAAAGTTATAATTTTTAATGTTTCAGTTTGTAGGGATATATTTACTTATTTCGATGTTTCAAAATGTTGATGATTTGTGAGGGAACAGCTGATTTAGATTTTTAATTGAGGTATAAAAAGAAAATCCCTCATTTTTTACAAAACTTTTCAAAATTCCGCTTTTTCCATACAATTTTGTTCAGAATCCCGGTTTGTAGTCGTTCGGGTCCCGCTTTTTGACACGTTAATTATACCCCAACCACCTATGGTGGTGTAGGGTATAAATATGGGGATATTATGCGCAAAATTTTTTGAAATAGGTCTAAACAAAATATCGTTATCTAATAAAACTGTAAACTGAACTGGTTATTATTTAAAATTCCAAAGTTATAATTAAAAATTATTGTAATTAGCCTGGTATTTAACAATTGAAATATTTTCCTAATTACAACTATAAATATCTCTCATTCTTACTTGTATCTTATTTTATGCTTAACCACACATGGTTAATTTATGTATATTTACATCTCAAAAAAGGGCTTTACGAAAACTTTAAAAAACCATAATTCAAGTACGAGTACATTTTCATGGAATTTATGAAAACCTTAACCTCTTCTAAAAATCTCATAAATTGTTTACTTTTTTTTCCCAATTTTTAATTCAACAGCCAGTCCAAATTTTTTCCAAGTATTTATTTAACAAAGCAAAAACAGATTAATTTACATAAAACCAAAATTCTACAAATAAAGATCATAAAACTACAATACTACGAATTTTACATCATAAATTTATTTAACAACCACAGACCATGTAAATAGTAACAAGTGAAAAAACAAACGAAAATCCAAAAACAAAAATTGATTAATATCTTTAAAAGATAGAGTTTTTATTCTCTGTTATTGCATCTTAGAGATTTATTTGTCCTTCTGTCAATGGTCAATAGAAAAACAATAAATTTAAATCTTCTTGTACTTAGTTGGAAGCAAATTAATAGTAATAAACATTGAACATGATGATAACAAAGGTAAGGTTTATACATGATTATAACGAGGGAGAATTTATAATTTGTTTAGTATTTTATATCAATTAAAATAGGGAGTGAATTATTATCATTATTTTCTAAAAAAGCTAAAACTATATTTATATTAAAGATTTCATAAACATGGCTTTAAGAAAAGCACATCGAATGCAATGAACAACTTAAATGATTTTATATAAATAACTTATAAAGTGATCCTCGCATAATACTATTTATATGTATGCAACAAACAGTAGCAAATACTAATTCAAACAGATATTAGAGAGATGCTGCATACAGTAAACAATCCATGAAGAGCATCCGAACCGAGTCAAACCGGAAGTATGTAAAACTTTATTGATTTTGTTCTAATACGAAATGATGTTTTGACAGATTACAACGCGCATGTGGCACTTTTATACCGCTACATATCTTTTTTTTATATTCGTCAGAACTTTTAATGTTTGTATAAGCAAAAAGCATTGTTAAGATACAATATTAAACAAACACACTGATGTAAACTAGAAAATTTGTATATATGTATGTATGTGTGTGTGTAAATGCATAATTATGCAAAAATCTATTCATTTCAGTTTTTCTTTTTGCGTATTTCTTCAAATGCGTTTTGCAAAAATATAGCAAATTAATTTCGTATAAATATACGTTCTTTTTGAAATTCAACAATTAGTTTACTGGAGGATTCATCGTGAAATTAACTCAAACGCTTTTGTCTGCCTGCAAGACATATAAAGTTTAAATATTACTTTTTTTAATCTCAACTAAAAAGTTTAAGCCACCGTCAGAGCTAGGCTTCGCGTTAGTCGAGCGTGAAATAAGTACTTGATTGTTTGCGACTTTGTCAAATATTCAAGTTTTTATTTTAGTTTTTATTGAGACGACAGCCGGCATTAACTCCATAATAGTTACATACGTGAAAATATTAAAATTTTAAATTGAACGGAAATTTTGTTTTCGCAATTTGTCAGTGAATTTATTTGAGAAACAATTTATCAATTTGATTACATTGTAGTGAAAGTTCTCACGCTAATCTAATGGATAAAATAAAATATCGGGTAAATAATTAAGAAAATATTTTAATGTAATTAACTAAGTAAATTGTTGTGAATACAAAAAAAGTATATAAATTAAAATGAATATCCTTAAAAATTGTTTGATTTAATATTAAAACCTTTTATAATTTTTCAAAGAAATAAATTGATTATGGAAAAACTGTATTGCTAATAATTTTAAGTACGTATAAACATAATAATTCGGATAATTAATTGTAGACAGCAATCATAATTATAGAATTTGTTTCCGGTCCTTTTTTGTAAAAAAATAACTATTAAATATGTTAGTTATATAATATACATTCGAACACGGTTATAACGAACTCGAAGGGACTGACATATTTAGTTTGTTATAAACGTAAAAAAAAAAAATATTTACTAACAAAATACACGTATTTCATTACAATACCAATATTTAGAATTAAAGCCTATTTCTTTCCTTTAAAAATGGGAGGCATTTATGATTCTTAAAAATTAATGATTAATATATCAGAAATAATATTTTTTGCATTCATCATTCATTTCACAAATGTCAAATTGAAATTAATTACACTGTGTGTAATTTTTTAAGTCATGGAAATATAACCATATACGGACACCACTACGTGATAAAAGACCAAAAAAAAAAAAAGACCCAGTTTTGCCCAAAGTCAAGCACTTTTTTATGGGCCCCCAAAGATTTGGGTTTTTTGATTTGTCATTTTTGCAAAAAAGTGATCATTTTCTCAGGCTCATATCTTGCAAACCGTTCGGAATTTTGATTTACTCTCTGAGGCAAAGTTGTAGCAAGATCAAAATTGCAAAAAACATTAAAAAATTCGATTTTTTTACCTTTTTTCTCCTGTTCAGGTCCATAGGTAGCAAACCGTTCAAAATTCAAGGAAACAATCAACTACAAAAATGTACCTAAGATCTCAATTAACAACTTTCTACAACATATGAACTTCCTAGGAATTATTCTTAACACCGTTTAGGTATCGCCTATGTAGCCGCAAAAGTGAAAAATTTCCCGAATATTTCACTGTGCGTAATTTTTTAAGTCATGGAAATATAACCATATACGGACACCACTACGTGATAAAAGACAAAAAAAAAAAAAAGACTCGTGTCACTCAGTTTTGCCCAAAGTCATGCACTTTTTTTATGGGCCCCCAAAAATTTGGGGCCTCGGTGTCATTTTTGCAAAAAAGTGATAATTTTCTCAGGATCATATCTTGCAAACCGTTCGGAATTTTGATTTACTCTCTGAGGCAGATATCAATAAACAACTTTCTGGAACATATGAAGTTCCTAGGAAGTTTGCGCTAAAGTAGCCGCAAAAGTGAAAAATTTACCGAATATTTTTTTAATTTCATTTGTTTTTTCTTTACTTCAACATTGAGATACTATGCTATCTATTACAAAAATAATAAAAAAAATATTCGTATTATGTTTATAATATTTATGGCCCTTGACTTGCAAATCGCACTCTCTAAAGTTGTGGATCCAAATCGTCCGAATCTTACTCTGATTCAGAACTTATGGTGTGCACAGGCACGTTGCTTCCAGACTGCTCTCCATCATCAGCTTTTTCTTCTTCAAGTACTTCAGATTCGGACGATTCGGACGACGATTTGGATCCACAACTTAAGAATGTGCGATTTGCAAGTCCAGGGCCATCAACATTATAAACATAATACGAATATTTTTATACCCTACTCCACCATAGGTATTTGGGGTATAATGCGTTTGTGCTGATGTTTGTAACGCACAGAAAAAAATTATTATAAAGTATACCATTCGACTCAGAATCACTTTCTGAGCCGATTTAACGATGTCCATCCGTTCGTCTGGTAGGCTGGATGGCTGTTCATTGTGAACAAAGTACAGGTCGCAATTTTAAAGATATCTTGATGAAATTTGACACAAGGACGAAGCCTATTGAAATTGATTATGATCGGTCCATTATTTCACCTAGCCCCCATACAAACCCCAATACTCCCGGAATATGGGTTTAACGGTCATAATATAGCAATATTTCAATGAAACTCGGTGCAAAGGAGTTTTGTATAAGTGTTAATCTTTGTGTCAAATTTCATCAAGATCGGTCTATAATTGACTATAGCTCTAGTATAAATCCCCTCTTCCGAAAATCACTTCAACGTACATAAATCCCATACGAATATTTGACACAAATAAGTTTTATATAAGTAGAAACAACATTGCCAAAAATCGGTTCATAATTTACAATAGCTCCCATGTAAACTCACTTCCGGGAATCGCCCTAAAGGGCATAAAATTATGTAGATGTTAATATCAATGCATTGTTCTGTATTTATATAATTTATTTTACATTGAGTAAAAGTGTTGGTCTACAATTAGCCACAGGTCTAATTTTTAGCTCATACAGAAAGGTATAGGGTATCATATGGTCGGTCTTGACCGACTATAGTTTCTCTCTCGTTTTTATTATTTTTGTAATAGATAGCACAGTATCTCAATGTTGAAGTAAAGAAAAAACAAATGAAATTAAAAAATTGTCGGGAAATTTTTCACTTAGGTAGTGCTACCTAAACAATGTTAAGAACCATTCCTAGGAAGTTCATATGTTCTAGAAAGTTGTTTATTGAGATCTTAGATACATTTTTGTATTTAATTGTTTCCTTGAATTTTGAACGGTTTGCTACCTATAAACCTGAACAGGGGAAAAAAATAGAATTTTTTTAAGTTTTTTGCGATTTTGATCTTGAAGATGAAGTTTTGTTGATTTTATATATTCACACTTTTTTTTTTTTTTTTTTGATAACAAGAACTACAACTTTGCCTCAGAGAGTAAATCAAAATTCCGAACGGTTTGCAAGATATGAGCCTGAGAAAATTATCACTTTTTTGCAAAAATGACACCGAGGCCCCAAATTTTTGGGGCCCATAAAAATAAGTGCATGACTTTGGGGAAAACTGGGAGACACGGGTATTTTATTTTTTTTGTTTTTGTCTTTTATAACGTAGTCCGTATATGGTTATATTTTTTCGTGTTGCACTGTGCTATATTTTTTATACTAATTCAATTGTATAAATTGGCTTGTTTTGAGATATTTACTTTTTGAGCAATTGCGATTTTCTAATATTTAGTTTTTAAGCCTCAAATAATTTCAGTTTTATTATTAGCTGTTTTCGATAAATATATGTTATGTTAAAAAGGTCAACAACTTCAAATGTTGAAGTTAATGAAATTTATTTCCATTTATCCAATAATTTAAATGGAAATAAATAAAAGTAATTTCTGTTAGTTTTTAAATTTATGGAACTTTTTTAAAATGTGTAATTTTATTTATCTAAAAGAAGTATTTGTGGAAGTTCGTTATAAACGTAGTTTTTTTGTACGAAAAATTCTTCTTGGGACCATAAAAATGTGTTCGTTATAAGAAAACCGTGTTCGTTATAAACGTAGTTTTTTTGTATGGAAAATGTTGGTAAAATGAGACCGAAGGAAAGTGTTCGCTATAGCCATAGTTCGTTATAACCGTGTTCGACTGTATGAAACAGAGTATCAATTCCTATTTTTGTATCTAATAGCGCTCCACATTTTAAATTTTTCAAAAGTTTTTAATTACACAGGAATACACTGATACGCGTCATGGGATTTCTCAGTTAATTTTTGTTTATAGGCTTGATACTTCAAAATAACAGTTATCAAAATAACTGAAAAAATACATGCCGTAGAAAAAAATTTACATTTTGTAAACCTATGTTGTTTAAATAGAAACAAACTGACAAAATTTTGGAACAATACTTAACTAAAGTTGTAGAAATTCAACTACAATTCATTCTTACGTCATAATATGAATTGTATTTTTCAAGTTGTACTATGATTTAAATGGAATTAATCAGTCTTTATGTATATTCAATCCGGATTATAGAATTACAGTCAATCCATATTATAGAGTATATAATAAGCAGAGATGACAAGCCTTTTTGCTTTTCTCTGCTACTTTTCAAATTTTTCGCATTTCTGTTTTTTTTTTACATTTTATAAAACAAAAACTTTTTTTTAACAAAATTCGTCAAAAGAAAAATTTTCAACATTTATTTGAAGGTTTTTTATCAGTTAATTAAAGCTTTAAAAGTGTCATTAAAACTTTAAAAGTAAAGTTGTTGTGTAACATCACTTTTGAAATGCTTATTGGAATCAGATTTGATACATAACTTTTGCGTATATTAACCCATTAAAAAAAAATAAAGTCAGCGAATTTAATGCAATATTAAATAAAACTGGGACAATTTTTTAAAATTGATAGGACTTATTTTTAAATCCCCTCTATCAATATCTACTGATATTGGATGAAGTTTCTCAAAAGATAATGAAAATTTGTCGTCACAATGCATTACGTAGGGTCTATATTAAATTTTTTTTTTTATTAGGACAAACGTCAAAATTAGCACGAATTTATGGAAGGTGCCAACAGTTGCATAAAAACCAATAAGGCGAATACATTAATGTATTTTATATATGCAGTTTCACAGCTGCAATAATAAAAAAAATAAAAATTTTAACTGATGTTACTTTGTCTAGATTCACTCTGATTTTGACGTTTGTCTTGATAATAATTTAGACACTACATTCAGTTGTTGCTAGGGATCCCAATTTCCCGGATTTTTTGATTTCCCGGGAAAGCGGGAAAAAATTTTCGTCTTCCCGGGATTCCCGGGATCCCGGACTAAAAACTATAATTATTATTATTACTCACATTAGCTGGTCAACTGAGACCCAAATAGGATATAAATCTTTCCATTAGCAGATTTGAAACAGGATTGTAAATGTAGCGAAAATGAAATTCAAGTAATTGATTAATCTGAATAATTGAAATAGTAAAAATAATTATTAATTTTATTTAAAACACAGAAAAATCAAAAAATAAATTCAATTAACAAATATGTTAGTAAATAATTCATTCAATTAACAGCTTTTTTAAATTTGCCAAAATTGTAAAAACTGAAATACAGAAAAAAATTCTAGATTAAAAAATTAATTAAATCAATTGAATGAATTAAAAATTTAAATGAGTAAAAAAATATTACTGAAATTTGATTCTTACTTTAATATATTTATTAATTTTTTAAGCAAAATTAAACAACTTTGTTAATTAACCATAAAACAATGTATTTATGACAGAAAATAGAGATGTCAGAAATTGACTAAAAAATATTTACTCAGACAATGATATCATTCAATAAAATTTTTAAATAGTTTCGTAAATCATTATAAAATTTAAATTTATTAAAAGTCCACTAAATAGAATTTATTAATTCTTAAAGAAGTGGCTGATGATCACTTTTTCGGAAACCCCTAGTTGTGATTCATACTTGAGTTACATACAAACGCTATTAAATTGTTTGTAGCTTCAATATCGTAATCCAATTTAAACGTAGCTTATATTTTGAAAATATTTTGACTAAAATTTTACAAATGATGTCCTTATTCATATTTTAATGTAGGTTTAAATTTAGCTTGAAAAAATTAACTTTGGACCAGTCAGTTTCAATTTCTTGTTTATTAATATTTCGAATAAAACATTTGATTTCATGTTATAGATCAGACCAGACGATCTCATACATAGCAGAGAATATTATCTGTAGCTTTCCAGTTGAAAATTATATGAATAATTAAGGATTTGTTGGACTCACTTTCTAATTCTTCTCTTAAATTTTAATGATAATGTTTTGTCAAATTTCTATGAGACAAATTCCGCTTATAACGAATAGGTACATATTTAAAATGTCTAAAATTAATCAGTTTTCACTAGCTGTTTTTTAGTGCTAACATTTTATTAAGATGCTTAATTGAATAAATGCCATAAAGTCATCCCAAATAAAGGCGGGACATAAAAAATTTTTAATTTCCCGGAAATCCCGGGATGCATTCCCTAGTTGTTGCGGTAAATTATTTTAAAAAATTGCTTTTTTTTTTTGCTGCTGCTTTTTGGATTTAATATGTTGCTTTTTTCCTGATGTATTTTTTTGCTATAAACGTATATCGCATTTTTATTATTTTTTTTTCTCTTGTAATAAGTTACGAAGTACCGTCCGAATTAACAAATAACCCGAATGGTATTTCCTTACTATTAGCCTGAATGAATCGGATTTCAACGTTGTTTTCCGCTTTAAAAGAGAAATGCAAATTAAATGAAGACGGAATCATATATAGCGGATTTCATATATATTTTGTTTTTGTTTTTTTATATTTTTTGTGTTTGGCAACAACAAAACTACATATATAAAAAAATATTTATCTTTCTCTCTTAAATTCCATACATAAAAAATAAAAGGCAAATCTATCTATCTCTTTCTCTCTTATATAAATTTAATGTAAACTTATGTGATTCATTTTGCAACAACGGCAACACTGACAGAGAGGGAGAGTTAGAAAACAAGAGCTTTTGAGAATCCGTTGTAAAATTAAAATAGATTTTAATTTCCAGCGGATTCCGCTGTGTTGTTTAACTTGTCAAATCTTCATATAAAAAAAATAATCCGCTAGGTTGTGTTTGGGCTCTTACAGGGCATTAAACTTGATTAAAATGTTAAAAAATCCTAACTTCTACAAATCTAGTCTGATTTCGAAGAGAATGAGAGTTGCAGCCTATTACTCTTACTAATCAAAAAATGGTATTATTTAGGCATAAAATAAAATTCTTTAAAAACTAGAGTTGATAGGTTTAGAAAGGGCTTTTCTTATATATATGAAATTAATTGGACATTTGGGGGAAAGATCCGAGATACCAGAAGAGAAAAATTAAGCTGCTGGCAAGCCGCTAACAAACGCGGTATTTTGGGTGTCTAAAGAAATAATTTTTACATTTTTGGTATCGCCGTTAAGTATTTTTTATTCTAGGCACAACTTCAATCAAAATATTTCCGTCAAACAAGTGTTTCACGAATTTTTGCAAATAGCTTCGCTAAGCAAGTTATTCGCTCTTAAACCATTTTATATATATATCTCGCTAATTATACATCGGACAAGCTTCAGTGCTATAGATAGATTACAAAATTTTTTACAATCTTCCTGAAGTAATTTTTTATCAAACATTTAATCATTTTTTCATATTAAATTCAAATAATCGTAAGTCATGGAATCAAGAAGGACCTGAAATAGCGACGTAATTCTTGCATTTCGTTTATTGGCATTTTTATATTAAAAACCAATGGAAACGGTTTTATGGTTGTATCTGTGAGCATGTAAATGTTAAATTATAATGTGTATTTAGAAATGTTACATTAAACTATTTTAATTCGATTAAAATATTAAATTTTTTTTAATTATCTAAAAAAATAATTAACTTATAAACTGATTACATATCTCAAATTAATATAAAAAAGAAAATAACAAATAACTCTCCTTAATCCCTCTTACTTAATTCAAAATATTTCTTACTGCAGTTAAATGTCCTGCACTTTAAATGTCTCAATTGATAATTGCATACTTGATTGAACTGTTTAACAACGAAGCGTCACTTATAAGGTCAAAAATACAGAAGTCAATATCTTAACATCTAAAAAAAAAAAAACAAAAATAATGTCTTAAAACTGTTTTGTTTATTTTATTCATTGTTGTAATTTTTTTCTTAGCTTATAGCCGGCTTTTTACTGACATTCACACTGTTGCTGAAAACATGTCACTGTCAACAAAACACACTCTTCAATCAATCACCATTTCAACGACAATCGCCGTTTCAACGTCAACAACTGCGCCAACGTCAGCAATTACAGCAGCAACAACCGCAACAACTATTTCCCAATACACTCAACACATTAAATCCACTCAATACACTACAGCCCATATCACCGATATTACCGCAAGTAAGAGAATCTTTAAATGTTTAAAATTAGTTTTCTTAATATTAAGTATATTTTTTTTCTATTTGTAGAATATTTATAATCGCAATTATAATCAGCTGAATCCTCAGAATTTCGTACCGATCACAGCTTATCAGAATGAATTAAATTATGATGGCAGTTTCTCATATGGTTACTCGGCTGGTGATGGTACTACAGCTCAGGCCCAGGGTTATGTTAAGAATTTAGGTCTGGGAGAAGCAGTTGAGGCACAAGTAGTTCAAGGTTCATATTCCTATACATCACCGGAAGGAACACCTATTACCGTGCGATATATTGCAGATGAAAATGGTGAGTATTAGCGAGAAATATGACTTCTTTAATATAGCTATATTTTTTTTATTCTTAAGGCTTTCGTGCCGAAGGAGCTCACATACCTACTCCACCTCCCATACCAGATGCTATAGCGAAATCTCTTCAATACACCGCCAGTCTACAGAATCCATATCAGCAAGACTATAGTCCCAATATAAATCCCTATCAAACACCATTTAGGCAATATCCTAATAATTTGAGACCTGGTCAGGGCCAATTAACACCACTACAACTGCAACAGCAACAACGTTTTCTACAACAGCAACAAAATTCTGGACAATATACACCGGATAATCAATTTGGCTTTTCTCCACCATCACCCCTCTCAGCTACCACACCTTTCGCACAAGGTGGAAGTTCAAATCAGTTTGGTAATAATTTGCAATCACAGGGAAATTTCATACCACAACAACAAAATCTTACTCAACAACAGCAGCAAAATCGTCAGCAACAATTAAATAATCAGCAGCATCAACAAAATGATCAACAGCAACAGCAATTGTCCACGCAAGAACTACGATCGCGGCCCAATCAATTGGTCAATACATTTGGCTACAATCCCTATCGTCGCTACAAGAAATCAACGTCTAAACCTTTAAAACAAGAGGACCACTGATGAAATCTGATAAACGACACCTTACGGTTCATATTTGATTATGTATCTGTATGATTGTTTTAAGAAACAGCATCTACATAAAAATATATTAATTTTAAGTAACATTAACTTTCTGTATAAATAATGGGAAATGATATAATAAATATTTGAATGCGTGAAATACATGCACTGAAAATCCAAAAATTATGTTGCATACTTTAAGGCATAAATATAAAAATATAAACATACTACAGGGTGATTGTGCAAATAATAATATGCAACATCTATGCAGAAATATGGTGAAATGTACACCATTTCCAAATCAATTTAATATTTAAGTGCTTTATATCAACGGTTCTAAAATGGGTGTACTAAAGGGTTCGTACTAATGCTGTAAGCATAGTGCTTTTTTCCCATAGACAGAAATTAAAATAAAAAAAAATTTGCAGATTGTGTTGAAATATACGTCTTTAGAAAGGTAACAATATAGATCATATAATTCAAAAAGAACAAAAAAGCTGATTTTAAACTATTTTAGGGGAAAATATTGGAAGTTTGTTTTGTTTTTTCAATACTTCAGTATATTTGTAAAATAAAACTTGTATTGTTCTTAAAATATAGGTTTGCGAATTTATATAATTTATTGCTCAAATTACACATATTTCGAATTTAAAACTTAAAAAAATGTATATATTTTTTACGGTTCGTTTAATCATTTACAGTTATACAACAGATTAAAAATTAATTAATGCCTATATTTTGCTACAATTTAAAAAATGTTAAATTGAGGTCAAATAGTTCGCAGTGTTAAGGTTATTTGTTTTTGTAAATTTTAATAAAAAATTATTTCGATATTTACAAAACAAATACTGAAGACAAAAAAATATTTTTTAAACGCATTATAGTACGTTAAAAGTTCTAAAGATTACACTGGTCGAAAAAATTTTTTTTTTTATGCTCCTTCAAAAAAAAAAAAAAAAAAAAAAAAAATTTTATATATATATAAAATATATATACCCCAGTCAAATAATTATATGTGCATACCTATAAAGTAATTTATTTTCTTCAAAAATAGGATTTTCAAATTCAAATCTTTTTTATATTTTTAATGTTTATTAGAGCTTTATAAGTCAAATGAAAAATTTATTTCTTTTGTGTATTTTGTAGCAAAACTTAATTGATTTTAAAATTGTTCATAGAAAATAATTATATGTGCACGACAAGAATTTTATAAAAATCCTTTATTTAAATAAAGTTAATTTTCAATATTCATGAAAGTTGTTAAGGAATTGTGTTATCCTAATATAACGTTACCAGATGCATCCTTCGTTATACAGATTCGTCCTTTTTGCTTTACATATATATAGGTCAAAACTGTAGTATACTTATACAAAATCAATTTGAAACATTTGATATTGTCATATAGCTCTGAATCTAAATATATCTCAGCATACAGTATTCTTTGGAAATCCTTATGTCATGAAGGTCTGAGGTTCATTACTGGTCGCTGCAGAAATATAATATTTTGTGACTTAAAAACCGATTTTGAGGCCCGATATAGTAACATCGTCACATTAATTTACTGAAAAATCTAATTTTTGTAGGAAATTCATCAACGAAGTTATTGGATTTTTTGCCCAGTAAATTTATGTTGTGCTGTGAATTAATTTAGCTACGTCCAATAAATATTTTCAACTTCTATCTAGAACTAAAATTGAATTATATTATGTGCGATTCGACACTATGATTACGCTTCAAGCATGTCTTTTGTAGACGTCGAATACCCATGTAATATTTTTGATAAACACTTGGATAATTTAAATATAATATTTTTCATCTCTTATGTACATGAACTCTTATGTACATGGTGTAATTAAAGTTTTTAACCAAAAAATTATATTTATCATAAAATCCTGCGTGTGGATTTTTGTACCGCTCTATTAGTTATGTTTTTGCCACCCAAAGGTCATAATTTTAATCTAAAACCTCTTTTATTATTTTATGCTCACGTCCAATTATTAAAACCAGTTCATTTGGCCGTTATTTTTCTGTAACACATGTTGTTTTTCTTCGAAAAATGTCCTTAATCCCCGCTAATCAGCAATTGATTATGGGTTATCGCTCCTAGAATGATAGCAATTTCTCAGATTTTTTGAAAATTTTCAACAGTATTATGATAAACATTTTCTGTATACACCATTTTTTAGAATTTTACATAAACTGTCGTCGTACTTTAATGATTTCAGCACTTCAACTGACAGTTCATGACCTGGTGACATATTTTGGCTATAAATTAAAAAAAAAATAGGTCTAATCATTTTAAATATTCCCCAAATAACTTTAATTTTAACTTTAATTGGTTAAACGGTTCAAACTGTGGACTTCATATCAGTCTGTTGAGTAAAATTTCAATTTACTCATATAATTATTTTCTATTAAAATTTAGAGAATGATATGTTTATTTTAACGGTACTTTAAATACAATGCCAAGAGGAACCTAAAATTTTGCAAATAGGGACATTAGGTAAGAATGAAAAAAATTGTAAACCAAAGAAATGTATATCACTCTTGGAATATATAAAAACCAGAAAACAAATATTGCACATATAATTATTTGACAGAGGTATACATATAGCTATTGGATTATATATATATATATATATATATATATATATATATATATATATATATATATATATATATATATATATATATATATATATATATATATATATATATATATATATATATATATATATATATATATATATATATATATATATATAATAGAACGACTTGCCAATTTTATTCCACATATTTTGGTGTATTATTTATATAAATCGTGCATACCATTCCTGAGTTATAGTGAAATATACTCGAGTAATCGGCTTATTTAGGACGCAATATTATACACGCCCATAAAAAAAATCTCGACCTGAAGGGGATAAACTGAAAGCAGATTCGAGTTTAGCATGCGGAATTCCTTTATTATTTAAGGAGTTAGATCGAAAAAATCTTAACACACATTTTGCCTTATAACTTTTTTTGGAATCAATATTCAAAATTTTTTTTTGATCTAGTTATCATAGAAAAATGCTTCAGTTATTATTTTTAATAACAACCATGTTAATTTGTCCTTATTTTCATCGAAATAAGTGACGAAAAAGATTAACGTCCTACAAGTTATTAAAAAATTTCAAAAAATCCAAATAGGTCTTACAAATAATTGGCCACAGAATTAAATGTCGTGCGTAAAACCGTTTCTAATGTTATTAAACAGTATCAGGAGAATTTGACTATTGACGTGAAACCTAGTTCGGTAAGAAAAAAGGACCACATGATATTGGGAATTCCACAAAATTTAAGGCATATTGAAAGGAACTCCAAACACATCTGGTAGAAATTCTTCGACTATTTGGTGCGAAAATTTAAAGCTAATGGGAAAGTTGATAATATATAAAGTTCAAAAAATTCCAAACTGGAATTCTGCAAAAAAAAAAAAAATTACAAGCCAAAAGTAGGACTCGGAATTTAAAACAAAATTTCATACAAAAAAACTCAAGCTGTATAATTGACGAAGAAACGTAGGTTTTGGCAGAATCTTTGCAGCTTGTGTCTCAAAAATTTTTATTGCTAATGTTCGAAGCAATGTTGGAGATAAGTTTAAGACCCAAAAGCAGCAAAAATTTCTTACAAAATTCATGGTATGACAAGCTTTTTGCAGTTGCGGCAAAACAGGAAAGTCATTTGATTCATTCGGATCTATAAATACCAAAATATGCATAAAGGAATATTTGCAAAAAAGACTTCTTCTTTTCTTAAGAAAGCACAACGTGTCCACATATTTTTGGACCCATTTGGTATCATGTCACTACGGTAAGAAAGCTCTGGAGTGGTACCAAATCAATAACATAGTTTTAGTTCCAAAAGAGGTCAATTTTCAAAATTGTCCATAGCTTAGACTAGTGGAGAGATATTGAGCTCTTGTGAAAAGTGAATTCAAGAGCACAAAAAAGGTGTCCCAAAATACCGAAGATTTTAACAGAAAATGTGCACACTGTTCCAAAAAAGTGACTGAAGCAACTATCAAATCTCCAAAGAAAGGGTTTTCAAAAATGGTCCACAATTTTATAGTTAGTGGTTAGAACCATAAAAATTATATATTTCTGTGATCTGTGCTAAATTATCAAATGATTAAAAAAATAATGAAAACTCTAAGATCAACCGTTTCCAAGTTATTGAATATTATGTATGTTAAGAATTTTTCGATCTCACTCCTTATTCATTCTTGTTATTATTTTTATTCATATTTTCTATAAATTTTTATCTAATTTCTGTAATCTCTAGGGTTTTCACTCGAATATTGTTTGTTCGATTAATCGACAAATGAAAATCAAATAATTGTTCGATTAAATTTAAATCAAGAATCAAATTATGCCGATTAATCGAATAATTCGAGTAAAAAAATATTTTAAATATTTGCTTTCTTAACTAGTTTTTAGGATGTTATAATTTTAGTTTTCCAAAAAATTTAGCTTAAAAACAATGTTTCAAAATTTGTATAGAATGTTTCGAATCTAAAAGTTGTACCATAAATTGGAATTTTATTTAAAAAAAAATTTATTTAGTAAAAAGAACCAAATATATGCCTAAATTAAAGGTAATTTTTTAATTACAAAAATTAAATAAAAATATAAACGTCACTTTAAAAAATTATAAAGTAAAATTCAAATAATTTTAATAGGTATAAATAGTAAGAAATAAATTGAAGGAAGGTTCTACGAATGAAAGTACATAGTTTATATACCACTAAATGCTCAGTCTGGTGTGATGGTTTGAATGAAATTGGTAATATAGAAGTAATTTGGATTTAAAAGTAAGTTTAGCATGTAAACTCTTTCTTTATGTTACGAATAGCTGAACCACTTTATCTAAAAAAAGGATGATTCAAAGTGCTTTTTATCATTTTCAAAATGCAATAACTCAGAAACTAATAAATATATTTTCGCAATTCTTTATGTAAAATATATACTGAGTGTTTTTTTTTAACATTTATTATTTTAAATTTACAATAAATTTGTCCATTAAATGGAGAAAAGTGAATAGTTCAAACTAAATGTATATTTGACTAATTTATTATAATTTCTTATATTTTTACACTGATATTGTTAAAAATTTTTCCACAAAATTGAACTAAAACATAGTCATGATATCATTATAAAACAAATAAGAGTAAATTATCTTAAAATTATCATCTTATTGCCTTTTAAATATTGAACATAATTGAACAATGAATTATAAAACATTATAAAATCTTATACCCAAAATAAATCTGGGTTTAGTAGATCTTCGATACTAAAAAATATTGTGCAAACATTTTTATTATAACTAAAAGCTTCTGTTGTACATAGGTTAGTATGTGCCCAAATTAAAAAGTGAGGTTATGAGACAAAATCGCAAATTATTATTATAAAAACTCATCATTAATTTTAATTTTTATCAAAAGTGTTGATAATTACCTTTAAATGGGTATCATTTTTTTTACAGTGTAAAAACTAGTAATTTTACAGCGTCATAAATGTTACAAAAAGCACTTCAGATTACCCTTAATATAAAATTTGGTTCAAATTGATAGACCAAATTTGTTAGACCTATTTATTTAACTATCAATGAACATATTAAATATAGAGAAACTACGCCATTATCAAAGCAAAAGAAACAAATATTCATAAATATTTACGCAAATTTTAATTTTATATTAATCTGGAAAGACTATTTCTTATTTTAAGATTTCTTTTTTGATAAGCATTGAAAAGTCGAGTAAAATTTTAAGGTATAATTAATCGAACAACTCGAGTAACTTAAAAGATTTATTCGATTATTCGAGTAACTTAAAAACTGCATTTTCGATTTATTTGATTATTCGAACAATGAAAAAGTCGAGTAAAATGAATACTCTAGTAATTTCCCATTCATAATGACTAATGTTTTAGTCATAAGATTTTATATCTTGTAACATTGGGATTATCTATAATTAAATAAATAAAATAAAATACAAATTCCGTGTAGTCTATATATATATTTATATATATATATATATATATATATATATATATATATATATATATATATATATATATATATATATATATATATATATATATATATATATATATATATATATATATATATATATATATATATATATATATATATATATATATATATATATATATATATATATATATATATATATATATATATATATATATAAATATATATATATATATATATATATATATATTGTATATATATATATATATATAATTTGTATTTTATTTTATTTATTTAATTATAGATAATCCCAATGTTACAAGATATAAAATCTTATGACTAAAACATTAGTCATTATGAATGGGAAATTACTAGAGTATTCATTTTACTCGACTTTTTCATTGTTCGAATAATCAAATAAATCGAAAATGCAGTTTTTAAGTTACTCGAATAATCGAATAAATCTTTTAAGTTACTCGAGTTGTTCGATTAATTATACCTTAAAATTTTACTCGACTTTTCAATGCTTATCAAAAAAGAAATCTTAAAATAAGAAATAGTCTTTCCAGATTAATATAAAATTAAAATTTGCGTAAATATTTATGAATATTTGTTTCTTTTGCTTTGATAATGGCGTAGTTTCTCTATATTTAATATGTTCATTGATAGTTAAATAAATAGGTCTAACAAATTTGGTCTATCAATTTGAACCAAATTTTATATTAAGGGTAATCTGAAGTGCTTTTTGTAACATTTATGACGCTGTAAAATTACTAGTTTTTACACTGTAAAAAAAATGATACCCATTTAAAGGTAATTATCAACACTTTTGATAAAAATTAAAATTAATGATGAGTTTTTATAATAATAATTTGCGATTTTGTCTCATAACCTCACTTTTTAATTTGGGCACATACTAACCTATGTACAACAGAAGCTTTTAGTTATAATAAAAATGTTTGCACAATATTTTTTAGTATCGAAGATCTACTAAACCCAGATTTATTTTGGGTATAAGATTTTATAATGTTTTATAATTCATTGTTCAATTATGTTCAATATTTAAAAGGCAATAAGATGATAATTTTAAGATAATTTACTCTTATTTGTTTTATAATGATATCATGACTATGTTTTAGTTCAATTTTGTGGAAAAATTTTTAACAATATCAGTGTAAAAATATAAGAAATTATAATAAATTAGTCAAATATACATTTAGTTTGAACTATTCACTTTTCTCCATTTAATGGACAAATTTATTGTAAATTTAAAATAATAAATGTTAAAAAAAAACACTCAGTATATATTTTACATAAAGAATTGCGAAAATATATTTATTAGTTTCTGAGTTATTGCATTTTGAAAATGATAAAAAGCACTTTGAATCATCCTTTTTTTAGATAAAGTGGTTCAGCTATTCGTAACATAAAGAAAGAGTTTACATGCTAAACTTACTTTTAAATCCAAATTACTTCTATATTACCAATTTCATTCAAACCATCACACCAGACTGAGCATTTAGTGGTATATAAACTATGTACTTTCATTCGTAGAACCTTCCTTCAATTTATTTCTTACTATTTATACCTATTAAAATTATTTGAATTTTACTTTATAATTTTTTAAAGTGACGTTTATATTTTTATTTAATTTTTGTAATTAAAAAATTACCTTTAATTTAGGCATATATTTGGTTCTTTTTACTAAATAAATTTTTTTTTAAATAAAATTCCAATTTATGGTACAACTTTTAGATTCGAAACATTCTATACAAATTTTGAAACATTGTTTTTAAGCTAAATTTTTTGGAAAACTAAAATTATAACATCCTAAAAACTAGTTAAGAAAGCAAATATTTAAAATATTTTTTTACTCGAATTATTCGATTAATCGGCATAATTTGATTCTTGATTTAAATTTAATCGAACAATTATTTGATTTTCATTTGTCGATTAATCGAACAAACAATATTCGAGTGAAAACCCTAGAGATTACAGAAATTAGATAAAAATTTATAGAAAATATGAATAAAAATAATAACAAGAATGAATAAGGAGTGAGATCGAAAAATTCTTAACATACATAATATTCAATAACTTGGAAACGGTTGATCTTAGAGTTTTCATTATTTTTTTAATCATTTGATAATTTAGCACAGATCACAGAAATATATAATTTTTATGGTTCTAACCACTAACTATAAAATTGTGGACCATTTTTGAAAACCCTTTCTTTGGAGATTTGATAGTTGCTTCAGTCACTTTTTTGGAACAGTGTGCACATTTTCTGTTAAAATCTTCGGTATTTTGGGACACCTTTTTTGTGCTCTTGAATTCACTTTTCACAAGAGCTCAATATCTCTCCACTAGTCTAAGCTATGGACAATTTTGAAAATTGACCTCTTTTGGAACTAAAACTATGTTATTGATTTGGTACCACTCCAGAGCTTTCTTACCGTAGTGACATGATACCAAATGGGTCCAAAAATATGTGGACACGTTGTGCTTTCTTAAGAAAAGAAGAAGTCTTTTTTGCAAATATTCCTTTATGCATATTTTGGTATTTATAGATCCGAATGAATCAAATGACTTTCCTGTTTTGCCGCAACTGCAAAAAGCTTGTCATACCATGAATTTTGTAAGAAATTTTTGCTGCTTTTGGGTCTTAAACTTATCTCCAACATTGCTTCGAACATTAGCAATAAAAATTTTTGAGACACAAGCTGCAAAGATTCTGCCAAAACCTACGTTTCTTCGTCAATTATACAGCTTGAGTTTTTTTGTATGAAATTTTGTTTTAAATTCCGAGTCCTACTTTTGGCTTGTAATTTTTTTTTTTTTTGCAGAATTCCAGTTTGGAATTTTTTGAACTTTATATATTATCAACTTTCCCATTAGCTTTAAATTTTCGCACCAAATAGTCGAAGAATTTCTACCAGATGTGTTTGGAGTTCCTTTCAATATGCCTTAAATTTTGTGGAATTCCCAATATCATGTGGTCCTTTTTTCTTACCGAACTAGGTTTCACGTCAATAGTCAAATTCTCCTGATACTGTTTAATAACATTAGAAACGGTTTTACGCACGACATTTAATTCTGTGGCCAATTATTTGTAAGACCTATTTGGATTTTTTGAAATTTTTTAATAACTTGTAGGACGTTAATCTTTTTCGTCACTTATTTCGATGAAAATAAGGACAAATTAACATGGTTGTTATTAAAAATAATAACTGAAGCATTTTTCTATGATAACTAGATCAAAAAAAAATTTTGAATATTGATTCCAAAAAAAGTTATAAGGCAAAATGTGTGTTAAGATTTTTTCGATCTAACTCCTTAAATAATAAAGGAATTCCGCATGCTAAACTCGAATCTGCTTTCAGTTTATCCCCTTCAGGTCGAGATTTTTTTTATGGGCGTGTATAATATTGCGTCCTAAATAAGCCGATTACTCGAGTATATTTCACTATAACTCAGGAATGGTATGCACGATTTATATAAATAATACACCAAAATATGTGGAATAAAATTGGCAAGTCGTTCTACTAAAAAATTTTTGTCCGCTCAATAGTTTTGGAGATATTTCGAAATAAGTGTCCGAAAAAAAAATGTTCATGCTAAATTCAAGATTTCTTTTTTTTACTAAAACTTCTTTTTAAAAGTGAAACCATTAAAAATGTTTCAGGTTATCATCTTTATCTTAAAGCTGGTAAAACTACGAGTAAATAAAAATTGACAAATCATGATTGCATTCACAGTTAAGTTAGGATACCCATGCATACCTACAGTTAAGTAGGGCAAAAAAAAATTTTTTTTTCTTCTTAAATAAAAAATAGTTGGATTAAATGGAATTTAACGTGCTAAATAAAAATCAGCTTTTACTTTTTCTCTATTAAGTATTGATTTTTTTTATGGGCATGACTACTATGACCCCGCCTTTACGGTTTGTCATACTAAGATATATTAAACTCCAACATATAGCGACTTTAATTATCTTTAAGATTAATTTACATATTTTTTTTTTTTGTTTCAAGAAAAAATTAAAAAAAAAAAAAATATTTTTTTTTGCCCACCTCTGTGTTTTTCTACTCAATTGTATGGAACATGTGAATTTTTACTTAACTGTGAATAAAATTAAGATTTGTGTATCAATTTTGAAGATACATGCCTTATTTTATTCGCAGCATTACCAGCTTTAAAATAAAACTAAAACATTTTTGATGTTTTCATTTATTAAAAGAAATTTTAGTAACAAAAAATCTAAAATTTTGCTTGAAAATTATTTTTTTCGGACACATTTCAAAATAACTTCGAAACTATTTAGTACGTATCTCTTGGTGTAACACTTATGTCAATCGGACACACCCTTCTTGAGTTATGAGGAAATATACTAGAGTAATGGCCTTACTATGGGCGAAATATAAAAAATCCAGATCTGATGGAAAAAAAACTAAAAGCAGATTCGTGTTTAGCACATCAAAATACATCAAGTCCAACTATTCGTCTATGGGGGAGGATTTTTTTGTTGACCAGTGTAATTTAAATTTGAATATTAATCTTAATGTAAAACATGATGAAATTTCTTAATCTGTTATTGTTATACCCTACACCACCATAGGTGGGGAGGGTATTATGCGTTTGTGCTGATGTTTGTAACACCCAAAAATATTGGTCTAAGACCCACCTTAATTTATACCAATCGGCTTAGAATCACTTTCTGAGTCGATTTAACGATGTCCGTCCGTCCGTCCGTCCGTCTGTCCGTCTGACCGTCTGTCCGTCCATGTAAACCTTGTAATCAAACTACAGGTCGCAATTTTGAATCAAAATTAATGAAATTTGGTACACAGGTTTCTTTTAGTCCAGGGACGAAGCCTATTGAAATTGGTTATGATCGGTCCATTATTTCACCTAGCCCCCATACAAATGTCCTCCCGGAAAAGGATTTAACGATCATAAATCCCTTAAATATATCAATATTTTAATGAAATTTGGCACATATAAGTTTCATATAAGTCTAAATAAGTGTGCCAATTTTTAAAAAGATCGGTCCATAATTACTCATAGCTCCCATATAAACACCTTTCCAAAAAATCAGTTTAACGGCCATAAATTCTACTCAAATGTTAGTATCAAGTTAATATTCGACACAAATAAGTTTTATATAAACATAAATGATAGTACCAAATTTTATAAAGATCGGTCCATAATTTACCGTAGCTCACATATAAGACCCCCTTTCGGGAATCACCCAAAAGTGAATAAATTCATATAAATGTCAGCATCAACGTAATATTCTGTATTTCTATGTCTTATTTTACGCTTATAAGTATCGGTCCACATTTGGGTCCATGTCTAATAAAAGACCCCTCCCCGAAATATAATGTATGGTGTAGGGTATCATATAGTCGGGCCTGACCGACTATATCTTTTTCTCTCGTTTTTATTGTATCTATTTTAGTTGAAAAGATATTTGGTTTGGAAATCGGCTAAATTTTGTCAGAATGAAAAAATAATTCTTTTTAGGAAAATTTTTAGTATTTTGATAGGAATAGTCTAGTACAAATTCTATTTTTAATTTCCACTCCAGAGCTTTCTTACCGTAGTGACATGATACCAAATGTGTCCAAAAATATGTGGACAGGTTGTGCTTTCTTAAGAAAAGAAGAACTCATTTTTGCAAATATTCCTTTATGCATATTTTGGTATTTATAGATCCGAATGTATCAAATGACTTTCCTGTTTTGCCGCAACTGCAAAAAGCTTGTCATACCATGAATTTTGTAAGAAATTTTTGATGCTTTTGTGTCTTAAACTTATCTCCAATATTGCTTTATATGTTATCAACTTTCCCATTAGCTTTAAATTTTCGCACCAAATAGTCGAAGCACTGAGAAAACTGAGCTGATTTTCTACCAGATGTTTTTGGAGTTCCTTTCAATATGCCTTAAATTTTGTGGAATTCCCAATATCATGTGGTCCTTTTTTCTTACCGAACTAGGTTTCACATCAATAGTCAAATTCTCCTGATACTGTTTAATAACATTGGAATTACGGACGACATTTAATTCTGTGGCCAATTATTTGTAAGACCTATTTGGATTTTTTGAAATTTTTTAATAACTTGTAGGACGTAAATCTTTTTCGTCACTTATTTTGATGAAAACAAGGACAAATTAACATGGTTGTTATTAAAAATAATAACTGAATTATTTTTCCATGATAACTAGATCAAAAAAAAAGTTTAATATTGATTCCGAAAAAAGTTATGAGGCAAAATGTGTGTTAAGAATTTTTCGATCTCACTCCTTAATTTAGCCGCAAGAAAGTGCAAGAATGGATGTAGGAATGCTTTTAATAAAAAAAAAAAAATCATGTTGTTTTGAACTTTATAAAACAAAATAAAAATTTTACTTTTTTAAGAAAAAATAAAGGGAATTTCTTAACATACCATAGAGCAGTACAAAAAAAAAAAAAAAAATATCAAATTACCAATTAGTCTGTGTGCATAAATTGAGGCTAATGTGAATATTCTAACGAAAAACCTCATTTAGACATAATGATAGGGAGAAATTTCATTCAAATCAAATATTTAACTTTATGTTAAATATTTAAGACATAATAGTATATAATATTTAGATCCTTTTTACGTCATCTGATTACCACATTGTGTTTTAATTATGTCCATCCTGACGTCCATCGGAAGATTATTACTTTAACCTCTATAAGCGTTCCATTGGTTCAAAAGTTATTGATTTTTGATCACTCATACCCCTAAAAAAGTACATTTGTGTTTATAGCCTACATTAAAAGAATTGGACATATATTCTAAAATCCGCGATTACTGCAATCAAAAGAAAGAAGAAAAAAAAATTGCTATCAAAATTGCATCAAAATTTATTAAAAAATCAGAAGTTAAAAAAAAATATTAGAGTTTGAAGGTCGGTTTTATAAAGGTAAAAGTAAAATGAGAATTGCCCATATGTATATTAATATAAAAGTATTTTAAATTTCGGTCTCCACTTATGCTTTTTTATCCGCATTCATGAAAAATTAAAATAACAATCCATTTTTGTATTTTCATTGGATATTAGGGTGGGTCAATTCTTTTTGTAGATAGACGTATAGAAAAAATTAAATCTACAATAAATTCTAAGAAAACTTGCCTAAGAAACTATGGGTCTAAAATCAATAATACGTTTCCAAAATCCGTATGTTAATACAGATTTCCTATACTACTTAAGTTTTTAGAATAGAGAGTTACTTGGATGCTTAGATATTAATGAAAACATATTGGCAGGTAAATAAAACTGTGTATTTTTCATAAAAAAAAATATTTGTTTTTTCTCTAATACACTTTTACCAAAATACAATTTTCCAAATGCTTTTTGCAAGCTGATTTTGAATATGACCTTGGAAATGTTCTATCGCTTTTAGTTTTTGAGATATATGTTTGCGAAATACTGTTTTGTGCAAAAATACCACATTTGTCAATAATGTAGGGTTTAATTCTGTTTCATCTTTTCAAGCCATATTTTAGAGACCATAATCTGTGCAATTAAAATTAATGGGATACTTCTTATAAGTCCTGAGCAGGGTTGTCAGATTTTTTTGAGCCTCTGTCGCCAAATTGTTAATCAGATATAGCCAAAAATCGCGAAAATTAAATTTTATATATTTTTTTTATGAAAAACTAAACACAACTAAAATATTTAGTGCTTCAAATTTTAATAATTCAATAATAATTTCAGTAGCTAATAATAATTGAATAACAAAAATATTAATTTCAATAAACTTTTCTGACATACATAACTCAATTTTAGGTCAACAATTTTAAAAATTTATTTAAATATATTATATTTTTTAACAGAATAATTCTAAAATTATATAATGAACATTTGTTCTATTAAACTTATAAATTGTTTCGAAGAATTAATTTATTTATGAACGTTATCTTTTCATTATGGTCCATAAAATATTAATATTCATATTTTAAAGATGATGGAAAACAAATTATCAAACATTTATTGAAGATATTTGTAAATTAAGGATCTTGATTTTGTTAGTCGGGGTTCATTAACAGCAATTTTTCTTGCTGCGATTTTGAGTTCGTACACCCAGAGAAATATCAATCACAAACGTGTTGAAAACGATACCATTCTGTGTCAATAGTGAATCTACACCGTATGTGTTTAAATTAAACACTGCGTGTTCAATTCTTATTAAAAATCGATACCAAGTTGAAACCATTTCGGTATCAAATTGTTTAATTACATATGTATTCTATTACATTTTTTAACGAAGGGTATTAAAAAGTTGTTACCGTAAATTACCAATGTGAGCACAACCGTTGTTGATTTTGAATCGAATTTTTTCCCTTAGTGTAGACGAGAGAGGTGAAGTGAGTGTAAATGTTTAGTATTCTCTTCTCTATCCTACGAACTCAGAATTGCAGCAGGAAAAATTGCTGTGTGTGATCCCCGACTTAGATCAGGGGTTTTTACAAACTCTTGCTTCGTGCCTTTAACTTTAATAATATAAAGGTATTTCTGAAAATACGTTGTATTTCAAGTTTGAATAAAAATTAATATTCATTTGAAAAAAAGTGATACTTTGTCAACTTCATATCAAATGTTATTACTAAATAATTCTTAATCCAAAAATAATTTAATACTTAAAGATAAAAATTAATGGCATATTCTCAATTTGATACCAATTGCTTTTGTTAAATCAGGCTATATTTAAGAAAATAGTAAACATTTGACTTCAATTAATTATAAATTTAAGATAAAACGTTTGTATTTAAAAATGGATTTCAAAATTGCTAATTAAAAAAATATCATTAATGGTTTTTTACAATTACCAGAATAATAATAATAATAATCATGCACAAACACAAAAAAATGTTTACTCTATATTTTTTGCAACTTTGCAGAGCTTCGAAAGAATTGATTAAATCCTAGCTTAATTCCCTTAAATCTTAATTCTGAATTAAGAAATAATAGGTTTTCATTCAATAATACCATTCCCAAAAATATAATTCAATAGCTTAATTCAAAGGCTTTTGTTTGAATAGAATTAATTCTTTATTGAATTAATTCATAAAGAATTCATTCAAGTTTTGTTAATTCAAATCATTTCCAAATTGAATGAAAATACTTTTTTTTTTTTTTTTTCATTCAATTTGTAATCTACAATTACTAGAACTATTAATAATATTGAATTCGAATTACTCTTTGTTGATAACTTTCACAGATTGTTACTAAATAATACCTTTTAAAAGAGAAAATCATTCTCTTTTTTAAGGTTCGTAATTCGTACAAAAATTAAAATGTAATATCGATGCAAGACTTATCGGGAACATAATAATTTATTTGTTATCAAATAGGGTTTAAGAAAAAATGGGATAAATAGGTCCAAAAAGAGCAACTATATTTGTGTTTTGTAATGATATACCAGACTTTGCTATTTTTTATTTATATATAATAAAACCTTTAATAAAACAAGGGATAGTAATCTAAATTTTAATTTAAAATCTTCTTTTCTCTCGGCGGGACCTAAGTTTTCATTTTAGATCCATACTTTCTTTGGATAATTTTCTTCGAATTTTATGTAGTCTTCGATATTGCTATACGCCTGTCACGTTTTTTTTTTCACTACTACAAATTGACCCACCCTATTGGACATGTTTGCATTTTTCACAGACCATTTGTTTAATTTGTTTTATTGAATCTTTCTTTTTAGAAACTTACAATGACTATTCAAATCTTAACCTAAAATTTAATAAATAATACTATTGCTGCTGCAATTTACAATAAAAAGTGTGCATTTGTCTAACTATATCCAGTATATCCATCCTTCTTAGGCGCCTGACACCCTCAAATGTTAGCAAATCCCTTGCAAGGAGGTTAAGGTGTTCACTTAGTTTTGTCATATACATAAGTTATGCTGCGGTGTTTTATCTCCTCTCTAATTGTGGGAATGTTGAGATCCTTATGGATATTATTATCCCTGATATACTATGGAGCTTCTGTTATTATCCTTAAGAGTTTCGACTGTCTTCTCTGCAATTTTTCGATATTTGAGGAAGAGGCTGTTCCCCAGATCTTACCATATAATCATATTGGTTTTATTGTTACCTTATACAAGAGGACCTTGTAGTTCAATAAGATTAGTAATTCGGTGCACTTGTTCTATGGTGCTATGTTTCCTTCTGAATCCAAATATACTGCAGGTATTATCAAGGAATAGTAAAAATTTCTGGAGAAGCATTTTTTCAAACAATTTTGACAAAATTGATAACAAGCTCGTTTGGGCGGTATGAGGTTACTTGGCTGACATCTTTACCTGGTTTTGGTATCATTACAATTTCAGATAATTTTCAAGAGATTGGAAAATATCTGGTTCGTAATATGGAATTGAAAATAAAAAAGTCAGCACCGGGAGATTTTCCTTCCTTAAGGCTTTTAATTGCAGTCTTCACGGCTGAGAGTCGAAATTTTAATTGACAGGGTACCATTTAGAGTATTCATTTTACTCGACTTTTTCATTGTTCGAATAATCAAATAACTCGAAAATGCAGTTTTAAAGTTACTCGAATAATCGAATAAATCTTTTGAGTTACTTGAGTTATTCGATTAATTTATACCTTAAAATTTTACTCGATTTTTCAATGCTTATCAAAAAAGAAAACAAAAATATAGCTTAAAATAAGAAATAGTCTTTCCAAAATAATATAAAATTAAAATTTGCGTAAATATTTATGAATACTTGTTTCTTTTGCTTTGATAATGCCGTTGTTTCTCTATATTTAATATATAGGTCTAACAAATTTGGTCTATCAATTTGAACCAAATTTTATATTAAGGGTAGTCCTAAGTGCTTTTTGTAACTTTTGTGATGCTATAAAATGACTAGTTTTTACACTGTGAAAAAAATTATTCCCATTTAAAGGTAATTATCAATACCTTTGATAAAAATTAAAACTAATGATGAGTTTTTATCCATTTTGGAGTAATTTACGATTTTGTCTCATAACCTCGCTTTTTAATTTGGACACATACTAACCTATGTACAACAGAGGTTTTCATTTATATACAAAATGTTTGTACAATATTTTTGAATATCGAAGATCTACTTAACCCAGATTTATTTTGGGTATAAGGTTTTATAATCCATTGTTCAATTATGTTCAATATTTAAAAGATGATCGTATAAAATTTTTAAGATAATGTCTTAGTTCCATTTTGTGGAAAAACTTTTAACAATATCAGTGTAAAAATATAAGAAATTATATAATAAATTAGTCAAATATACATTTAGTTAGAACTACTTACTTTTCTCCATTTAATGGACAAATTTATTGTAAATTTAAAATAAATAATTCTTTATCCCAAATGTACGCGTAGGAATTATAATTGGCACTGTTAATACCATTAGCGGTAACAAAAGTGATCTGGCAAAAGATAATAGTGAAATAATTTCTCCATCACGGCAATCAATGAAAAATACTGGTGCCATACCAAAGAATAATAATAATAATTTAGTGAACTCAGGACATAACAAAATTCCAACAGGGATGGACCGTTATATTACCATCACTAAACGTAAGTCCAGCCCTAGGACATTAAAACTTGAACCAAATCCAAAGCAACAGAAAAAAAATGAGGTAAGTCAAAATTGGTTCTCGATACTGGATAACCAAGAAAGTGAAGTTGAATCTGCAAAGAGTACCAAAAAATTATAAGCCTCCTCCACTCTACTTGCGCGAGCCTACTACTAACGCTCTAGTAAAAAAGTTGTCTCAACTTGTAGGCAAAGAAAATTTCTACGTAGTTTCTCTACGAAAAGGGAATGTTTCTGAAACTAAAATTCAGACATTCACAGAAAAAAACTATAGAATTATAGTTGACTGTTTTGATAGTGAAAAAAGAAACTACTATACATATTAACTAAAGAGCGCAAAAGGCTTATTGGTTGTCATTAAAGGTATTGACAGTTCTGTACCGGCTGATGAGATTAAAGAAGCTCTTGAATCTGAAGGCTATGAAGTGAAGTCCGTTCACAATATAATTAATAAAAATAAGGTACCTCAACCAATTTTTAGAGTTGAAATATCTTATAATTCTTCCCGATTGAAGAAAAAGAGTGATACACATCCCATATACGGTTTAAGATACCTTCTAAATCGCAAGATAGTTGTGGAAGAACCAATTAAACGCAAAGGTCCCCCACAGTGCTTAAATTGTCAGGAATATGGACACACTAAGTCCTTCTGCAAATTGCCATCAATTTGTGTTAGATGTGGAGATATCCATAAAAGTCTGGAATGTCCCTATTCAAAAACAGACATCAGTGCAAGAAAGTGTAGTAATTGTGGTCGGAATCACACTGCAAACTACCGTGGTTGCCCTGTGTATATTCAAATTAAAGGGACTTCAAAGCCAAGAAGACCTGTATATGCTCAATATCAGGATTCTAATTTTCCAAGCCTCCCTAATGGACCTACTTCTAGTGCACAACATAGAAGTAACCTGAACACGAATCGGCAATTGTCGTATGCTCATACGGTAAAAGAAGGTTCTACTACACAAATGAAATTAAACGTAGAAGGAAATGCTCAATTTCCAAATACTTTCAATAAGGGTTCAGTAATTCCCAACCAAACTCATAAAAATAATGAAAATAATGCTCCATTATTTTCATATGCTCACGCTTTAAAAGAGGGTTCAGTAATTCCCAACATAAATTCTCAAAGCTCTATTGAGAAACTAATTGAAACCATGAACACTTTTATGTCAAATATGCAAAATATGTTACAGCAATTAATGCAAAATCAAAGCATGCTCATGCAGATTTTGCTAAGTAAAAAATGAATCCCTTAAGAATATGTTACTGGAATGCTAACGGCCTTAGCCAACATAAACACGAAGTCCAACAATTTTTAACGTTGCAAGACATTGATCTGCTATTGGTATCTGAAACTCACTTTACTCAAAAGAACTGCTTCAGAATAAATGGCTACTATACCTATGACACAAAGCAGCCTAATGGTAGGGCATGCGGAGGGACAGCAATATTAGTTCGTAAAGATATAAAGCATTTTCCAATGCCAAAATACAGAACGGATCATATTCAGGCCACTTCAATAAATATTCCCGATAACAATATAACAATATCCTCTATATATTGTCCTCCAAGATATTCTATTAATCGTAATCAATTTCTTGATTATTTTGCAACTTTAGGCCCAAGATTTATAGCAGCAGGAGACTATAACGCAAAACATACCTTTTGGGGCTCTCGTCTAACAACTCCCAGAGGTAGGCAGTTATTTGAAGCAATATCATCCAGCAAACTAGATTCCATATCTTGTGGCCAACCTACTTACTGGCCTACAGACCTCAATAAGGTTCCCGATCTTATCGACTTTGCTGTAATTAGAAATGTAAAACGTGAATGTATATCAGTGATTCCTTCACTTGATCTTTCGTCAGACCATACACCAACGATCCTGACACTGATTAATAGTCCAAGCCACTTTGAAACACAAAGCTCTTGTTTCCCAAAAAAGAAAACAAACTGGTTAAAATACAAAATGTACATAAGCTCCCACTTACCACAAAACATTCCACTGAAAAGCGAAAACGAAATACAATCTGCAGTTAATATCTTCACGGATATCCTGACTAATGCTGCTATGTTATCCACACCTTCGCGTTTCTTACGAAGGCCAAAATATATTAAATGTTGCTCAAATGTTGAATCTCTTATTAGGGAAAAAAGGCAACTAAGACGTCAATGGCAAGATTCTCGATCACCAGCCGTCAAAACTAGACTTAATCAATGTATCAAAAGATTACGCTTCGCTCTGAAGAATCAAAAAGAATCCAAATTAAAAACATATCTGCAAAACTTAGACCCTACTAAGGAAAATGATTATAGTCTATGGAAGGCGGTGAAAAATATGCAATGCCCTATTGCATATGAGTCTCCCATATGCCTCCAAAATGGCCAATGGGCAAAAAGTTCTAATGAAAAAGTTGAAGCATTCGCTAGTCATTTAGAACACGTTTTCACTCCAAATAATACAGGTTCAACTCTAAGACGTGTTGTAGTTAGCGACCATATTCTCTCTCCGTTAAAGTTTCGGCTCTCTGCCGTGAAATTAGCAGTAAAAGGTCTGAAGGCAGGAAAATCTCCTGGAACGGACAAAATTACCAGCACAATGATTTGTTTCTTGCCAAACTCGGCTCTAAAATTTATTTTATTAATTTTCAATGCCATTTTACGTACTGGCTACTTTCCAAGTACTTGGAAGTTGTCAGAGATAGTAATGATACCCAAACCTGGAAAAGACGTCACTCAAGTAACATCTTACCATCCAATAAGCTTATTATCAATTTTTTCGAAATTGTTTGAGAAATTGCTCCTTGAGAGCCTATTATTACATCTTAATAATAATAACAGTATACCTAACCATCAGTTTGGTTTTAGGAGAAAACATGGTACTATTGAACAAGTGCATCGAATTACAACTCTCATCAGAAGAGGTTTCGAGAGCAAGCAGTATTGCTCTGCGTTATTTATTGATATATCTCAAGCTTTCGATAAAGTCTGGCACGACGGACTAATACATAAAATGACCACGTTACTTCCACAGAACGTTCATAAGTTACTTAAAAACTATATAATAAATAGATCTTTTCAAATAAGATCGAAAGATGTGATTTCTTCACGCAGAAAAATTTCCGCAGGAGTACCTCAAGGAAGTATTTTAGGTCCTCTTCTTTATATACTATATACGGCAGATATGCCCACGAGCCCTATGACTCATACATCAACTTTTGCAGATGATACTGCTTTTGTAAGTATGCATACAAATCCTGTGATTGCATCCGAAAAACTCCAATCCCATATCACTGAGCTGGAAAAATGGTTATATAAATGGAAGATCAATGCTTCGAAATGTATCCATATAACATTTACCTTACGCAGGGAAAGTTGTCCCCCCATTCGAATAAACAATGTCCAAATACCTGAACAGGATAAAGTAAGATGTCTTGGTATTCACCTAGACCGGCGTTTAACATGGACTCGTCATATAGAATCCAAAGTTACTCAAATAAAACTAAAATCTGCCCAAATTCATTGGTTAATTGGTCCAAAGTCAGCCCTAGACTTGGACTATAAAGTACTGTTATATATAAAGCAGTAATAAAATCTATATGGTTATATAGCATACAGCTCTGGGGAACAGCCTCCTCATCAAACATTGAAAAATTACAGAGAAGACAGTCCAAACTCCTAAGAATAATAACAGGTGCACCATGGTACGTCAGAAATAGCAACATCCACAAGGATCTCAATATTCCTACAATTCGTGAGGAGATAAAGAACAGTAGCATCAAATATATGAAAAAATTATCTGAACACCCAAACCCTCTCGCTAGGGATCTGCTAACTTTTGAGGGTCACAGACGCCTAAGAAGAATGGAAACACTGGATCTTGGAAGATAACACTACTAATGAAAACTCTACGTTGGATTTTGCAGTGGCAATATCAACAATAATTTAAGTTTAGGTTAAGATTTTAATACTTATTGTAAATTTCTGAAAAAGAAAGATTCAATAAAAACTAATATATATGTAAAAAAAAAAAAAATCTTTAGCGCCCAAAGATGGAGGCATATTTTCCAATAAAATCGGTTCAAAATCAGATAAACCCTACAACGAAATGTTTGTTTTACTTTTAAGGCACTTGGTATGCCAATGATACTAGCGTTCTGATTATTCAGAAAACTTGACCTGGAAGAGTCAATTGGCATCGCTGATGATTCTATGATTTAACGTGAATTTTTTATTATTATTTTTATTTAACAAAGCAAATGTTTAGCACCACGTTTTTACAAATTGCATAAACAGTAAATTTCTACAATTACTAGAACTATTAATAATATTGAATTCTAATTACTCTTTGTTGATAACTTTCACAGATGATTACTAAATTATACATTTTAAAAGAGAAAATCATTCTCTTTTTTAAAGGTTCGTAATTCGTACAAAAATTAAAATGTAATATCGATGCAAGACCAATGTGTCATATTTCTTGAGCAAAACGTATCGGGAACATAATAATTTATTTGTTATCAAATAAGGTTTAAGAAAAAATGGGATAAATAGGTCCAAAAAGAGCAACTATATTTTGTTTTGTAGTGATATACCAGACTTTGCTATTTTGTATATATAATAAAAACTTTAATAAAACAAGTAATCTAAATTTTAATTTAAAATCTTCTTTTCTCTCGGCGGGAGCTAGGTTTTAATTTTAGACCCATACTTTCTTTGGGTAATTTTCTTCGAATTTTATGTAGTCTTCGATATTGCTATACGCCTGTCACGTTTTTTTTTTTCACTACTACAAATTGACCCACCCTATTGGACATGTTTGCATTTTTCATAGACCATTTGTTTAATTTGTTTTATTTAATCTTTCTTTTTAGAAACTTACAATGACTATTCAAATCTTAACCTAAAATTTAATAAATAATACTATTGCTGCTGCAATTTACAATAAAAAGTGTGCATTTATCTATCTATATCCAGTATATCCATCCTTCTTAGGCGCCTGACACCCTCAAATGTTATCAAATCCCTTGCAAGGGGGTTAAGGTGTTCACTTAGTTTTGCCATATACATAAGTTATGCTGCGATGTTTTATCTCCTCTCTAATTGTGGGAATGTTGAGATCCTTATGGATATTATTATCCCTGATATACCATGGAGCTCCTGTTATTATCCTTAAGAGTTTCGACTGTCTTCTCTGCAATTTTTCGATATTTGAGAAAGAGGCTGTTCCCCAGATCTTACCATATAATCATATTGGTTTTATTGTTACCTTATACAAGAGGACCTTGTAGTTCAATAAGATTAGTAATTCGGTGCACTTGTTCTATGGTGCTATGTTTCCTTCTGAATCCAAATATACTGCAGGTATTATCAAGGAATAGTAAAAATTTCTGGAGAAGCATTTTTTCAAACAATTTTGACAAAATTGATAACAAGCTCGTTTGGGCGGTATGAGGTTACTTGGCTGACATCTTTACCTGGTTTTGGTATCATTACAATTTCAGATAATTTTCAAGAGATTGGAAAATATCTGGTTCGTAATATGGAATTGAAAATAAAAAAGTCAGCACCGGGAGATTTTCCTTCCTTAAGGCTTTTAATTGCAGTCTTCACGGCTGAGAGTCGAAATTTTAATTGACAGGGTACCATTTCATTAATAACAGTAGAGAAAACGCAAGAGTTCATGCTATTTGGAGTGAAAACAGTCTCTAAGTGAGACTCGACCTTTTCAGTATTTTTTTTTAGCCCATTGACCGTTCTGAAGTCGTATAGGAGACTCGTATGCGAAAGGGCATCGCATATTTTCTACTGACTTCCATAGGATGTAATCTGTTTTCTTAGTAGGGTCTAAGTTTCGCAGATAGGTTTTAACTTAATCTTCTCCGGCACTGACTAAATTTAATTTTAAGGCCAGGAGATCTAAACTCATACCATTGGCGCCTAAGATTTATTTTTTTCCCTTATAAGATCCTCAACATCTTTAGGACATTTCATATATTTTTTTTTTTTTCGAGCGGCATTATATAGAATATAGGTAAAATGATCAACTGCAGTTTGAATCTCACGTGAGATGTTTGGAGGCATGTGTGAACTATTGAACATTTTGTACTTTAGCCAATTAGTTATCTTGTTTGGAAAACAAGTACTATATGTATCCATGCTCCCTAAAGAGTTATATAATGTAAGTAACGTTGGTCTGACGAAAGATCAAATGAAGGAATCACTGATATACATTCATGTTTTATATTTCTAATTACAATAAAGTCGATAAGATCGGGAATCTTATTCAGGTCTGTAGGCCAGTAAGTAGGTTGGCCACAAGATATGGAATCTAGTTTGCTGGATGATATTATTTCAAATAATTGTCTACCACTGGAAGTTGTTAGACGAGAGTCGCAAAAGGTATGTTTTGCATTATAGTATCCTGTTGCTATAAATCTTGAGCAAAAAGTTGCAAAATAATCAAGAAAATTATCATGATTAAAATTATTATGATTAATCTTGGAGGCCAATATATAGAGGATATTGTTATCGGAAATATTTATTGAAGTGACCTGAATGTGATCCTTTCTGTATTGTGGTATTAGAAAATGCTTTATATCTTTACGAACTAATATTGCTGTCCCTCCGCATTCCCTACAGTTAGGCTGTTTAGTTTCATAGGTGTAGTAGCCATTTATTCTGAAACAGTTCGTTTGAGTAAAGTGAGTTTCAGATACCAAGAGCAGATCAATATCTTGCAACTGTAAAAATTGTTGAACATCATGTTTATGATTAGAGAACGTCATGTACTTGTTCTCAAATCAAGGAATTTGATTGAAACAAGTTAACCCCTCCGGGGAAAACTTGTTTCAATAATTGACTTTTTTTTAATTCAAATGCTCACCCTGCCTTTGCAATAGGCGTGGCTCATTAGATATTTTGTCTATATTCAATTAACATATGGAGCTATATTGACAATATATTTTATCTTGATCTCGGATTTGAGATTTTTGAATTTAAGAAAAATTTAAAAACTTTCAAAATTGACAAAGTTTGGATAAGGCTTGAGAGGAACCCGTTCACCAGAGAGCCTCCGATTTGGTTTTACGCGCATTTGCGTTAAGTTTTCTTTTGAATACATTACAAACATTTTGCAGAACGGAATAAAAAAAAATATTTTAGAAGTGAAAGAATATTACCACTTTTTGGAAAGAAACCCCAAAGATGTAAATTTTCGTAAAAGTTTCAAATTCAAATTAATATATAGAAATGATTCTTGCAGTAATATTATGTAGAATTTTGTAAAAAATCTAGTGATTATTTTCAAAAAATGTTAGAGTCCAAAGACTAAAAATCTAAAAACAATTCGGAGAATTCATCGGTATTTTCGGTATGAAAATATCAATTGAATCTAGCCTTTGAAAATTCCTATTTTTGAAGAAGAATCATATTTTTGACAAATAAGATCACTATTTTCAATTAAACTGTAACACCGCACATGGATTTTAAACCTTAACTTTTATAGTTTCTAGATTTATCTTCCACGAAGAAAAAAACTGATTTTGAATCATTGCGCCACATAGTATTGTATTCATTTTTTATTTTTGTAGGTTTGATTAAGCTAAATCGTCAAAAATGCAAATTTTTTAACGTGGTTCACACATAGCAATTTATCTTGCGGCAATTCTGACTTCGTAGGGGAGAGAGGTAAATAGAATGTAAAAGCCTAGTATTTCCTTATCCTCTCTCACCAACAAACTCAGTGGCAGAACGTAGCAGATATGCATAATAATATGATACTGGAGTACGTACTAGAAACCAACAATGGTCCTCCAATAGAGATAAGAGGTGTATCTTGATGATGAACCATGGTGGTATATGATGGTGATGATGCTAAGCTTAGAGTTTGCAAAGAGGAAGGATATCACGACGTTGAAGAAACGTCATAAGTTCGCATTGAATCGCATACACAGAATAATTAATAACAATAATAGGGATCTCATTGTAGGGAAATGGAAGTTCTTTCATGGATGATAATCTGGGGTATAGACCAGGATTATATGGACTGTCTTGTCAAGACGTTGGGTATGGATTTCTTTGTGTATCTTCAAAATCGACAATTCACGATCGGTATGGAAAAAATAGTAATAGAAAATAGTATCTTCAAAGAAAATAAGAAGGAGATACCCTTGTAACAGTCATCAAATGAGAGTAATGCGACTAGAAACATTATTTGGGAAATACGGGCTGATGGAAGACCAATAATAGATTAAGCTTCACTGGATTGAGTCAGCAACCGCCAAACTGATTAAGGAAAAAAATTGTGAAATAGTTTTAATCCAGTAAACCTGGACGAACCGAAACTGTATTACTAGACTGAACCATATAAATTACCAAATTTTAATTCTTATACAGACACTCGTCCAAGAACTTGTATGTTATGCATTAAAAACTTATGTTTCCTTTTCTCTCCGAAGTTGTCAACACCAGATGCAACGGTGCTGAGACAGGGATATGGTAACAGTATTCTTGACTTTTTATTTCCCGAAGTTTCAATTTACTTTGGTGCTATTTGTGAGGCTCTTATTAAGTCTTTATAAAAAGTAGCTCATTTTAAGAAAAAAATCCTGGATAACAAAGGAAATTTGCATAGCCGAAAAAGAAGTCCGTGGAGCATTCAACAGTGAGCATCATAAAAACACATCAACACATAGAAATCGCAGTGAGTACAACAGATGCATTTAAACCACATTGATGCAAAAAGCAGTAGAGAGGACATCGAAACGATGAAACTCTTACTATGTCACTATCTACTCTTCGCACGATCAAGACCTCTATATTTTGTGGATGACACATTGTCAGATCTAACTTTTATAAGAACTTGGAAAAATTAAAATTTCTTATTATTGACCTTTAATTATCATATATTTTTAATTTTAATATTTTTGAGAAAAGGTATCCCCATTATGATTTCGTGCGCCCAACCTGAGAACTTATCTCTATTCCTAGCATCTCACTTTATTTCTTTGGAAAATTTTTAAAATAAATATCTTCTTCAGTTCATGCCGAACGCAACTTATCCAGCAGCACTTCATAATAATGTAAGTTTATCTCTATAAATTAAGTAGAAAAGTTCATTTTATAAAATATATTAGTTCATTTTATTAAAATTAATTTTTCATTTAATTAATTACCGTTTCGTTTATAAGTACCAACTTAATTATATTTACAAAGAATTTGGCAAATGCTGTTTCAATTTCAACACAAATTCAAATTTCTTCAAAATTTTCTGGGTCACTAGCCATATTCAAAAATAAATTTTTAATTATGATTAAATAAAAAAAAATTAATAAAGAAAAGTTAAATAACAATTACTTATTGTACTAAGAGCCATTTCGTTAACAGCGAGAAAGTGTTTAAAGTGTCTAAATATGTGTAGCTTATAAATAGATCCTGTCAGATGTTGTTGTAGCAATGAATGAAGGGATTTTCGGGATATATGTTGCATATTTAAATAGAAGAGGAAAAACTTAAATGCTACGAGTATTTGTGGCAGAAATCGTTGCATGAAAAATTTGCTTAAAAAGGTAGATTTAGTAATTATAGCCAGTTTGAGGATTAAAGTCGCCACTTGCATGACCTCGGCCAGGCTGGCCTGGTGGAGGTGGGACATATGATGTACCAGGACCACCGGCACCACCTCGGCCACCGGCACTACCTGCTCCAGCTCCACCACCAAATCCACCTGCTCCTCCTTTGCCACCTGCACCAGCTCCACCGCCAAATCCACCAGCTCCTCCTTTGCCACCTGCACCAGCTCCACCGCCGGCTCCACCTCCAAAACCACCAGCGCCTCCTTTGCCACCACCGGCACCAAATCCACCTCCTCCGCCAGTTCCAGTGCCACCTCCATAACCGCCAGCACCTCCCTTGCCTCCGGCACCACCACCAAAACCTCCAGCGCCACCAGATCCAGCACCACTACCTCTACCTCCAGCACCTCCTGCTCCAGAACCACCACCAAAACCACCAGCGCCTCCTTTGCCACCACCGGCACCAAATCCACCTCCTCCGCCAGTTCCAGTGCCACCTCCATAACCGCCAGCACCTCCCTTGCCACCGGCACCACCACCAAAACCTCCAGCACCTCCTGCTCCAGAACCACCACCAAAACCACCGGCACCTCCAGCTCCGCCAGCACTTCCTTTACCCGCACCTCCACCAAATCCTCCAGCGCCAGCTCCGCCTCCAAAACCACCGGCGCCACCTTTGCCTGCACCTCCACCAAATCCTCCAGCGCCACCGGCTCCAGCACCACCACCAACACCGGCACCACCTCCTCTACCACCGCCAGCTCCACCACCAAATCCACCAGCTCCAGCAGCACCGCCATAACCACCAGCGCCTCCAGCACCAGAGCCACCACCTGTGCCAGCACCGCCTCCTCTACCAACACCACCACCAAAACCACCGGCACCACCAGCACCAGTACCGCCTCCTCTACCTCCTGCACCACCAGCGCCAGCACCACCACCATAACCTCCAGCTCCCCCAGCACCTGAGCCACCACCAGCGCCAGCACCACCTCCTCTACCACCACCAGCTCCACCACCAAAACCACCGGCACCACCAGCGCCAGCACCACCGCCATAACCTCCAGCTCCCCCAGCACCTGAGCCACCACCAGCGCCAGCACCGCCTCCTCTACCACCACCAGCTCCACCACCAAAACCACCGGCACCACCTCCTCTTCCTCCTGCACCACCAGCACCAGCACCACCGCCATAACCGCCAGCGCCTCCAGCACCTGAGCCACCACCAGCGCCAGCACCGCCTCCTCTACCACCACCAGCTCCACCACCGAAACCACCGGCACCACCAGCACCTGAGCCACCACCAGCGCCATAACCTCCAGCGCCTCCAGCACCTGAGCCACCACCAGCGCCAGCACCACCTCCTCTACCTCCTGCACCACCAGCGCCAGCACCACCACCATAACCTCCGGCGCCTCCAGCACCTGAGCCACCACCAGCGCCAGTACCGCCTCCTCTACCACCACCAGCTCCACCACCGCCAACACCACCTCCTCTTCCTCCTGCACCGCCAGCACCACCGCCATAACCTCCAGCGCCACCAGCACCTGAGCCACCACCAGCGCCGGCACCGCCTCCTCTACCACCGCCAGCTCCACCACCAAAACCACCGGCACCACCACCGCCATAACCTCCAGTGCCAGCACCACCTCCTCTTCCTCCTGCACCACCAGCGCCAGTACCACCGCCATAACCTCCAGCGCCACCAGCACCTGAGCCACCACCAGCGCCAGCACCGCCTCCTCTACCACCGCCAGCTCCACCACCAAAACCACCGGCACCACCACCGCCATAACCTCCGGCGCCTCCAGTGCCAGCACCACCGCCAAAACCTCCGGAGCCTCCAGCTCCTGCACCACCACCAGCGCCAGAACCACCTCCTCTTCCACCAGCACCGCCAGCTCCAGCACCACCACCATAACCTCCAGCGCCTCCACCACCTGAGCCACCACCAGCGCCTGCACCGCCTCCTCTACCACCACCAGCTCCACCACCAAAACCACCGGCACCACCACCTCCAGTGCCACCTCCAAATCCACCGGCTCCTCCTTTTCCACCTACTCCACCCGCACCACCACCGAAGCCAGTTCCGCCACCGTAACCACCGGCACCAGTACCTCCACCAGCTCCGCCAAAACCTTTAAATTTATGAAACATGTTTAAATTTGCAAGATAACTTAAATAATTTTATAAAACTTACTACCAGGACCACCACCTGAGCCCCGACCGGATCCGCCACCAAAGCCACCACCACCTCCAGCACCGCCACCACCACCTGCTCCAGTACCCGGTCCACCTATGAAACCACCGCCTGGTGCAGGTTGAATACCTTGTGCTGCTAATGCTTTTGCAATTGCTTCAGGAATAGGAGGTGGCGTTGGCAATAAATCACCAGAAGGTTGGAAACCATTCTCATCAGCTGTATATGCTACTTCAATTACTTGACCATCCGGTGCAGTGTAAGAGTATGTACCCATGACGGAGGGAATTTCATTTTCAGAACCTTTATTCTTAACCGTACCCTCTTCCTGTGCCTTAATACCATTGCCTGTTTCGTAACTAAATCTGTAATTACCATCACCATCATTTTCATTCACAAATGAGAGTATGGGTGTAACGGGTCCAGCTGGTGCAGAAGGACCCGAAGGAGCTCCAGGTCGGGGTCCTGCACCACCGCCTTGAGGTCCAAAAGGTCGGCCTTGACCACCAGCACCAGTAAAACCACCTAAACCATTATTTCCGCTACCGCCACCACCACCACCACCAAATCCTCCTCCTGTACCACCTCCGCCTCCTCCACCACCACCAAACCCACTACCAGGTGCTCCTGGACCACCCGGTCTTCCACCACCACTTCCCGGTCCTTGCAAGCCAGGACCACCACCGGCCGTAGCTGCATTCGGTGGTGGTGGTAAATATTTATTATCTAAGCGGGCACCATGACTTAGTGTCAGCAATGTCACCAGTAATGGCTGTAAGAATACAACAGAACAAAACAATGAATTAATAATAATGATACATAGCTATTTGGAATATTACACAAAAACAAACATTACAAAAGCTATTAACAACAACATACTATTATGTTTATAAACATTTCGGCAAATGTATTTTTTTTATTTTATTTCATTTTTTTTTTTTTCATTTACAACTTGAAATATGTTTTTTATGCTGCCGGCAATTTTTCGTCACCATTTCATCTCACATTTAAATTTTCCAAAAATGTGTGTATTTTTTTGGATTCTATTCATTTTTTATTTTTTACTTTTGTACAAGTACATGCAAATAATGTTAAACTGCGAAAAAGATTAAAATCTTGAAGAGGAAGGAGATAAAACTAAATTCTAAAACATTTTTTAAATGCCAATCGTTGGAGACTTAATGTCTACAATAAAATGTCATTTTTGTGAGCAATAAATTACTAAATAGCTTAAGTCTTTTAGTATTTTACTCTGATATTTGTTTTTAAGAAATTTTTTAATTACATAACAGTTTTAATATCAATATAAAGAATCATTAGAATATTCAGTGTTAGCAAAGCCCATAATGAATTTTTAATGATTTAAACAATTTAATTACATATTTCAATTAACAATATGCATATATTTAAAAGTTTGTCCAAATATAATATTATTTTTGCAATGAGAAAATATAAAAATTTGCATATTTTTAGTGTTTGTTCATGTAAAAATGCCATCGAAATTAATATTCATAGTTTTAATTGTTCAAACCTTTTTGATTGGCATCCTAATAATAATTTGCAATTGGAATTCATTTTATTGCTAAAAACTACAATTAAATAAATGCCAATAATAATTATTAACAATCTTATTAATTTACCTGCTTCTCATTAGAACCAAAAAATTAAAAATATGTATAAATTATTTTAACAAAAAATATCATCATTATTTTATTTACTTATTATTTTTTGTTTTATTAATACAATGTGTCTTATCTAAGTTCATGCCCAAAAGTTCGAAGCAAAATAATAAAAAAAATCTGGACACAAAAAAGTGAAGGGAATTTCCGACAACATCAAATACCAGCTAATGAAATGCACGTTTTAAGACTGGGTCATACGTACTTATATAGAAACTAACAGCAGCAACAACTAACAACTAAATATTTACTGAATCATCTGCTGCTTAAGGTAACTAGCAGTTATGTACGAGTATGTACTTATTTATAGTAATGGCACAATTTTATCAGAACGTTACCAGAAAAATAATCTTTACAAGGTACATAAGTATGTATTATATGAGATGTACACTCAACGAAAAGCAATAAAAAATGCAGAAAATAAATATTAAGTAATTTAAATTGCATATTGAAAAGGTGAGGCAGAGTTAAAAATTCTTTAGTTTAATTAAAAATGAAGCTTAAGTTAAGGAAGGTGCTATACTTTATTAAAATGAGCAGTAAGAATATAAGTGATTTTCTAAAAGCGATCTAGCACAATCATATATTATGCTCAACACTGTGGTTAAGGCTAGATTACGTGCTAATCATAAATATTTTTTGAAAAAGTTTGAAATTTGTTTAAAGTTTTAATTTACTGTAAAGTTAACATATCATGAACTATTGTGTCACCAGTATTATTATGCTAAAATACTCGCTAATTTAAGTTCCTTTAAAATCAAAAATTCTTGAACAACATCAGGACATTTTGAAGATTATTATTTTCGCATCTTAAACTTTGTGGAATATTAGGGTTTGCAAATAATCGCAATGTTCCATAAACGCGATTATGATTAAAAGATATGCAATTAATGCATAGTTTTCTTCTTAGGTTGAAGAATTTGATTCAAATCCAATTGGTTTAATTAAATTTTACTTTTTTCTGTGTATGGAACTTAGTAGAAGAGAAGTGAGAAGTGAACTATCCATTCATTTCTCGGCAAAACCAATTTTACTATATATTGATCGACTTATTTTAATTATCCAGGCAAAAATTATCGTAAGTACTTAAACAAGTTTGCAATCGTAAATTGCCTTGTTGTCTCTGTTTGGCGGTACGAAAGCAGAGTTTGTGGACTATAATTAGACACCAGCAGAATGTGGTGTATTTTCTGTGCCGCTACACACTTCATCAGCATTCGTGGTGTCTTATCCATTTTGGTTTCTTTGAAACCTAAACAGTACTTATGTAACTACAATATGTATTTATTGTTTTAATTTTTAACCATAATCACATGTAAAATCCTGCGATTTTGATTACGATTAAACGACGCTATTAAACGCAATTCATACTGTTTTTTTTTTCTAAATAGATATAATAAGCTGAACATTTTTGGAAATTGACTTAAATTTATTTTATTGAGTTGTATGAAAAGTAGGCGTGGCACGCCCCCTTTTTTACGAAACCAGCCTAGTGTTTAAAAAATGGTTTGTGCCAAATTTCATCAATATTGCTTTCTTAATTACAAAAAAATATAGACTTTTGATCACTCAGAATGCGAAAATCGCACACTGTGCAATGGCTTCATTTTTCCTACCCTAATAAAACAAAAATAAATTTAAAATTCAAAGAGAATTTGCGATTGGATTTAGCTCATACTAGCTAATATTATGGAAAATATAATTAGGATTACATAGTTGCAAAATAAGAAAAAATGTCTGTATTTATTATACAAATTAGAAAAAACTGTAGAACATAATTAATATTTGTCCCTAAAAGTATGCAACAATTAAGATAATTTTTTATTAATAATCTTAGCCCACACAGTACTTTGTTCCATAGACAAAAATTACGTCGATGTTTCGTTTTGTCAATACCTCAGAATATTGGTAAATGAAAACTATTATTATTCTTAAAATATAATGTTTTGAATAAATATATATTGTTGCTCAAATTTACAAATATTTTTTACTTAAAACCTTAAAATTCATTGAATTTGATGAAGGATATAAAAAAATTATAAAAAATTATAAAATTTTTTTTACGGTTTATGTAATTTTTTACAGTTATTTAACATATTAAAAAATAGCTAGAGTCTATTTTTTGCTACAACTTTAAAAAAGTTAAACTGAAAAAGTGTCTGATTTTCCGTTTTTACTTCAATTTCAAAGAGTTCTCAATGTTGACGTAATTTATTTTGCAAAATTAAAATAAAATAATTGTACAAATTATTTCGAAATTTAAAAAAACAATTAAGGAATAGAAAAATATATTCTTTGGACCTAATATATTACGTTAAAAATACTCTAGATGGCGCTAATTATAGAGCATTTTTAAATTTTAATACAAAAATTACATGAGTTCGATGGAGTATTAAAAAAAATTATAAAAAATTATACAATTGTTTTTGCTTGATTCTAAAATTTAGTATTGTTTTTTAATATATAAGAGAAGAATTACTTCCTATTTTTTGCCACAACTAAAAAAAAAAAAAATAATAAATCAAAAAATTTATAAATTTCCTTTTATTACACAAAAGTCAAAAAATTCTTTATGTTGAAATATTTCGTGTTATTGAATCGATATTGCTTTAAAATTTAACAAAATATTCAAAACTAAAAAAAATAAAAATTTTGGACCGGAAATCGGGTGAAATTATACAAATCAATGATTTACCGAACATAATATGTGGGTGCAGAAATTAAAATAATATTTAAAAATTATAGGGCTTGGGGAGGTGGGTATGCCCTTGCTCCTATTAAATGGAATATTGTCTGACACATAAAAAAACCCATTTCCAATAGCTATCGTAAACTTTGATACTGTTTTGACCAATATTTTGGAAGAAAATGCGTTTTTCACATTTCAGAATATATGGGAGGTAGGCGTGTTCTTGCTCCGATTTTTTCAAAACTTTGCATATCTTTACTCTGTGTCTAAGGTAATATATGTGCCAAGTTTCAATTTCCTGCGACACCTCCTTCTGCTTTTATAAACTTAAAAACGGTGTGTTGGTCAGAAATGCGTTTTTCTCATTTCAATATATATGGGAGGTAGGCGTGTTCTTGTTCCGATTTAAATAAAAATTGTCAGAATCTTAAATAATCTATATTTAACTGCAATCACAAATTTTGGTGGAATTCTGACCAGTATTCACGCAGTAAATCCGTTTTATAGTTTCAGGATATATGGGAGGTGAGCGTGTCCTTGCTCCGATTAAAAAATAAATCAGAAGACGTGTAAGCAATCTATTTTTAATGGCTTTCACAAATTTTGGTAAAGTTTAGACTAGTATTTTAAAAAAAATAGGTTTTAACTTCAGGCTATATGGGAGGTAGGCGTGTCCGTGCGCCAATTTTTTCAAAACTTCGTATTTATTCATTCTAAAGTAATATGTGTACCAAATTTCAATTTGCTACGACATCTCCTTCTATTTTTGTCCCATCGTTGTATGGGATCAAAGCACTGTGCTTCGCCTCCCTATAAATACGAAACTTAATATGTATGTATTTACTTTTGATAGGGAACAAAACCCCAAAACTTAACCGTCCTAACTTCATGTCCATTATGGAGATTAATAAAAATATTACACATTCGGAGTGTGTAAAAATTAACCGTTATAGTTTTGCTACAATTAAGACCTATATTCACCTCAATTGTGGAAACTAATAGGGAAATTATTTTCACAGAATCAAATTCACTGCTCTGATCGAAAAATAATATAAGCTATTTTAAGACCCCATAAAGTAAATATTTTCTGACTCTGGTTAGATTCTGAGACGATCTAGCTATATCCGTCCGTCTGTCTGTCTGACCGTCTGTTGAAAGCAGGATAGGGCTCGAAAGAAACAACCTAGGGGGATGAAATTTGGCTCAAATATTTTATCTTATATAAGGTTTTTTTTTTGAAAATGGGCAAAATCGGTTAAGAAAAAAAAAAGTTATGCGCTAAATACTAGAAACACAGGGTATCCGTTGTAGGTTTATTTCATACTTTTATACTGATATCTCTTAAAAAAAAAGCATGTATGGCAACGAAATTTTGTACAGATAGTTTTAGGGCTGATATAAACTTGGAAATAAAAAATGGGCGTGTTCCTCCTATTTTATCGCCCACCTCACATATAACGTATAATTTAAAAAAGTTGAAAAGTTTTTTGTTTGCTATTAAATTTACTGAGTAACAAAATTATGCTCCGTTCAATAATGTTGTCATTGGAAGGAAGTACTTAGTGCTAAAAATTACCTAGGGAAACGAAACTTGACTCAAACATTTCTGTTATGTAAATTTCGTTTAGTATTGATAATGGAAAAAATCTAACGAAATACTAGAAACAATTAATGTTACTACCTAAAGCATATCCACCAACAAAACTTTATACAAATAGTATAAATATCGATCGGCAAAGTCAAATATAATATTCATACTTCTTATTATCCTAATTCATTTATATCTAAACTTTTCAAACAATCTTATTGAAAATGGTGTAATCTTAACCCAGAGATGACAAAGCTTGAAAAAAAGAAATACTACATACGAACATTTTTACATGGTAAATGAAAAAAAAAAAAAAAATGAAATATTTCAGAGGTCATTACAAACAGAAAAAACTTTAAATGTTACATGATTGAATGTTTTATTATTTGCCGTGGAAATCTAAAGAAAAACACATACTAATTTCTTGATGAAGATCATCATAATCTTCCATAATGATGATAATAATGATGTCGATTTTCTAAACATGTACAATGAATTAAAAAGATTTTATACATTGAATTGTTTTTCTTTTATCATATCGTTGATGTTTTTTTTTTTTTTTTTATACATATATTTTATTTAAGCAATAATTTAATGATTTTTTGACAGCTAAAGTGCATGTTTTATACAATAAACTTCATAAATAATGATTAAGACGGGAAAATCGAATTGAATTCAAATTGTATAAATCAAATGTGTATAAGAATAAAGACAAAACAAGACAAGAAGAACAACAACAACATTAAACATTTAAAAGAAATAAATAAATAAAATTATTAAAAGTGCAAATGAAAAAAAATTCTAAAACATCTGTGATTAGTAAACGAATATGTTTGGATATGTTTTATTGAACTCTGGCATTATTTTTATGTTTTTTTTTTTTTTCTCATTTATGTTGTTAGCGGATATTCTGCTTATGCTGACGATTTTCTGTTAGTTTTATTGTTGCAATTTTGTTGCCATCGCCTAATGAACACTCATCACGTATAATCTTAAACTTTTTGGCTGAACAATGTTTTTTTTATGAAAAACTACCTGCTATTATTATTGTCTTCACCTCTTTTTTTGTAAGTATTTGATACAAACAAAAAAACATTAAAGACACACTTATACTATACATTTTTGAAATGAAAATCGTGCGAATCTTCTTCCATTTTAATATTTTATTTAACCACCGAACAAAATCAGTGAAGTACTCTACATTAAACATAAAGTTATTCTAAATATAACAGCAGATTTGTCTAGTTATTTTAAAATATTGGGTTACTAGAATTGTTTATTTTAAATCTCTACGCAGTTGTTATTAAGAAATACACTCTGATACTAAATAACATTTTTAATTTTCACTCGAAAAACGATCTTATGCAGGCTGTAGATCTTTTCGAGAACATCATATAAACATTTTCAAAAATCTTTAAACTTCATCTAAATTTTGAGTTATCAAAAAAAAAAAAAAAAAAAAAAAAAAATGTTTTAAAGGTAATTACCTGGGCAACCAAAAACAAGCCAAATCATTTTTTCTTGGGCCAAACTTTTAGTTTTTTAACCGTTTTAGAAATTTTAAGAATATTATATTTTTAAGGGCATATTTTATGATTTTATAATCTTCTATGAGCACAAAATTTAAATATTTTTAATTCATATTCGTGCTTGCCCTGACCTATTCTTTTTCAAAATTTAAAGTAAAACACAAAGAAAAAAGTCACCAATTAACAAATATATATGAAAATAATTCATTCAATTATAAACTTGTTTAAATTTGCACCTCTCACCAAAATGATTATATCAATTACTAAAAATTTAAAAAAATGTAAAACAGAAAAATATTTCCAATTAATAAATTAATTAAATCAATCCAGGCAACATCAGTGTTGCCAGGAGGTGAGAAAAAAAATAAAGCCAGAAAAAAGCCAATACTTTTTTTATTTAAAAAGTGTTTTATTTTCACATTAGTTTTTGATGTTTTTAAAAATATTGTAATAAATTTACAAATAAAATATAGAATGGCTATCAAAATGAAAAATTACCTAATGTTTTGAAGTGATTTTTCATAATTTTTGAATTATAATTCCCTTTTGAATAATCATTTCAAAATTTTTGTGTGATTTTTCACCTCTATAAGAATTTGTTTTTAATTAATGAAGTTTATTAAAAAATAATTATAATAACTGATTACGTAAGTAAGTTTATAAAATGAGTTAAGTTAAATAATAATAAATTTAAAATTTATTTTCTGTTTTCCATACATTTTGAAGAGACGAATTTTTTGTTCGTTTTATAAATGGATGATTTTGTTAAAATAAAATTAATTAAAACAAATAAGAAATTATATTCTTCTTTGTTGAAATAATCAAATTTTAGCCTTTTAAACCAATTTTAAGAAATAAAAATAGGCAAAAAAAAAAAATAGAAGATAAAACGAAAATTTTGAAACCAAAAGCAAAACTTTAAAAAGTCTACACTGATAACACAGAGAAACACTTTTTTGAATTGAGAAATATTAAGCCTATCTTTTGAACAAAAAAAAAAAAAAAAAAAAATTATAAAAAAAATTAGAAAAAATTTTTGCAAAAAATCATAAAAACTTAAAAGTGTCAAAAATTCCAATTTTTATTCTTTATTCATAGAGATAAATTTGTTGCAAATAAAACAAGATATGTCTCATTAAAATTGATGCCTAAGTTTTGATTTTATTCACAAATTAGTGAAATACTTTCTTACACGTTTCATAGAAAAATTAAAAAAATAAAAAATAAAGGGGTATTGCAGAAAAACAATTATATAATTATTTTTATGAAATATAATCAATATGTGTCTGTAAAGAAATGAATAAAATGATTTGAGTAACACAACAGAATTTTAGTACTAATATTGATTGTTGTAATCATTTATTTTATCAAAGCAACAAAAAATGCGATTTAGTTATAAAAATTCGATGATTACAATCGAATATTTAGTCAACTTGTTTTGACATTTATTTAATAAATTATTTATAAAAAATAATTAGAGCAAATTGTTTACGATGTTAAATAATTTTAAAAGTCCAAAGAAAATATTTCAAATATTCATACTGATGAACATTAATAGTGTTTGCACTCAACAATGGCATTGTTGGGTCATTGTAAATAAGTTATTAAAGAAGTTTAGAGGTAAGATTGTTGTAAAAAAAAATAGAACACATAAACGTTTCTTAATTTCTTATTTCTTAAAATCAAAGAATTCTAGATACAATGGACATGTATCGTGTATGCCTATGTATGTGAAGATTTTATAGGTGAGGTATGCATAATTGGTGTTAAAATGGCGTCATGTTCATCAGTTCAATTCTTTTCTTTGTGGAGGAGTAAAATAGAAAAGATACAATCAAATTAACCAGCTAATAAGATTTAAAAATTTTCCATACATTTTCCAGATCAATGTCAATCCGATATTATATGTTTTTTTTGTTTTCCAATTGAGTCTGTTTTTGTATAATATGTATGCTTATTTTTGTCTCCTTTTTATGAAAAATAAATTGATAAAAGTTACATAGTTTTGTAATTCAATTATTATCTAAAGAAAAAAAGTTTTAGTTGCATCCATTTAACCTCACTAATAGTTTCAGTTGCAACCACCGAATTTTATTTTTAAAAAAGTTGTGTGTGCCATATTGTGCTAAATAATTTTTTATCACAACCAATGTATTTTGTGGTATTACCAATAAGATGTCATAGGCAAACGAAATAATCGGCAGCTACAATCGATTTGGAAGATAGTACGTGCAACCGACTGAATTCGATTGGCAATAAATTCGGTTGCCACAACAAATCAGTTTTCTCTGTGTAAAAATTTTTAAAGCAATTTATTATTTATTTTAATTTCTTTTCCGAAATTAGAATTAATATCTCCATAATTGTTAAGCGTATTAAAAAGTAATGTACGAATGTCTTGAAGGTAATTTTAATTAGAATTTTTTTTTTTTTTTTTTGATATACAGTGGTGGCCACGAATTTAAGACACGACATTTCACTTATATATTTCTGATAATTTTTACATCTTATCGAACAAATTTTAGATCCATGTCATTTTTTAAAGATCCTAGTAATGTTATGAAAAAAAATCAACAATAGTTTGTTACCTATATTTAGTTTCCAATTTTTATTTACATATTATACAGATTAATACAAGTTTAAGCCTGGTCATGAATTTAGGACATAGGCAAAATAAAAGTTAATTCACAAAAGTAAAGCTCAGCTTCATAAAACAATATTAGTATTTGGTGGGAAATCCTTTATTTTGAATCACAGCAGCGCATCTCCTGGGTAAACTTTCAACTAAGGCCATACAGCGCTCCTTTGGAATGGCATACCAAGCCTTTTGAATTTCTTCCCATAAATCAGTCAAATTTTTTGGCTTTACTGCTCGTACATGCTCCTCAACATCATTCCACAAGTTCTCAATTGGATTGAGATCCGGGGATTGAGCTGGCCATTTCAGAACTGTGATATTATTTTCCTCTAAGCAACTCTTCACTAGGCGTGAAGTGTGCTTAGGGTCATTATCATGCATAAATTTCCACATTAGAGGCATGTTGTCTTCAGCGAATGGTATCATGATGCTTGTCAGTATGTTTTTGTAAATATGCTGGTCCATTTTATTGATAATCTTCTGAATGGGACCTACACCATGCCAGGAAAATGCTGTCCACACCATGACATTTCCACCACCATGCTTAACCGTTTTAAGGGTGTACTTTGGGTGATGCTCCAGGTTTGGAGGACGCCATACGTACTGTTTTCCATCAGAACCAAAGCGACAAAACTTCGACTCGTCGCTCCAAAGTATATTTTTCCAAAATGTCATCGGCTTATTGAGATTTTCTCTTGAAAACGCTAGTCGGGATTTAATATTTTTTTTTGACACAAGTGGTTTACGTTGTGCAATACACCCACGTAAGTTCTTCTCATTCAGACGTCTTCTTATTGTCCTGGACGATATATTAATACCAAAATCCGATGAAATCTCATTTTTAATTTTACTTGAGCTCTTGAAAGGATCTTTAGCAGCTGATTTATAAATTAAGCTATCCTCCCTGGGTGTAGTTTTTCGGGCTCTAGGGTGCTGTTTGACATTTTTGGTAGTGCCATGTTGCTTGATGTGTTCCAGTGCATTGTAAATCTTGGATCTGGAACATTTTAGTAGCTTGGAAATTTCCATTACTGTTTTTCCATCAGTATTCATTTGTTGGATCAATTTTCGCTCGGCATCCGAACTCCAAGTACCTCTGGCCATTTCTAACTAAATATTTTGATGTATTCTAACATTAAATGGAATAAAACATTCATTACTTACCTTTTAGCTTCAAAAAACACCAAAAAATCACTTAAAAACCAAATATTTCTTATATGTTTTAAATTCGTGACCAGCTTCAAAAGCACGTTTTTACGAAAATATAATAAAAACAGCAACAAAATGTATACACAAACAAAACCAAATAACGGTAATTGATCTTAACATTAGAGGGTACACTGAAAAATTAACAAAATCTAATTTTATATTGCAGGGTTGTAATAATTATCACAACTTAGTTCGTTACATGTCGTGTCTTAAATTCGTGGCCACCACTGTATGTTGAACCAAGTCATACAAGTTCTTTTCGAAATATACTTCATAATTTTATATAATCTTCTTAATTTTACAAATCCCGATTTACAACGAGAACTGGAATAAATTGAAAATAAGTGGTTAAAGGGCTTATTAATACATTTTATCAAGCATCCAAAACGTTTTATTTTTATTTTTCAAAATAAATATCTTTAATGTTCAAAATGTTTTTTTCATTTGTTGAAAAAAATATGTGAGGGATTTTTATTTTTAAAATAAATATCCATCAATCATGAAAAAAATAAATATCTTTAACGATAAATATCTTTAAGGATAAATATCAATTCGAAAATATTTTCAAATGATTGTTTTTTTTATTCAATGAAATTGTTTTTGTTTAGAATTTTTTCCATCCGATGAAAAAAGTTCAAAATAATTTTCAACTTTTGTAATAAATATCACAAAAGATATTTATATTTTTTATTTCGATCATGACGAAAAAAATTAAACTATTGATGAAAATAAAAAAATCATGATTGATTTTTATTATTTTTTGAACATTAAAGATTGTTTTTCGATTGAAATAAAAATAAAAAGATTGTTTTTTTTTTAGTATTAAAATCCGGTCTCTGCTTATTATTACCGTATAACCGAATTGACTGAGAAATTCCATGCTGCAAAATCAGTGTTTTCCTTTTAAAGCCAGTTAAAAAAATCAAGAAATAATAATATAATTATGGACTTTCAAAATTTTGAGGATGAGGATTAATAACTGTTTGCAGTTATATTCATTTTTTTTTAGCTATAAAAGTATTTATTGGACTTAACACCTAACGATCTGCTTTCACTTCCTGAAGTTATGCTATAAACAAAATTTTTAAGCCTTTTATTTAAAACTGCATATCCGGATATATTTACTCCTTTGAAATGCATAAAATATTTTGAGTTGTAGTGAAACATTAACTTTAGAATTTAAATAATTTTTGAAAGAATTAAAGTATAATAAATAAAATAAATAATAAAAAGTATAGCAAAAGTTATATGTTTTTTGAATAGTGTATTTTTTACACTATGCTGCATATCGTCATAACTTATTTTCTTCTAATTAAAAATATCCTTATGGACATATATATTTGTATACTTTTTTTAAAGATAGCTTTACACAGATCATTCTAGGTGAAAAAAAAAAAATAAAAATTATAAATAGGGCCGATTCCTTAGACTTCCGAATTTTACATACACAGGTAAATTGAAAGTATTGCTGTGTATACTAACTAAAAAATCATACAAATAATATCGCATTTATACCACATTAAAAACTAATTGGTTTTTGAAAAACCGAAACAGAAAAACCAGACTTTTACCATACCTCGTTTTTTCTGCATATGGTTTTTTATTGCTTGTAAATTTCTTAAAATTACTTTTTGAACTATAATTATGTAAAATTTAATTTTTTTTATATTGTTTTTAATAATGTTCGTGAAATAGTTTCTTTAAAAATTATAAAAAACGATTAAAATTAATTCAATTAGTTTGACATTTTCTTTCAACTAGCATATACGAAAGCTCAATGATCTAAAACCTATGGACAGGCTGTATCATAAACAATTATTTTAGTAGTTTTCGTTTAGTTTTTGACAAAAACTACATGAAAATGGTTTTTGATTTGTATAGAAAAACCAAAGAAATTTATGTAGTTTTTCATTAAAAACTAAATGAAGCCAACAACTGCTAGTTTTTCTTTGGTGTAAATGGCATATAACTTTTAAAAAATTAAATGCAAACTCTAATATCGATTTATTGATAACAAAATAAAAAAGTTTATATTTTTGTAGTTTTCTGATAATTCTCAAAGGCCATTTTGAATGTGTAAGAAATTAAAAAAATAAATCACCTACAGTAGAGCATTAAAATGTCGACTCTTGGCTAAATAAACATAAATTTAATATTTGGCTCATTTATATTTTTGAAGCCTAAATTGTTCATTATTTTTTATTCGAAAATTTGCAAATAATTCAAATGCATAGAAAAGTGTTAATGATTATGTTGTTGCAGAAAAAAATGTTGTTATCTGGAAGTCAAGTTGAAGTTCATATACTAACTAACGGTTTCATATAAATATGTATAAACAAATAATTACTCATACAATCATATTCATACAATGTAAAATTAATAAAAAAAAAATAAGTTGCATGCTCCATTAGATTTAACACGTTGTATGTATGAACAAAAAGGTTATAGCGATTAAAATCAAAGCAAAATATCACCTTTCAAAATGTTATGAATCGCTAAAGACACGTTTTAGTTTTCCAGCTTAAATACATTTAATTGAAATCTCTGATACATAAAAAGATGCTACATCAGTGATCATGTTAGTAAGTTTTTTTTTTTTTTATTTTTCTCTGTGATCTGCTATTTGTTTTTAGTTGCATCTTTGATCTTTTATATTAAGAATATAGAAAAAATACTACAATATTTTAATCATGATTTATTAAGATTAATTTGGAGAGAAGAAATAAAATAAACTTAAAAATTACTTTATTATGTGCCACAAATAGGTTTATATTTTCAATTTAAAATTGTGTGTTATTTGCTAATTTATGGTATCTAAGAAACGTTGACATTAAGTATGTGCACGTGAAAAACAAAAGATTTAAGAAACAAACTTTAGTTGGGTAAAATATACATACTACATATGTAAGCATTTATTTTTAACTGTTCTTCTTTATTTATGATTTTCATAAACATTTATTAAATAAATATGATTTTTATGAAAAGATAATGATTTTGTTTTTTGTACTCATAAGTTAAAAATATGCAAAAATGCTAATAACACTAAAGTTAGGAATTCAATGACAGTATTAAGGCATAATGCAGCTAATATGATTATTGTCTTAGTTTTTTTGGGCTGACAAAAAATTATTTGCTAAATTTAGTATCAGACATTAGTTGACCTTTTAAGTTCGTAGCAAATTTAAAAAAAAAAAATCTTAAAATTTTTAAATACACCCCAGTCTGTGTATCACTATTAAGATCTCCATTCATAGTGTTTTCAAATGTTGTGTCAAAATATATTTTTCTAGCGTTTTACACACACAAAAAGTAGCCTTACATGAGTGTTTTTTTTTTTAAATATCTATTATTATCCGCAGAAATAAGATAACAATTTTTAATTTATTTAGTTATATATGCTACAATTTGGAGGTGTGTTTTCTTCGGTCATTATCGTGTTTTAGAATTAAGTGTATTTGTATGCATATTTTCCAGTTCATTGCCGTATACATATCGTAATATTTTTTTGGAATTTATTAAAATCTTTGTTAATTAAATACAAAATAAAATTAAACCGTGTTAGTAAAAGAAATAAGGTTATTACTATTTAAATTTTAAGGCATTTTGATATAATTATTTTTTCAGCGTGGTGGTTGTGTATTCGATTCCTATCAGAGTCTCTAATCTGTTTCACTTCAACAGCCTAATAATCTACTTTACTCTGCTCGGTTAATTAACTTAGTTAATAATTGTGCTTTAGCTCTATCGAATTTTCTGAGATTGTTTTAATTCATTCAATCATCTACTTAATTGATTTAATACATTTTTAAAATGGAAAAAATGTTCTGTTTTTCCTTTTAATAGAAATCAGTAATTAATATAATAATTTTGGTGAAAGGTGTAAAATTTAACAATTTTTAATTGAATGAATCATGTTGGTGACTTTTTTCTGTGCAATGTTTTCGGTATAGAACTACCGGAGTCAATATAGCAATTTAATTTCGAAGCTAATAGTGAAAAAGTCATCATGATTACAATTTTTTTTTTTTTTTAAATTTTAAGATATTTTTGAAATATATCAGTGAGTAACAGGTACAAAAGTTTTATGGTTATTAAAAGAAATTTAATGTCACATTAAAGATAAGTCACAATTTTTCAGTATTATTGTCAGCCTCATGAACTTTTCTTAAAATTTTTTAGCAAAATATAAGGAAATATCATGATGTTCTTTATATCGAATCAGTAGACGCTGACATGTCATCAATGCATACTTTTTGATATCTTAGGAAGTTTGCTGACTGAGTAGTAATAATCTACACTACCATATCAACAAACCGCACTAAGTTATCTTCCCAACATTAATTGTGCTTTTGTTATTTAATATTTAGGCTGCAGAATAAAATTTTAATTATTTCAAACCGATAACTGGGGAAAAAATTTTAAATTTAAATTTTGAAAAATTTTTAAATATATATTTTAACTTGTTAAAAATTTTATTCTGAAAGCCTGTATCTTGATAAAGCGTGCAAATGTAACTTTGAAAATTTTTGAATGTGTACCCTATTAACAATTTTGTAAGAAAGGTTAAAATTTTTGAGTCTGTAAAAATATTGATTGTTGACTTTTGCGGGTTAGATTATATTGCTCGATATGTTCTTAATAGTTTTGTAAAAAATTGTGACAGTCTGCTGGTAAATTTTGTCACACAAGACAATTTTACTAAAACATCCATATTTTCTATAGTTAAATCTTTAACCTTAAAAAATATATGGTAAAATTATATACTATATATTTTTCAGATCTTTAGATTTATCAATTTTTAATGAACCACTTTATAACATATGCAAAACTTATACCAATCCATCAAGAACTTCCAAAAAAGTACATTTTCACCACTTCAAAAGTAGAACAAAGTGCATATTTAAAATTTTTCATTCTAAATTTTGTATTTGTTTAATATCTTTGTACAGTAAATTGACTTATATGTAATTTTATTTTGTAAAGAGTTCAAGATATCACTTTTTCTGCTTAATAATTATTTGTACTTAAATTATTGATTTGGTATGAATATATTTTTAGAATGGTGGAGATTTTAAACTTTTATGGAAGTTCTTAATAACACAGGGAAATACTGATTCTGCATGGGGTTTCTCATTCAATTCGGATACACGGTATTAATAACTATTAAATCTAACTATTAAACTAATCCACTTTTTTTGAATTGACTACAGTTTTTCTGTAAAATTAAGGTGGTTGTACTATATATTGAAGTATATCTCGAAAACGACTTCAAGTCCTTCCTATATTACTTTTTAATACGGTCAAGAGTAATGAAGATATTAAGACTATATTTTGAGAAAAAATTAAATTTTATACAAAATTTCAAGAAATTTAAAAAAAAAAAATCATAAAAAAAAAATCGATATAAATAAAACAAGACATATTTCATTATAATCAATGCACAAGTTTAGATTTTATTTACAAGTTAGTGAAAATACTCATTTATAAGTTACATAAAAAAAAATTAAAAAAAATAAAAAATCATTTTTTTTATTTTTTAAATTTGTCTATGTAACTTGTAAATTAGTATTTTTACTAATTTGTGAATAAAATCTAAACTTATGCATTGATTTTAATGAAAGATTTCTTGTTTTATTTGCAACAAATTTATTTCTATGAGTAAAAAATAAAAAATTGAACTTTTGACACTTTGAAATTTTTATGATTTTTTTTAAATTTTTTTCTTTTTGAAAATTAAATTTTTTTATTAGAAGTTGGGCTTAATATCTCCATAACTGTTGACCGTATTAAAAAGTAATGTATGAACGACATGAAAATAATTTTAATTAAAATGTTTTTTTTTTTTTTTTTTTTTTTTAACAAAATAAGATAAGTAGTTTTCGAGATATTCTTCAATATATAATGCAACCTCCTTAATTTTACAAATCGCGATTTATCGCGAGAAATAAATTCAATTCAGAAAAGTGGATTAGAGGCTTAGTACCTATTAATACCGTATAACCAAATTGACTGAGAAACTCCGTGCCGCAGAATTTTTTTTCTCATTTTGTAACTCTGTGTAATTAGTTTCAAAAAAGTGAAAATAAATGAATTTTTTGTGGAAAAATAGCTTAATAATTTCTAAGATAATTTTAAAAATTTTAAAGCATTTTTATTATATAAGGCTAAAACAGAATTTTTGTTAAAAAAATTTTGTAAATATGGTTTAAAGATAAGTACTTTAAAAGAAATAAAGAAGAAGTATAAAAGAAGAACATTATACCAATGACAACCATATGTTAAAAAGAGAATTTCAGCGGCTCTTTTTCAACACTAAAAAAATTTCTTCCAATGACAACACAATGTTAAATTCATGACTTTTTCAGCTTTTTTTCAGTTTCTTTTTAGCTGGGTATAAGCATTATATAAATAATTTGTTTTTTGAAGCATTGTTTTAAGAAGTCTTTCAAAATGTTAAAAAAATAGTAGAATTTGCATAATGAACTGTTATACTGAGAGCCCTCAAACTACTTTCTTGTCATTTTGCATTAATGAAAATAGGACGGATTGAGCTTAAGGGTGAGCTAATACCTATACAAGGTAAATATTAATTTTCGCATTAAGGAATAATTTAGTGAATGTCAAAAATTTATTAAAATTATCAAATTTGGAATATGGCGGACAGGACGAGGGAGTATAATAGCTCTTATATAAAGAAAATATATTATTGAGGTAGCGAGGCGTATCGGGCGCTAGTGTTAAATATATAAACTTCCATTTTATTATTTTTTTTGTCCAGAAAATATTTTTATTTTTTTTAATATTGATTTTTCGTTTTCTAAATGCAAATTAAAATTTTTTTAATGGATTTTCATTCTGTGTAATACATGATTTTTATTTTCCTCCAAGTTCCTCTACAAACTTTTTGAATTTCCATGTAATATTAAAAAAATATTTTTGGATCTATTGAAAAAAATCTGTAACTTCTCTAAAATTGGCGAAAGTGGTACAAATTTAAGAAATTGTTAAGCAGATCTTATTTTTACATTTTTTTTACCTACAATGAATTATTTTTTCAAAATATTAATTAATAGCCTTTTTAATTAATTCCACACCTCTGTGCATCAGTAAGATTTGAACATTTAAAACCAATAAGTTTTTGGTAAGATTGTGATTTTTAATTTTGTAGCACTGTGTAACTAGAATTTCTCCCTAATTATAGAGATAGAGATATATGAATATTAAAACGATTTTTTTAATACTAATGTGAAAGTATCTTACCAAGATATGTATACCTATAAATAGTATTTGTTAGTTGCTTGCGAAAAATTTTGTTAAGATAGGAATCTTTCTAATGTTTAAATGTATCTAAGGTATCTTTCTAATGTTTAAATGTAAAACTACGGAGCGTCTCTAAAAAAATATATCGTTCATTCCACGAGAGAACGCCCAAAAATATTTGTATGTTTTCCGATTTTGCTAATATTTGGCACACGCGTATCCTACGTACGGAACCATTTTAATATCTCAATTTTTATTCAAAAAAATACAAATTGAGATATTTAAATGGCTTCATAGGTTATATGCATATTAAATATAAGCAAAAAATCGAATGACCTTCCGTAAAAAAATTGCAATTGTTTATAAATACCTAGTGGAATGAACATTATATTTTTTTAAAACTGAATATGTAGAATCGTTAATTTTTGATCTAAATAAAAAGACAACATTCTTCTTAAAAACATTTCTGATAATAATTAAATAAATAATAATAAATAAAAATCAGAAGTTAAAGAATTCTCAAAGAAAAACAAAAGACTTAAGAAACAAACTGATTCTAAACAGTATTTAATTACCATAAAGAAAATAATAAAAAAACATATATTAAACTATCAAACATTTGTGGTAACCTCTTCAACAAATAAATTATTTACACTTAATTTAATGTATTTTATGCTCGCAATATGTGAATGTTATAGCAAGATTTTTGCTTTTCTGCGAATACTAACAATACATGATTGCAATCATAAGTCTATTAAAACCTTTTGCCAATAATGTTTTAAAACTTTAATTAATTCAACATAAACGACTATGAACAACTAATTTTCTCACAAACAGCTATTCGAGTACATCTTTAAAATGTGTGTGTTATTTTCAAATTTTCTAGAATTAAATTTGCATTAAAAACAAGTGACATGTTTAAAGCAAAAAAGAAAAAAAAAAAAAAAAAAAACATATTAACGGAACAACGTATAACTAACAATAGCAACAAATACCTTACGATGTCACACGTTGTTTCTGATAATAGCAACAACATTATGAAAAGTACATCATCAACAACAACTACAACAATACTAACAGCAAGAAATTAAACACGAAATATTTTTTATAGCTTCTTCAGCCAATTCATGACATTTAAAAACCCATTTATTTATATTGGGAAAAATATTTATTTAGCAAAAAATTTTAAATTAAAAAAAAAAAACAAAAATATGAGATTTTATTTAACAGCCAGCTTAACATTACAAAAAGATAAGTTATTTCCATAAGGCTGCACAAGTTAAAATATAAATTCATTTATATACAAAATCCATCCATCTATTTTTATTTTTTTAATTTTTCAACATTAACTAGCTTAAAGGCTCATTGTGGCACTATGGCACTGTGATGTAGTTTTTTTTTTTTATTTTAACATTAAGGTTTCCAAAGGCAGCAGCCTGTTTCTTAATACCACTTTTTTGTTGTAGGTATGTGGAAAATGCCTGTTAGTTGGTGGCTTCTTTAGTTTTTTTCTTCTTCTTTGAAAAAAAAAACATAAAAGAAGCTTTACCTTAAATCGTGACCATTAACTTTTTTTTGTTTGTTATTAGTTGTTGTTGCATATACATATATTTTTTTGGGTTTTACTTTAGGTCTTCAAGTCAAGCTAAATTAAAGTTATAAGAATTGTTCATACCTGAGCTAAGGAAATACGCCCGTGTCTAAATAATCTACAAAACCACAAAGAGTTTAAGTCAAAATATTTATATAGTTGATGGTTAAAGTTGGAGTTTCTATTACATTATACAATTTAATAAACAAATCAAGCCTGCTTATGAAATTTAGAGCAAACAAATTAGTTTGTAATTAATATTGTTTTGCCAAGTAACTAACTAACTAGTAGTAACCCTCAGTTGTATATGATTTGTTTGGTAATTTTATATTTAAAAAAAATTCATTCATTTATTAAGTCATGCATTTGGAAAAACAAAAAACATTATTTGTTAAGCATAAATGTAATCAGAAAATCAAACTTGTTCATTTTTATCACCAGCTCATCTTGATACTCTATTTATATTATATTACAACAGTCCAATTTAGAACTTGTTTTTTTGTGCACCAATTAGATATTTGTTTGTGGCAAGTTTTTTTTTTATAAGGAATTCTTATAATTAAATAGAGCATAAGCTTCCAAATTTGAATTTTATTGTTTGAACAAAATCAAATCAATCGTGATTTATTTGATTATTCATTTGTTACGATTCACTTAACAATCATAGCAAATTGAATACTGATTGATCTTGTTTTTGAAATTGGGTCAATAGTTATTTAATCAGTTGTTTATACTTGTAATAAAATTATTGTTTTAATTAAACATTTGCTTGTGAATTTTTAAAATATGTATATTACCTTAGTCTAGTTTGAAACATAATTATCGTTATATTTTCTAAATAATTAAATTTGATTATTGGATACCTTCAGAGCACAACTTAAGTTGCACATGAAGAGCTAAAAAAATGAAAGAGTGGAACTACTAAAATGAATCCAATCGGAAAATATGTTAATGCTTCCTCCTTGCAGGTCTTCTACAAAAATTACTTCCTGTAAAAAGACGGCACTAATTCCTGGTTCCCTTTCATTAGATGCGAAATAGAAGGTGTATAACTTTCTTATTACAAACACAAAAAAAATTGTAGTTGCGAGGCTTACAAAGCTCAAAATCCTTCAGTCTTATTTAAAGTGTCGATAAAGAAGTTAGTCCGCATGTCTTTTTTATATATGCATATTATCCCTAGAGGGAAAAGAACTAACACAAAACATGTTACATGATTGGTCCAAAGTGATAGGGACTGGTTCTAACACTTTGTATGAGCTGGACCTGTCACTTTAACATGGCATTGGCCTAGGAGGGAGAAATTAACCCCCTTTTTAACCAGTTTTGGGATAGGTCACAGAACTAATTCAGTATTAATAAATATAATACAATTTTGGAAAAACAAATTGGAAATAGTTTTATTTTTGTATATTTTAAATATTTTCATTTTAATTTTTGTAATTGATGAATATTTTTCGAACTTTTTATGAATTAATCATTTTGAATTTTTTATTCAGGCTCAAGTTCATTATTGTAATAATTTTTGCAGAATACAGAAAAAGATTTATTTCACATGATGGAATGCATTTTCTCATCCGCAACGATCTTAATTAGCATCCATTGTGCCTTTAATGCTAATCGTAAAGATCTTTCTTTTAACTCACACTTTTGAAAAATTAGAATACGTAACTTCATCACTTTACATATTCTAAATTCTTAAGTAATAAGTTGAAATAACTTTACAAAAGCTTTTTCTTATATTTATTGTATTCTACATTATTAAAATGTTGTTTTACTGTTATAGCTAACCTAAAATTATTACTATAATGAACTTGAGCCTGAATAAAAAATTCAAAAATGATTATTTTCATTTTATATTTTTTTGTTAATGTCGATGGCGGCATCCTGAATCGAACCCAGGTCTCTTTTACTTATCTCATGTTTTATAGTCCTACACGCTTATCACTCAGCTAATTACTAATTTAACAAGCAAGCTAAAAATTAGTTATCACTGGTTAAACTGGTTCTCAATTGGAACTTTGATGGTTGTTAAGTGTCAATTGGTACTTAACTGGAACTTTGGTGGCTATTAGGTGTCAATTGGCTCTCAACTGGTACTGAGGGACCGGTACTATTGCACTAATTGCTACCAATTTCTCCCAGGGGTATTTCAGACTCTTTTGTAGTAGCATTGCATGATAAGATAGCATAAATATTTAAGAATCCTTACCTTCTCGCTTCTCTTTGGAAGGGAGAAGGGAAGACCTTGCCTCCAATGACACGCCGTGTAACATGCCTTTTGGATACAAAATAAAGCATTTTAGAATGTCTCTTCAGGCCTTATTTTTCCGACTGGTTTTTAATAAGAAATTCTAGGTAATTGTACGTAAATATGTACATATGTATGCGTGTTACGATTGTATGAAGAAATAAAAGGAACGACGTTTTTGAGTAAATGTGGTAAATTTTTAAGATACATACCTACTATTTCTGGAAATGTATAAACCTTAAAGAACTACTTAAAAAAATATGATTAATGATCTAAAAAATGAAACAAACGAGGGCTTCTAAAAATAAAATTCTCATAACTTGCATTTTTTTACTATTTGTGTATTACTAACTTTCCCTGGATTTTAAATAAAGCAAATTTTTAGTTATTTAGTCCGTTTTAAATGATTTTAAGAATATTGGTATCGATTTTTCACAATATATCTTAGTTTTTTTTTTTTTTTTTGCATAGCGCTTATTATTGGAAATAATTCTTGTGAACCGTTAGAGATATCTCAATAAAACTTCCATTGGTCAGAAGTAAGATGTTTCTAAGTTGATTTAGAGGAGTACAGATAACTAGCAGGTGAGAGGGGTAATGGGTGATCCTTCAAAGTTGGCCATCTAGGGTATGCCACTTAAAAAAATCACCAATAATTAATTTTTGATATTACAGAAAAGAAATTTTATATACAGATAGTCCTTGAAAATCTCTACATACATTACACGTGTAGGTTATGTTTTTATTTTTTGATGAAGAATGGAAAACCCGGTTTTCGAACAGTTCGAATAGTTGGTATTTTGAAAAATACCAACTATTATATTCAGAAAAAAAAACGTTAACCGGTTTTTTTTTAAGAAATTGATATTTCTATCAAAAGACTACATTTCTTTAATAAAAAAAAAAATCATTAAATCTTGTAATATTCAAATTAAAATTTATTAAATATAATTATTTTTGAAAATAACTAAATTGTAGAAAAATAATAATCAAAAATTAGATTAAATTCTACTTAGCATAAACAGAAACTATGGCTTAATTAATTCTGCAGGTGACATTTTTTAATAAATCTTTAAAAAATGAAGAAAATATTGGATTAAAAAAATTTAAATTGGGTGTAAAAAGACTACAGGGATTACAAAAGATAGAATAAATTTCATTCAGGATACTTATTATTAATTTATTTATTTAGTCCTACAGAATTAATATTTAACCTTAAACTATATGTTTAAAACATAAGAAATCAGTCTTTATGAATATTTAAAAAATTATCCTTAAATTTCGATTCAAATATCAGTATTTAGTGCATTTTTTTTTTTTTTTTTAAATATAATGTTATTTTTAAAACCGGTTTTTTGCCTTACAGACTATTATAAAAAAAACAGACTATTCCACATTCGAAAAATGAAAATTTTGAAGAAACCGACAGCACATTGACTGAAAAAACTAGTTTTAAAATCGACTGGAAAACCGTGTCGATCACCCTGTGAAAGTTACAGAGTTAATCAAGTACGATTTCAAAGATTTTTATATTTATGTAAAGCGCTTGTCAAGACTAAGAAAAAATAAGCTTACTTTTATAAGTAATCTCTTACAGCTAAACGGAATTTACGCTTCAATTTTGAATTTTTTTGCCTCGACTTTATATCGTTTTTCGATAATAATTCCTAAGGTAAGGAGAAATTTTTTTATAAATATTACCTACATAATTTGTAATATATTCTGTAATAATAAGTTGAAAAAAACTCTGTTCGCGATAGAAGAAAACCTATACATACAAATGTGAGCTATTAAAGGAAGATTTCTATGTTTAAAGGAAGATTTCTTTGCACACTAGTGTTATAAGTTTTTCAAGCAAAAAAGTATGCTTTTGCATGTTTTACTAGTATTTTACTAAAAATGAATTTTAATTTTCTAATCTTGATAATTAACTGATCAGAAAAAATTATTTAGTAAATTTTTTAATACCCGTACATAATTGAAAAGAAAAAAAATCCAATATGTCTGTCATAGACATTTTTAACATATTTTTAATTTTTGTAAAAAATCGAAAACTTTTAAAATTTTAAAATTGAAAAAAGCATATTTATGCTTATTTGTACCAGGAAGAACATGATTTTGTTTATGTGCTCATTATACTATTTTTTCGTGCTTTTTCAAGTGCATATTTTATTATTTCGTGCATATAGTATTTAAACTTGGTTTAGTTATTAAATATTATAGAATGTCATTTTAAGTCATTGAGATATAATGCCAGCCGAAAAAACTTTTGTCAGTTGGAGCCATTCTCTCGGCAGTCTTCCGATACTTGTTAGAGGAACATGAAAAACAAAAAAATATGCTTTGAAAATATAATTATTTTCTGACTAATTTGCCTATTTTTCATACTATAAATAATTTGATTTTTAGTAGCAACTGCTTATAAATATCTCCTTTTTTAAACTTAAAAATATTTTTATATTGATTCAGTAAATTATCAATTTATAAAAAAGAAATTATGAATCAGATTTGAAAAATAGTAAAAAGAAATTTTGACTAGAGGGTATCAAACTGATCTAAATCTACTTTTTGATTAAATGTCGTCAATAAATTAAAAAAACACGCGTGAGTTTTTTATTTATTTACTTTTTGTTATCGATAAATACGAAGCTTTTTTCGAAAATTCAACATTTTCCATTTTCACCAATGTTAGATTAGGGTACAAGTCTAAATCAATTTAAAATTTCTTTATCTGTCATTTATGAGGCCATGTTTTTTGAAAAAAAAAAAAAAATGTTTTATTAAAAAATCTTTTAGAAAAAAGTGCAAGAATATGTCTATATTTTTGTAAAAAATAGCCATTTTTCATACTAATTTCAGTGCTGACTTTGAAAAATGTTCATATTTAGACGAAATGAAAAAAACCAAAATTTTAAACGGATTTCCTTTTTTTGTTTTTAATTTTGAAAATTGAAAGACAATAGATTTTATTCACCATTAACTGATAGTTAGAAATGCACTTAGTCTTAAAATTTTCCAAGAAGTCCTTAAAATTTTGTGCTGTGCTCAGAAAAATTGTTTGATCTTGTTTTTATTTAATTTCCAAGTGTTTTTGTTAAGTATATAAATCGATAGCTATATAGGTTAAACACAAAAATATGACTGAATCAAATATCTGGAAATGAATATTTATTTTATTCAGTCTTTATATAATTTAATAGAAATTTTTGCTTCCAACACCACAATATTTATTTTTTACTTTGGCCCCTAAAACTATGCTTATTATATTATAATAAATAATTATTATATTTTTTTCAGTTGGGGCCACCTCTTTCTCCATATACATAATTGTCCTTTAAATTTATCATTAATAAGCTTTTGTTTTGTATGTTACACTTTCATTTAAATATTTATTTCAAATATTCATATTTATTTATTTTTTTATTTGTTTATTTAAATGTTTGTAATCCACCACATTTTTTGTTTTAACTCACCACTTTAAAAGTGAGCGCCATTTTTAAAAGCGTCGTTAATTTTTTTTTTAATTTATTAAGTCCTTGTGTTGCACAATATTTCTTTTGTTATTATTTTTAGTTTAATATAAAAAACTTGAATAATAATTCATCACTTTTCAAAAATTAATTTATTTTATTTATGTGTTTTTCTATAACAATTTTGTAATTATTTAGAAAAAATAATATATAGAATTTATTTATTATTCTAAATTTGAAAACGGGATATTTTGAACTGTAAAGTATTGTTGTTAAAACTAATGTGCCATCAAACATCAAAGTTCTCTGCCTTTTATACATTTTTCTTTCTATTAACATTATTTCTGTTATTTTTTTGTTTTTTATTATTCATTTTCATTATTACTATTTTTGCGATTGAGTAGAGCGTTTCAACTTTTGTTTGGCGCCCAACGTTAGAAAAAAATCCATGCAAAAACTATAAAATGCATTTAAAGTTTGTAAAAAAAAAAAAACAGTCAGCAACAACAACAAAACCCAAACAACAATGACAACAAACATTTAGTGTTGCCAACTTAAGTTCGTGTTTAGCAACAAAAGTTCAAAAATCATTAGACAACAATATTATGGCTGAGATTAATTTTTCAGTTTGTTCTACAACAGAGCGAGAAACTGAACAATATTCGTTTCATTTCATTAGTGCAAATATAAGCTATTTTTGGCTCATATGGGTAATATGGGTGCATTAAAGTACCATAGACTTTATACAGTACAAAATTCTATTTAAAACGTGAGGAAGTTTTAGTCTAATCTTGAAATATTTTATCGAAAATGTTTTCAGAAAAATTTTAAAAATTGCGTAAAACAATAAAACTAAACTCCTTACCAAAAAAATAAAAAATACATAATAAACGAATAAAAACTCAACTGTATGATCTTAAAGTTGGATATGTTGTAAAGACAAGGATTCATAAATGGTTTATAAAAAATGTTAAAGTGATTTAGGTTTGCACCCTACATCCAGCATTGGTCGAAAATGATGAGTTTTAGAAAATAATTTCACTTTTATCAAATAGTAAAAAAGTACGCCATTCTTTTTCTAAATTTATTGAAGACATTTAAGCATTAAAAAACGGATGTAGGATTTATGAAAAATTAATTTTTAAACTTCAAAAAATCAATGAATTTAATGAGAGTTGACTTCAGTTGTCAGATATGTTTTTAAACGACTTATATACAAGGTTGGGAATAACTTATTACATTTTTAATTAAATTACTTAACATGAATTTGTAATTGAATATTTTTTCAAATTACAGGTTAATTGCAATTGTATAAGCAGTAGATTACTTAAAGTAATGATTACCTCCAACCCTACCTTTATATACATATTATTAGAGGGCGGATTTTTAAGCAAATGCAAGTTTTTTCTGTGGCATTTAAAAACTATATTATGTTCTATCTTTCCGAATCAGACATTTTACGAAAAAATTACATCAATTTCCTTGTGCATATTTACTCGGAAGTATATATTTTTGCATGATTTTCCTAAAACCGCATATGAATTTCCATATTTTTGACTTTTTTGTTAAAGTTAAAAAGTTTTGTTCAATTGCTAATGTTATAATAATAATCGAAGCTACGGAATGAAATTTAAATTGCAGGCTGTTTCTTAAAAAATAACAGTAAAATATTAAAACTCAATTATTCTACACAGAAAAAATTATTACCGTATATTATTATGAATTTTTGCTGATGTTTGGGACACCCAAATAATTTCTACCAATCAGCTTGGAATCGCTTTCTGAGTCGATTTAACGATGTCCGTCTGTCCGTCCATGTAAACCTTGTCACAATTTTGAACACAAATTAATAAAATTTGGCGTAAAAGTTTGTTATAGTCCAAGGACGAAACTTATTGAAATTTGTTATGGTCGATACGCTATTTCACCTAGCCCTCATACAAATATCCTCCCGGAAAAGGGGTGCAGAATTTCATGAAGATCCATCCAAAATTTACCATAGCTACCATATAAACCCTTCTTCAGAAAATCACTTTAACGGGCATAAATCCCATTAAAATGTTGATATCAAGTTAATATTCGACACAAATAATTTTTATATAAATATAAATGATAGTGCCAAATTGTACTTAGATCGATCCATAATTTAACATAGGCCCCATATAAGGCCCACTTTCGGGAATCGTCCAAAAGTGAATTAATTCATGTTAATGTTGGTATCGATGTATTATTCTGTATTCGTATGTTTTGTTTTACACTTAACACAAGTATCGGTCCACAATTGGCCACATGTCAAGAAAAAAGAAGACCCCTTCCCGAATCTTGATGCACGTAATAGTGTATGGTTCATATGATCGGGCTTGACTGACTATATCTTTCTTACTCATTTTCAATTTATTAATTGAAAATTTTTTTGTTTTTAATTTTTTACAGTTTTTAGTAATTCATATTATCTTTTTGGTGATAGTTGCAAATTTAAAAAAATTTTTAATTGAATAAATTATTTATATTTTTTTATATATTCTTGTAATAGTTTATAAGTTTTTAAAACATAAATGGAGTATTTTTTTAGAATATAAAAATATTGCTTTTATTTTGCATTTATATTATTTATTTAAAAAAGTTTAGAAACTTTTCTTAGGAATGAAATATTGATAACTATTTTATACATTATATTAGAAATAGTAGTAATAGTGAAAATATAATGCTCATATGCTTTTTAGTCACATACTTTTTTGTACAATTTAAGAAAGTCTTTTACTTTTAATTTTTTTTCATAAAATATGCAGTCATGCAATTGTTTAGTTCCAAATCGATATATATATTTAAAAAATCTCGCATTTTAAAGAAAAAAGTGTTGAGAAAAAAGTAAAGATAATTTAGACGAATTGAGATAATTCAAAATTTTTTCAGGATAGCATTTCGAAGAATCCTTATACACCTCAGGACTTATTCCCAAAAACGTATTTTTGTTCTTCCTCTTGTATCACTCCTTAACAACCATTTAAATACTTTAAAATTTTTACTTAAAAGTACTTTACTACTCAGCTTGATCATCCCTTGTAAGTAAAATATCTTTCTTTCCTGCTTCTCAACTGTATATGTATAAGTGCGTATGTGAGTGGTCGTAGGGAAAACTCTCTCAGAGAATCATTAGGAAATGATAAAAGATCACAAATAAATGTTGACTTATATTTGTATTAGACAACATAAACAAGTTTTCTCATCATCGCAACAAAAGACTTTTTTCTCAAAGAGAATAATGTAAAAACTGTCTGATAACAAGTCTATAAATTTTATTTGCAATATGTAGCTGGGAGTGTATGAGCCATTGTGTGTGAGCTCATAAATTGTCTATTGATCGATCTAAAGTATCATGTACATTCGTACTATTGATTGTTGTTGATTGCACTTAGTGCCCCACCAACCCACAAATGAGCAATAAATACACATATTGTCAGTACGAATTTTGTTGCTTTTCTTTTGTTTCTTAAGTCGTATCTATCTACTCCCATTGAACGAGTGCATGTAATAAAAAGTATTGAAGAATGAGTATGAGACTAAATATTGCAGCATCTTCTTCCTCTAAGCTTCTTATTTATCTTTTTCAAATTGAAGAAGCTAAAGAAGAACAAATGTTTAGTTTGAATTTTGAACATGCCATTTGCTATTGTTGTTGCCATGTCTGGGGTCTTTATTATTGTTATTGTGTTTTGATGAGATTTTAATACATTCAGTCAAAATTTATTTTCGGGTTTTAATATTTTGTTTTGTTTTGAGATTTGGTGGTTTCAGTTTCTTACTAAGAATTGTTGAATATTTTTAATTTTTAGTGCAACAGAATCAGCAGCAACAAATGTTAATATGTTAGTGATTGTTCATCGTCTTCATTTTCTACGTATTTTTGTTTTTTTTTTTTTTTTTTTATATATTATTGTTGCTGATGATCAGTTTATTGCCAATTTTTTCTACAGACTTTTAGTCAAAATATTCGAATTTTTTTCCCCGCCTGTCAATGGTGCATGTGTTTGAAAAAAAAAAACAGTGTTAAGAAATTAAAAAACAAAAAATCATTAAGGAGGGGGCGGATGTCAATAAATTTAGAATTGTTAAATTTACCAGAGCTTTATGGTAAAACAATTGAATACAAAGCCTCATCATCAGACTTCAAATCACAGATACTTATTATTGTTTTTTTTTGGTTGAAAGTGTTAACTTGGCTGTTTATTCATTCTTTTGTTTAAATGAGTTTATTTATTTTTTGTATTTTACCTAAAGTACGAATTACGATTACATTATTTTTTTTTTTTTTTAATTTTTGTAACTTGTACGTGAAGAAGACAGACGAAGTTAGTTGCAACTTAGTATTTTGTTGCAAAATGTTTAAGAAAAAAAATTATAAATTTAGTGTTTAGTGCAGATATTTTGATTAGAACTTCTAAGTGTTTAATGGATTTAATTCCAATAAGTGATTAAAATTAATGGCATATATTTATTATAATAGAACATTGAAAATTTAATTACATTTTATCTACTACTGTTGCAAGAATTATTTTATTTAGTACAAGTGTAAGATCTAAAAGTGTTTTTCTTTTATATGTATGACTCCATTTGGTTCGTAGTATTTAGTATAAATATGGAACAAATTACCCAAGCTCGACATGAAATAGTCAAATCATAATGGTTTTTAAAATTAGCCTTAGCTAAATATGCTCTATATAAATATATATAATTTAGATAAAAAGTTATGATATTTTGAAATTGAAACTTAAAAAAAATATACATTTTTATATTTTTTTTTTAAGTTCCCAGCAAAAACTTTGCTTGCCATATAATGAGATAAGAAGCTAATATAATGGCTCTACACTGCTTTCACATTAGATGAATAACTCATTATTTTAACACGGTGATGTCATTAGAGGCAACTACTTACTCTATATTATTACAGGTAGGTATTTCAGAAAGTCATTACTTAGATGTCGTTACAAAAACTAATTACTTTGTAGCTATTCAATCACTCATTAGTTTCAAAGTATTACAGAAGTCATTATTAGCAAAATGAATAGTAACTAGTTACATTATCGGTTACAAGTAAGTACTGAAGTATTGAAAATAAAAAGCAGATATTATTTTGAAATTTATTTATTTGAAAATATGCGGAAATCAGGATTTGATATACTATTTCATACAACATACTTGGAGTTAATTCTTGAAGCGCATTCTTGTGACCCGTGCATAAATTTAATAAAATACCGGACCTTACTGACCTGCCCCCGTCTGAAAATTGTTAAGAGTTTAATACGTTTAACAATTTCTTTCAAGATATCCAATACATTTTTCTTACCTGTATGTAATTGTATTTCCTAAATTTGTTGCCTGTTGAGTTTCTAGATTTGTGCCTAATGTGCCTAAGAGAAACAATACAAATTAATGGATATTTTTTAGTAATATTCAGATCCTTACCATTTTTAAACACTAATAATTTACCAATAGCCTTTTAAAATAAGAAATTGATTTTTGTAAACATTAACAAAAAAAATTTATTTTTTTTTAATTTATTTTTTATGTCAAGAATTTTTAATTTTGAGAAAATTGACAAACATTTTATCAGACAGGTAAATTAAATGAACAATAACACTTTTTGCATATAACTATCTTATTGAGCATTGTACGTATTTTGATGTTAATACAACATTTATAGATAATAAAATTTCCTACAAATTTCCTCTACTACATTTTTATACCCCTTTATTGGTTTAAGAGTTATACCGTATTTTATGTTTGATGTAGTATTTTGCATAAACTCAAATTACAGAGTTCATGGATCAATTCATGTACGTATAAAGTGGCCTAATGGATTTGTTAACAATAAGCTATTCTGTCTGCTTACGTCGTGGTTTCGACTTCACCGGAGACGGGGGATATATAATTCTTATAAAATAAATGAAGAGATAGATAAAAAGTAACATTTCCAAAAATCTGATCTTATGCAACTGATTACATATCAAGTTAAAAGTAAGTAGTTACTAATCTACTTTCATGTAATGCAGAAAGTATGTTGTTATGATTGAAAAGTAACTACATCCGTAACTACATACCATTACCAAGTTTTTGCTGGGTTAATACTTTTTAAAAAGAAAACTTAAAATTATTTGAACTGAAATAAAATTTAAACAAATATAAGTACATCTTCCAATGAAATTTTGGCAGAATATAGATAAACTTATCCTAAAATCAAGGAATTAAAAAACTTCCATTTATTTTTAGTAATGGGTAATTCAAAAAAATTATAGTTTTAAAAATTTTGCGTCTTTGATTTTTACATTGTACATTAAACCAGTCATCATGCATTTTATAGCATATGAATCAGTTCAAAATCGCTTACGGTTCATATTTTATGAACCTCTAAAATGGTACACTTCGGTAATTTTTGTTAAAAATGAACAAAGTTTAATGTTTAATAACTTTCAAATGCATTTCCGATTTTAACAAAAAATGGTGTCAATGGAAAATACTAATATTCCTCTTCATCATAGAGTTATTAAAGTTAAACATCCTTCTGGTACAAGGACCTCTAAAATGAAAAAAATATCCTTGGATATCATGAAAAATTTTATTTTTATTTTCCTTATTTTTATAGCCTTCACCCAGGTGTAAAGGGTATATAAAAGTTTGTCATTCCGTTTATAATTTCCAAAATTTTCGTCGAAGAGCAAAAAAGTTGATATTTTCGGGACCCTTGTAAGAAATGATGACGATAGGACCAGGTCCGTCCGTTCATCCGTCCGTCCACGTGTCGGTTGAAATGGCGTTTATGAAGCCCACCAATAACTACCATATATTCTTTTTGCAAAGAAGGCTCGGTTACTTTTTTCTGAATTTTTATGCTGAAAAAAATATGGAATAAATCGGTTCAATAATAACTGAGATATCGGGCAAAATGCATTTTTGGATTTTTTAAGCTCTTGTTTATTTATTTTTATATAGATCGGTCATAAATATTTTTATAAAATTTCGGTTTTTTGAATCAACCAAATTCGTTCATAAACAACCGAGTTATGAACCAAAAACTAAAAAAAAATATGTTAGTAACACTGTGTGTTATTAATTTTTTAAGTCATGGAAATATACACCACTACGTGATAAATGACCAAAAAAGAAAAATACCCGTGTCTCCTAGTTTTGCCCAAAGTTATGCATTTTTTTTTTATGGGCCCCAAAGATTTGGGGCCTCGGTGTCATTTTTGCAAAAAAGTGATCATTTTTTCAGGCTCATATCTTGCAAACCATTAGGAATTTTGATTTACTCTGAGGCAAAGTTGTAGCACTTGTCATAAAGAACAAAAATTGTGAACATATAAAATAAAAAAAAAAATCATCTTCAAGATCAAACATTTGATTTTTTTAACTTTTTTCCCCCTGCTCGGTTCCATAGATAGCAAACCGTTCAAAATTCAAGGAAACAATCAACTACAAAAATGTACCTAAGATCTCAATAAACAACTTTCTAGAAAATATGAACTTCCTAGGAATGATTTTAAACACCGTTTTGGTAGCGCTAAGGTAGCCGCAAAAATGAAAAATTTCCCGAAAATTTTTTAATTTCATTTGTTTTTTCTTTACTTCAACATTGAGATACTACAAATGCTACCTATTACAAAAATAATAAAAAAAAAAAATATTCATATTACTTATGTTTATAATGTTGTTGTTGCAAATCGCACTCTCTTAAGTTGTGGATCCAAATCGTCGTCCGAATCTGACTCTGATTCAGAACTTATGGTGTCCGCAGGAACGTTGCCCTCCATTAGCAGCTTTTTCTTCTTCAAATACTTCATTAACACCATACAGTGTGATCTTGTGACTCCACCAACATACTTGAAACAAATTCTAATGAGAAAAGAAATTAAAAAAGGAATGCAAAACAATGCATCAATAAAATTGATATTACCTCTACAAGCAATGCGTCGAGTTTTTTGCCTTTGCAGGGCAAAGGAAAAAACCGTTTTTCCATGGGCATTGTGGTTTGGTGAAACTGTTTTCCTTGCTCATGGGATTCGGAAGGGAGTTGTTTGATAAAATCGTCAAATTGAAAATGAAGAAAATGCTGCTTTAATGTCATCGATGTGCCGATTTTAATATCTCCAATACTGATGACCGTAAAGTAGTGTAAGCAGTGTTACCGTTTGGCGACTTTAGTCGCCAATTGCCCCTTTTTCAACCACCTGGCCACTTTTTTGGCCCCTTTTTTAAATGGTGACTAAATGGCGACTTTTTGAGACTATGTGCTAAGTGCGAGAAATTAAGTTGTTTGAAATATATCGACCCATTATATATTAATTTAAACAAATAAATTAATTATTTTGAGATTGTTTCACAGTATAGTGATATAAAAAGCCGCGGAGTATTTATAAATGAATTGAAACTGTTAGTAATTAAAATCATCATATACCGAATATTTTTGGACTGGATTGAGAAAGGAAAAAAGTAGATACGATATCCTGATTTATATTTTTACATTCTTCGAAGCTATCCCTCAGTGGATTTTTTTAATAAATTATCATAAATAAAAAATAGTTTGTTCAACAGACATAATACAATACTTGTGGATTCATACGTTCAGTTCTAAATTGGTTAGACGGGGATTTGAAAGACTGGAATACGAGTGAAGACCTCGTATAAATGTAGAGAAGTGTGATTAATAAAAAGAGGATTGTATGTCAACTATTTTTGTGAATAAAGCTTTATTTTTGCAATAATAAAAACTGTTGTAAAATAATTATAAATAAATTATTTTTTTAGTAGCAGAATTGGATTTAGTAGTTTTTCTTAAAATAAAATATCTTTTGTTTTTGCTGTTATCAAATAAACAAATTTTAATGATTTATTTTAGGTTATAAAGCAGTTGGCCCCTTTTTTTCAAAAAATCCCCTTTTTTGGCGACTTTTTATTTTGAAATCCCCTTTTTTTGACACTTTTTAAAAATTCTCAACGGTAACGCTGAGTGTAAGGACGACTTGAAGATTATTTTTATTAAAAATTTTTTTTAAATTTTTTTGAACAACATCAGAACTAGAGTCAATTCAAAAAAACTGTGTTAGAGGTTTAGTATTTATTAATGTCGTGTATCCGAATTAACAGAGAAATTGTTTCTCATTTTGTAACTCTGTATAATGTTTGTAACTCAAATATAAAAAGTAAATAAAACCATAAAAGTACAGAAAAAAATTTTTTCTTATAACTTTCGAAAACAATTTCTACACTAAAGAAGAACAGAAAATTTCGTTCGTAAGCCGAATTTTTCAAAAAGAGATATACCACACATGCGTATTTTTATAGAGATTTACAATATATACAAGAGATTTGATGATTTTGGCGAAAGTATTTAGATAACAGAATTTACCAATTTTGGGGTTTGACCTTCAGATCTGAGCTCCATCAAATCAACTCAAAAAACGCCTTAGCTCTGCCCATGTAAAATTATATATCAAATTATTCACATGTCAAAGAACTGTTAAAAATAATGTTTTAGAAACACTGTGCATTGTAGGTAATATTTATTAAAGGGCTGCGCAAACACATTCATTTTCTTGCCGGCGTAAAACATTCACTTCAATGAACTCTGTTATAGTGAAAAATTATGTGTATAGATAAGTATACCATTCATTCATTATAAGAAAGTGTGAGTATATAAAACGAAAATAAAAAAACAATTCTGTGTATGTTTTGGCAATGATCGTAGGCTAACAGTTACTTCGTTGTGAGTTTTTTTTCGCTGTTCGTATCAACTTCACTCAGTGTACGACCATTTTCATGAATAATTCGAATTATCAGTAGATACTATGAATGTTTATGCTTTATGTGATGGATATTATGTTTTGCTTGTTTGGTGGTTGCTTTATAACGTAGTAAAAAATGAAATTGAAAAAAGATTCGGCTGTACCGAATCTTTGATACCCTTCACCATATTACCATATTACCATCTTACTATCTTATCGACATCATATTACTATATTACCGACAAATAATAAAATTTTCGCCTTAACGTATGCTTTCATATTTTCACATATATAAATCTAAATTTTTTTCAAACTACGAAAATTTGAATATAAAAAAAAAACAATCATAGCAGGCTTTGCTTTTAAAAAATAAACAATAACAACAATTCCATATTTATATATTTTTTTATGTGTGTATATACAAACTGGCTGCATATACAAAGAACAACAACAACACTGTTATTTATTATATTACTTCTGTTGCTAACTAAACTACTTGTCTATACAAAAAACAAAAAACGTCACTAATAGTCATTACAATGCTTAATATACATGTTTGTGTATGTATTTATGTATATTCTTAACAGATATGTTTTAGTTTTTAAAAATAAACAACAAGAATTCCATATCTATTTATTTTTGTACAGACTGCATATACAAAGAACAACAACACTGTTATTCATTATATTACTACTGTTTCTAACTAAACTACTTGTCTATACAAAAAACAAAAAACGTCACTAATAGTCATTACAATGCTTAATATACATGTTTGTGTGTGTATTTATATTCTTAACAGATTTGTTTTTGGGCCATAACTCAGTTGATTATAAACGAATTTGGTTTATTAAAAAAAACGAAATTTTATAAAAACATTTATGACTGATCTATATAAAAATAAAAATCTGTAGCTTGAACAAGGGCTTCAAAAATAAAAAATTCGTTTTCCCCGATATCTCAGTTATTACTGAACCGATTTATTTAATTTTTTCAGAACAAAAATTCAGAAAATAATTTCCGAGCCTCCTTTGAAAATTCGAAGTCCCTGGTATATGCAGAGGCTTCAGAAACTGAAAAACCGGTTTCAAAAACCGGTTTTTAAAGCATATCTCCGCCATTTATAAACCGATCCTGCTGATTCAAAAAACCGAAATTTTATAAAAATATTTGTGACCGATCTGTATAAAAATAAAAATCTATAGCTTAAACCAGGGCTTCAAAAAATTAAAAATGCGTTTTGTCCGATATCTCAGTTATTATTGAACCGATTTATTTCATTTTTTCAGAACAAAAATTTAGAAAAAAATGTCCGAGACTTCTTTGTAAAAACGAAGTCCCTAGTATATACAGAGGCTTCAGAAACTGGAAAACCGGTTCTAAAAACCGGTTTTTTTAACATATCTCCGCATTCTATGAACCGATCTTGCTGAATTCCAATAGCAAAATTCTCGAAAGCATTTCCGATCGTTTGATATATATATTATATATGTCAGTTATCGGTGGGCTTCATAAACGCCATTTCAACCGACACACGGACGGACGGACGGACATGGTCCTATCGTCATCATTTCTTACAAGGATCCCGAAAATGTAAACTTTTTTGCTCTCCGACGAAAATTGTGGGAATTACAAACGGAATGACAAACTTATATATACCCTTTACACCTGTGGTGAAGGGTATAAAAAACAGAAGTTTATGGTAACATTCTAAAGATTTTACATATTGATATAGTTACAAAATGAAATATTGGGATATTTTAATTGTATTTTTATTTATAATACATCAATTAAATTTGTTATAATTTTCTATTTTATTAAAAAAAAAAAAAAAATTAAATTAAAGAAGAACATATTTAATTTAATCAAAATTAAAACAAATATTTTTTTCTTAAGAAGATATTCATACGTTTTTATATGATTATTGTAATCTTAAATAATTTTCATATATATTTTATTTAAATGAAAAAAATTCAACAAATTTTTATGATTTTGATTGCAAAACAATATATTTAAATAGAAAAAAAAATAATTTTATTAAGCAAAAATTCCAAAGAAATAAAAATATTCAGCCACAGAAGGTTTGAAAAAAAAGTTACATAGTTTTTTTCAAATATTTAAGTATAAAAATGAAAATATTACTTATTTTTATTATTCCAGTCAAATTTAAAAATATTACAAAATGTTAATGATGATCAAAAATATTCAAATATTTTCTAAGAATAGAAAAATTTAAATGTTTTGAAAAAGATTTTTTAAAATTGTATATAAAATATAGATTAATTGTATTCAACCTAAGGAAATAAGATATGTATATTTTCAATTTAGTTGAAAACTTTGGAATTTGATTTAAAATTTTTATTTTATATGACAAATAGAAAAATATTTAAAAAATTTTATTTCAAATTATTTTCAAGCAATTGAAGAATATTTTACATTTTTTTATTTTACATCTAAAATATAAATAAACTACATAAAATAATTTATTTTTAACAAATATTTTAGATGAAAATATTCACAAACATTCAAAACTTATTATATTATATATAAAAGCCTGAAATAATAATTATTAGTTTAACAGAAATAAAACTTATTTTCATCAGAGAAATACAAAACAAAATAATGGAAAATTTTACTTTCAATAAAAATCAAATAATAATTTCTTAAACAATTATCAAATTTTCATATAACATTTAAATTAAATTGATAAAGTTTAAGATACAAATTGACCTTTTTAAAAGTAGATATGTCACTGAGAAAGGTATAATCAACTCGGTGCGGATCAACGTATTTCAACTTGTAAAACAACAAAACACGTATGCTATACCCTACAGTAACAAAAAGGTCACAACTTGTCCATTAGTAAACAAACAACCAAAACTTCAAATTAAAGAACGTTATAAAAAGAACACACATGTATAAACTAATGTATTGCTCTGTATTTTTTGTATTTCTTTATGGGTAGTACATACATGTACGAACTCATATATGGCTTTTGATCTTTTTTTTGTGCTTCTTTGGTGGTGGATTTTGTCTTTGCTTTTGCCACGCACTTTTTATATACAAATCAAAACAAAAGCGAAAAAGAAAATACAATGAATTATCTATTTCATTGCACAATGAAATCGTATACAACATATTCACGCAACTCACATAGGTTCTGTACTATATGGTTTTGCCATGGTGGAATGAGTACAAGGTGAAATTGTAAAATCAGCTGATTATTTTTTGCTCAATTTTGTGGTGTAAGACTGAAATGTCAAATTTTTTTTTAAGTTTGTATGTGTTGGTTTGTTCACAATCAAAAGCAAATATTTTCGGTGGTGAAATTTGTAATATTAATAAAGAAAAATGCTATTTATAAAAAGGAAGTATAAAATGGAGATGTAACATATCTTATTGTACCAAAAAAACAATAAAATACAATTTATTCATATTAATTTTCAAATTCAGCAATAATTGTTTACAATTTGCACATCTTTTTCTTCTTCTCTTTTGTTTGACGTTTCAGTCTCATTTCCAACGAAAAAAAATGGCTGTTATTATTGCATTGTTGTAGTTGTTGCCTTTATGCATACACCTTGTTAAAGTAATTCCATCATGGGTTTTGCATTCTCTACTCATATGTTTTGAGTTTTCGTGGTCAGTTATTGTGGATAATACTCATTCATTCATTTCACAATGAAAAAGCACACAACATGAACTAACTGTTTTTACGATGAATGTATTCAGCATTCATTTTTCGGCATTCATGCAGCCCTTTAATATTTATTAAAAGTTTCATGAGCTTCTTCTAGTAAATTTTAGATGTCTGATGGAGTGGAGCTTTTCCTGGAGTGATGAAGTATTTCTTAAATTTACCTTGGTAGTGCAATTGTTTCCTCCACTACTGACCTTAGTTTCGGTTTCAATATCGAAATGAACTTAATCCAGTTCATCCTCATATAATATTATCTCAATTTGAAGTACAAATTCAAAGAGTATCATTTAAAACAATTGAGATGTAAACTACATACATAAGTTTCTAAAATTCAGCAAGGAAGTGTTGCATATCTAAAAAATAAAAGATTTGATAATGTTATGCAAATTAACTTATCAAAATTCAAATGCAATTTGTAAGTCAACTCCACCCCTATTGCCTTAACCATTAACTTCAGCCTTTGGATATGAAACATTGATATGTAGTTCCGTATTAAACAGTTGTTATTAATGACATTCATATATTAATTTAAAATTTTCAAACAGATTTAGCAATAAATTTAATTTAAATAAATTTTACATGTTGAAATTTCCAAAACGAATTTGTGAATATTTTATAAATACAACTTTTCTGTTAAACACAAGAGTTCTAATGAAGTTCATACCAGTAGACTCATAAAATATTTAATAGTTATTTATCACGAAATTATTTTGACATCATCAGCAAATTACACTGCACTCTGTTGAGGATGATGATTAAATGCGGATGAAAAATTACCAAGACACGTCATTTTGTAGACAGGGGTCAATGGAAGAGTTGCAAATTAACCTAATGTAGTAACGTTAGTAGTTGCAACTAAATAATGTTTCATTCTGTAATATTGTATTAAAAAATAGCTATAAAAATAAATAGATTTTTAATTAAGCTGTTTAATTAAATTTCAATTAATTAAATAGGAATTTACAAAATTGTTGTCCTATAGTGAGATTGTGGAAATTTTTATATATAATTAGATTTAGTTAAAAAAAAAAAAAACGAGAAAGATATAGTGAGTCAAGACCGACCATAAGATTCCCTGCATCCTTGTATATGTGCTTCAAAATTTCGGGAGGTGACTTTTATGAGACCTGTGGACAATTGTGGACCGATACTTTACTAAGTGAAAAATAAAATATACTAATACATTACATTACGTTGATACTAGCATTTATATATATTTTATGCACTTTTGGGAGATTTCAGAAGTGGGCTTTATATGGGAGCTATGATCAATTATGAACCGATTTTTTAAAATTTGTATTTGTGATTTATATAAGTATAAATAAAATAACAAACACTCGTATGCTATTTATGCACATTAAAGTAATTTTCGGAAGACTGATTAATATGGATTCTGGACCGATTCATAAAATTTGGTATAAAGAATAAATACTGAACTTTTGTGCACCGAATTTCATTACAATATTCTTATTTTTAAGACATTTTTTATACCCACCATCAAAAAGATGGTGGTATAAAACTGAGAGCTGGAGGAATTCGGCTGTGGGTATCGAGGCAGTAGTGAATAATTTCACGAATGTAGTTAGAAATAGTCTTAAACTCAGATGTCCGGATATATCCAGGTGGACCAGGGAACTTGGGGACCAGGGGTCTACAGTTAGGAGGCTGTTTAAAAGGGCCAAGCTATAAGGTAACGAAAGTAAGTGGAACAGCTATAGGGATAGCTTTGCAAAGTATAAAAGAGACATAAGGAGAGCAAACCAGACATCATGGGTAGATTTCTGTGAGTCCGTGGACTCTGTAAACGTACTGTCTAGATTAAGGTGGATACTTTCCAAGGAGCCTGTTGCACCTGGATATATACAACGTGCGGACAATTCGTGGACAGAGTCTAGCTCAGAGTCCCTCAATTTACTTATGGAAACGCATTTTCCAGGCTGTAGTGGTATTGAGTCTGAACCGCGATCAGGTAGTGTCAGTGATAACCTACACGGATACGGCTCGAATGAGCGTGATAACGACACAATTAGGGAGATGATTACTAAAGAAAAAGTTACATGGGCGGTGATCACATTTTGGTCATACAAATCACCGGGCACGGATGGGAATTTCCAGGCCATGTTGCAGATTGTCATTGATAGGGCCATCTCATTACTTGTGGATATATTTAGGGAGTGTCTTAGGTTGGGATATATTCATATCCAAGGTAGGTAAAACGACTCACTCGAAACCCAAGGATTACAGGCCAATCAGCCTATCGTCTTTCTTACTGAAAACAACGGAGAGACTGATTGATCTGCATCTTAGCACTAAAATGGGGACTCATATAATCAACGACGCTCAGCATGCCTACCTGAAGTCTGCAGCCTTCATCGACATAGAACATAGGGCCTTCAATAATATTAGGATTGAGGAAAGAGGCACTGGTTTCAGTTAATACAAGTGAATTCCTAATTTAGTGGATAACTCTAATTCTAAGTAGTAGGGTTATCAATTCTTTCTATTAAAAGAAGGATAGGGCTCGAACGGGATAACCTAGGGGGGGGGGGGATTTTGGCTCAAAAATGTATCTTATATAAAGTTTGTTTGGTATAGAAAATTGGCAAAATCGGTTAATAAATAAAAAAAGGTATGGGCTAAATACTAGAAATGCAGGGTGTCCGTTGTAGCTTCATTTCATAGTTTTCTGCTGATATCTCTAAAACAAAAGCATATATGCCAACGAAATTTTGTACAAATAGTTTCAAGGTCGATATAAACTTGGAAACCAAAAATAATAATAGTTCAAGGAACAATGTAAACTCGGAAACAAAAAATGGGATTGGTCAGCCCACTTTACCGCCCACCTCCCATAAAACGTAAAATTTTAAAAAGTTGATGATGGGTATATAGATTCGGAAACCCCGAATATAATATTCTCACGTAGTGTAGGGTATAAAAGGATGTAAAAAAACTTCTGTCAATAAAAGATACATTTTATTTCTTTAAATGAACTCGTGGGTACATACAATCCCATTAATCAATCTTTACGTAATAAATCTACCTCTTAATAGATTGAATGGATTTGTGCTAAATACGAATCTGCTTTCACTTTTTTCCACCAGCTTTGGATTGTTTTTATGGGCATGTCGAATATTTCACCCATAATAAGGTCATTATAATTCAACATAATTCGAGAACGGTTTGTGCGATTGATGTAATCGATACACCATAAGATGGTATCATCAAGCCAGCATAACATAATTTTTTGTGTGACATATATTTTCGGAGTTATTAGAAATTACAAAATTAAAGTTTTTTTCTTAAAAGATCTTTTGAAAAGTGAAAACGCAAAAATGCTTCTGTTTTTGCCTTCAGCATAAATCTGGTACTGCTGCGAATAAAATAAGTCATGTATATCACTAAAATTAATAATTAAATCTTGATTTTATGCAAAGTTAAGTAAAAATATCTAATTATACCTACATTTAACTGGAGATACACTGGTGGGCAAAAAAAAAAAAAAAAAACACTAATAATTTGTCCTCTTCCTTAAAAAAAAATATGTTAAAAAAACAAATTTTTTGAATTTACATAAGTTTTTGTTCAGTTAATATTTCCGTAGTTATTCGGTAATTAGTAGCGAAGAAATATATATATATTTTTTTTTTTTTGAAAAATGGGGAAAATTTTGATCTATAACTCTAAAATTATTGAGCGAATAAAAAATATTGTTGACATAGCTTGAAGACAATTTTCGTATGCATCTCTTGATGTATCATTTATCAAAATCGTGTAAACGGTTCATGAGTTATAGTCTATAGTGCCCACCACTGTATTTCTACTCAATTGTATGTATACATGGGTATTTTTACTTAACTGTGAATAAAATCACGATTTGTGCATCAATTTTGAAGATACATACCTTACTTTAAATAGAAATGATAAACTGAAACATTTTTGATGTTTTCATTTATTAAAAGAAATCTTAATAACAACAAGCGCGAATGTTATATTCGGCTCGGCCGAATCAAAATACCCACCATCAACTTTTTCGAATTTTACGTTATATGGGAGGTGGGCGGACCACGCCCATTTTTTGTTTCCAAGTTTATATCGATCCTCAAACTATTTATACAAATTTCGTTATCGTGCATGCTTTTGTTTAAGAAATATCAGCAAAAAAGTATGAAATGGACACTCTGTGTTTCTAGTTTTTAGCCCATAACTTTTTTGTTTATAAACCGATTTTTTGTTTATTAACCCATTTTTAATACCAAACAAACCTTATATAAGATAAATATTTGTGACAAATTTCGTCCACCTACGTTGTCCCGTTCGAGCCCTATCCTGCTTGCAACAGACGGACGGACATAGCTAGATTGACTCAGAACCTAACCAGGACCCAGAAAATATAAATATGGGGTCTTAAATGATTCCTTCGACATGCTACACCCGAAATGACAAAATCAATATACCTCCCATCTTTTTGATGGTGGTTATAAAAAATTTAAAATTTTGCATGAAAAAGATTTTTTTTTTGACACTTATTTCAAAATAACTTCGAAACTATTGAACGCATAGAAATATTAAGTTTGGGATATTTTTATTCCGCATCTTTTGGTGTATCACTTATGTCAATCGTATACACCGTTCTTGAGTTATGAGGAAATATACTATGGGCGAAATATTATACACGCCCATAAAAAAAATCCAGACCTGATGGAAAAAGACTGAAAGCGGATTCGTGTTTAACACATCAAAATGCATCAAGTTCAACTATTCGTCTTTGGGGGATGATTTTTTGTCGACCAGTGTAATTTAAATATTCCCTTAATTTTTGTCTGATTGTTTACACGGAATCAAGTTTTCATATTAAACCCGTTACAAATACATAAAGTTGTTGATCATTATAGTGGTTTTAGAAGGCAAGACCTACAAGTCGATTTAGAGACTCATAGAGATCGAAATTGAACTTCATTATTTTACAGGATCTAAGACTAATATTTCAATGTATATCTCTAGTTTGAAAAGTAAAATTTCTGATAAATTTATACTTAACATTTAGTAAAAATACATAATATCGAAATAATACAATTATGAAACCTATAATTATCATTTAGTCATAAAAAAAAATATTATTTTAACAAAGACTAAATTATGGATTTTTTAACATTTAACATTAACTAAGAAAAAAACCCAAAAAACTGCAAATTACAATTAAAAAGAATTGAAACAAATAAATGAAAAAACAAAAATCTTTTATAGAATTTATTTCATTGTGTATTGACATAAACTTAACCTTCATTTATTCATTTATCGAACGAATGAATGAACAACAGACGGACGGATGACAATACGTACTTATACTCGACAAAACAGTGACGTGACTCAATTCCACTGGCTGTTGTCATCATCTATATTGATTGTACTGTAAGTTGCAACATACATTCTAATTCTTCTGATTTTGGCATCAACAAACAAAAATATTGTTACTGTTCGAACTCATCTCATCTCATTATGGATTTTTGTTGGTTTTCATATCAATAAATATTGTTGTTGAAAACAGTCAATGAAATTTGCAAATTGTCACGTACTAAAGTTTTATTATAAGCTTGAAAATAATTGCATTTTGACGTTTTTATAATCAATGGTTATTTGAAAGCAAATGCCCACGCTTAAGGGAGAAGAAACTTTGGTTATTTGTTTAATGTACGAGTAGATCATTATGGATACATACAGAGATGGTTTGGCCAGTACTATTGTATTTTGTAATACAAATTATATCTTAAACTTTTTTTTAATATTATAATATAAGCACAAACTCAATTTAAGATTTCGTAGCAAGTACTAACAACGATTAAATGCAAAAGTTTAATTTCGTTATCTTAAAAATTAACCTTATGTAATTAGCCTGTAGTGTTTATGGTAATAAGTGTAAAATGACATTTTAAAGATGTTTTTTTTTTTTTCAATTCTGTTTTTCTATTTAGTTTAAACTCAATAACTACACGCAGCCCATTGACAGTTTTTGTCTTTGGATAAAAAATTAATAAAACAAAACACTTGAACATTCACGATTTTCTTTTATGAGTATTTAACAAGAATTCTAATGTTTTTTTTTAAGTTTTTAGTTGATGAGAACTCAATTTAAACAACAAAATGTTATTTAAAAATATCAATTCTAGTTTAAATTGTAGATTAAAATGAAGATAAGTAGTAACCTAAAATTATTTAAGGTATTTAGACAACTATTTAACGAAATATTAAAATACTGAAACACCCCTCATCTATTAACCAAAAGAAACCATATTAACATCGCTTCAGGGAATTTAACCACCAGCTTACAGAGGGGCCCAACACAAATTTTTTTATAATAAATCTGTATCTCTTAAACTACTGCTCGGTTCGATTCGAAATGTATCGAAGAGTAGTAGAGGAATACCTAAGCTGAAAATGTGTCCTTTAGTCACCCTATGATAACTTGAGAAAAGCTACAGGGTGTCAAAGTTGACTACCTCAAGTATGTTAATGTTTTCAAAATCGTATCTTCTACAACTCAAGTTCGATTTCAAAGATTTTTTCCTTGGTAAGGTAAAGAAAATATAAGTTTACACATCTAATTTATCTGTTAAAGTTCTAAAGATATTTAAGCTTAAATGTTTGCCTCGACTTCATTTCGTTTTTCGGGAACAAGCCCTGGGGTATATGAGACTTTTTTAAATATTTTATAATTTGTAGTATATTCCAAGATAATATGCTGAAACGAAATTTTCGATTATCCCAATTGGTTGTGAGGACCAAAAATTCCTGGAATTTTGTTCCACATAAATATTAAAAGTAACTTTTGAAATGTAAACATAGTGTAAGAAAATAGAAGATACATTGGTGTTTTAGGGAGAGGGAGATGGATTACATCCATCTATATTGGGGGCGAATTAAGTTCGCCTATGTACCTCTTTTCTTTTCAGATGTTCCGGAAGTCGATGGAGTACACAGAAGGAAATGTTATTCAGGTCAGGGGCAGGTGGTGGGTTTGATCTTAAATGCCACGCTAGCCATTTAAGTGTTTAAGTAAAAAAAACAACAGGAAGAAGTAGCAGCAAGGAGAAAGGAAGAAGTGAAGACGTCAATGCCAACCTAGACACAGCTGAGCAGGCGAGTAGTAGAACTAACGAATCATGGAGGTAGCAGCGAGAAAAGGCAGGAGTAGAGTGAAGAAGCAGCAGGGAGAAATACACAGGAATGTAAGAGTAGCAGTGAAGCAGAGAAGAGATTTAAAAACAGCAAGACAGAAGGAGATAAAGCAAAGAAGCCACATGAACGTAGGGTATACTGATTTCCAATCAGTAAGATTAAAGACTTCAACAAGGTTTACAATCTGGTTGAAGTGACAGGAGATACACACTGCTCAGGGCCTAGTGGTAGAATATTTTCTTGGAAGTTTTCACTCAGAAAATAAAGGGACTAAGAAATATCTCGGATTACATCCAAGATCTAAGAAATCATAGGAGATATTAAATAGGAGGTGTAGAACCGGCAAGGCAACACTGAAGCTTCACGGAATAGCACAGTTCTCAATAAAGAAGCTTTCAATTAAAAGTGCCTCAATAAAAATAAGTTGTGATTAAGGAAAACTAAGAAAAATAAAATAAATAAACAGCAAGGTGTAAAATATAAATCTTAAACAGTGTATTTATTTATGTAAGAACCTTGGATGTGACTGAGTTTTACGCCAGCTGCAAACCCAGATAACCGGGGGTTCCTTACATGGTCTAGACGTGAAAAATATTCAAATCGGCACTCTGAAATGAGTATGAAAAAAATGACTATTTTTTACAAAAGTATATTACTATTATTTCACCTTTTTCTTAAAGTTTTGTTAATAAATTTTTTTTCTTTACATATTTTAAAAGACAAAGCTTCATAAATTATTAACAAAGAAGTTACAAACTAATTTATGAGTGCGCCCTACATCCAGCATTGGTCGAAAATGCAAAATTTGAGAAAATAGTTTAATTTTTGATTGATTATATATTGACAACATTTAATCAAAAAATTGATTTTGATCGACTTGAGACTAAATTGTTTCCCGCCACGTCAAAAACTAACGTAAATGTTTTCAACGACTTTTATAAATTGCACAAAGAACGTTTTATCATAACATTTTCACTATTATTTCTTATGTAATATATAAAATAAATATCAGTCTTTTATTCCAACAAAAATCATTCAAAAAGCTTTAAAAACTGTCCCAAAAATAGGTTGATAAATAATTTTTTTATATTTATTCATAGCTCCGGACAATTTGGAGAGTTGGCCTCTCTTAGTACAAAAACTTATTATTATTGTTTTAGTACCACTCTAGAGTTTTCATACCGTAGTGACATGATGACAAATCGCGCCAAAAATGTACGGACACATTGTGCTCTTGACTTTCTTATTTTGCCGCAACTGCAGAAAGCTTGTCATACCAGGATTGTTTTAGGAAATTTTTTCTGCTTTTGGGTATTAAAATTATCTTCAACAGCCTCGAACATTAAAAAAATACAAATTTTGACACAAAAGCTGCCAAAATTCTGCTAGCACAAACGTTTCGTCGTCCATTATACAACATGAGTATTTTTGTATGAAATTTGATTTTAATTTCCGTGCCCTATTCTTGGCTTTTTTGCAACATTCCTGACAGAAACTTTTTGGACTTTATATGTTTTCAACTCTGCATTAGCTTTAACTTTTCGCACCAAATAGTCAGAGCACTGAGCTGCTTTTCTACCAGATGTGTTTGGAATTCTTTTCAATATGCATTCAATTTTATTGGCCCTCCCAATATCATGTGGACCTGTTTTTCTTCCCGAACCAAGTTACCTATCAATGGTGATATTCTCCTGATACCGTTTAATAATTTTCAGATAGTATTTAATTCTTTGGTCAATTATTTGTAGGACCAATTTGAATTTTTTGAAATTGTTTAATAATTTGTAGCTCATTTTGATCAAACATGGTTGTCATTAAAAATAATAACTGACATAATTTTTAAGTGATAACTAGATCAAAGAAATGTTTAAATATTGCTTCCAAAAAAAGTTATGAGGCAAAACGTGTGTTAAGATTTTTTTGATCGCACTCCTTAATTCTATAATCATTACATTTAAAAATTTTATAAATTAAATGTTTGAGATATTACTTAAAAATAAGTAAATTCTTGTAGTGTCTACATTAGACAAATTTTAATCAATCAAATCAAATCAAATCAAAATCAGTGCGAATCTATACAAGGTAACCTCGGTTAAAAGATTGATTATTATTATAAGTTATTAATCCTTCATCATACAGATGTTTCAATTGTCATATTCGTAACAAATATGGTCTGGCCAGACCAGCTCTGTAATTTTATATATTTTAATCGAAATTTTGGTGATTTTTTTATATTATTACATTTATGTAACTATATTCTAGCATTACTACCACATAGTTTTGCAAGAAATTATATTTTCCCAACGATAAACTTCATGTTATTCTCCTTGTTTTGAGTCTACAAATGCATAAAATTTTTCTTATCAAACATTTGAGGTTTTATCGGTACTAAAATCATAACACAAAACATGAACGAATAGATGGAAAATCATAAAATAAAATGAGTAAACTAATGAGATCTCAGTTTAAAAGTTTTTAATAAAATAAAATACAATAAAAGAAAAACGAATAACATCGTCAAACTATATAATTTTTCACACAAAATTTACTGGTCCAGCCATACCATATTTGGTACGAATGTGACATGTACACTAATCTATCCTCATAACTATCCTTGTGATAGGTTTATCGTTTTTTCACAGATCGTTAGAAAACAAAATTGTAAGAGGCTACACGAAATTTCAAGCCTCTAGCTTAATTATAAATATATGAAAACAACATTTAAATTTGCAATTGGTCTGGCCAGACCAGTTTGTAAGACGAAGGGTTAAAGCTGTCAAACTGCATATATGAAAAACATTAAGGAATTCGGCATATTGTTGTTTCTGTGCAGCTGTTGCCGCCTTCCATAAATTTGACGTTTGTCTTGATAAAAAATTGTCTAATATATATACTATATAATGTCTATATTAAGAAACAAGCGTGAATGTTATATTCGGCTCGGCCGAATCTTTATACCTACCATCAACTTTTGCAAATTTTACGTTATATGGAAGCTGGGTGGTAAAGTGGGCGGACCACGCCCATTTTTTGTTTCCAAGTTTACTTTGGTCCTTGAACTATTTGAACACAATTTTTTTTTTGATATTTTTTTCAAGTTGATATTGATCCTCAAACTATTTATACAAAATTTCGTTGCCGTACATGCTTTTGTTTAAAAGATATCAGCAAAAAAGTATGAAACGGACACCCTGTGTTTCTAGCTTTAAGCCCATAACTTTTTTATTTATTAACCGATTTTTCCCATTTTCAATACCAAATAAACCATATAATATAAAATAAATATATTATAAATATTTGTGCCAAATTACGTCCCTCTACGTTGCCCCATTCGAGCACTATCCTGCTTCAAACAGACAGACGGACAGACGGACGGACGGACATAGCTAAATCGACTCAGAATCTAGCCAAGACCAAGAAAATATATACTTTGTGGAGTCTTAGATGATTCCTTCAACATGTTACACACGTGAGTTACATTTATTAGCTCAGAGTTATATTTTTGTTAAGAAAAATTTTTTTTCAAAATTACATAATAACTACCTTTCAAAAAACTTATTTTCGGATTAAAAATCTTCAAAACTTTCAAAGATCTAAAAAAAATTTCAAAAAAATTTTAAAATTTACATATGGTTACACTGGTTGTGAAATGCGTTTTGATAACTTCGATAAGTTCATCGAATACCACTTCCCATCTCTAGAACAAGGGACATGAATAACGTAAAGTTATTTACTATAAAATTTTTCTAGCTTTTTGCCGATTTATGTATATGAAGAATTTTTTTAAACCTTTCTACAGCGAAAAAAAAAAAAAAACTGAACATATTTGGGCTCTTGATTTTTAATCGCTGGTAGAACCCTGAAGATAAATATGTATTTTTTAATACAAACAATAAAAGGACTTTAAAAACAATATTCTACATATAGGGTAAGTGCACCTAAGTTCGGCATGTACCAGTAGTCGGCAATTTTTAATTTAAACATAAATAAATAAGAAAAGCGATTGTCAAATATTACCATAAGATCAATTTTACATTGTTAAAATATTCTTATTTTTACTTCTAATGATTAAATTATGCTAAAATTAGTACTTCTGTAGCATTTTTGCTCAATCAGTAGCAACACGTTTTGGATAGCTTTTTTTTAGAAAAAAATCAGTGTATAGACCAATTTTAAAAACGCAATTAATCATAACAATTTTTTTTTTTATATTTTATAAAAAATGTATCCTGAGAGTAGATATCTATTCAAATAATGTTTTGAATGTGTACATCGTAGTGAAAATGATTGCATTTCATATTTTGGTGGTTGCCGATTTTAGGAACAACAATTTTTCATATATTCCTATAGTCGTCATAGACTGCCGACTACTGCACAGTGTCCCGTTTCAAAAATAAAATGGAAATAAATCTGGAGTTTCCAAACGGCTGGTCCGATTTCCATGAAATTTTTATTGAATCTTTCTTTTTCAGAAATTTACAATAAGTATTAAAATCTTAACCTAAACTTAAATTATTGTTGATATTGCCACAGCAAAATCCAACGTAGAGTTTTCATTAGTAGTGTTATCTTCCAAGATTCAGTGTTTCCATTCTTCTTAGGCGTCTGTGACCCTCAAAAGTTAGCAGATCCCTAGCGAGAGGGTTTGGGTGTTCAGATAATTTTTTCATATATTTGATGCTACTGTTCTTTATCTCCTCAAGAATTGTAGGAATATTGAGATCCTTGTGGATGTTGCTATTTCAGACGTACCATGGTGCACCTGTTATTATTCTTAGGAGTTTGGACTGTCATCAAATATATATAAAAAATTTTATTATACGAAAATTTGTTGAAGACTTTTTTCAAAAAAACACCGAGAAAGGACTGATTTTTGTTTTGTACATATTATTCATTTTTTATTTTGCAATAAAATTTTTGTTAGTGGATATTTTTAAATTAAATTTTACACTTAAGTAGATTTTTTGATGCTTAATTTGGTCCTTTAGTCAGTTTTTTTTGTTTTCTTAATAGAAATCCCGCAAATCTCAAAAAGCTTTAAAAAATTTCCAAAAATGGGATTTTTTAAATTTTTTGCTATATCTTCCCAACGGATATTGGGGAGCAAAAATTGGTATGACCAAAAAATTAAAAACACATCAAACTTTGTAGAAAAATATAATTATTTTTTAATTCCAGCTTTGCGATTTGAGAAATTAAGGCAAAAATCGGAAAATTATAAAAAAATTGGTTAAAGTTGAGAGACCCTAGTTCACGCAGTATTCAAGTTTTTAATATTTTTTTTCCTTCACAAAATTCTTTATAAAGTAAAATCTTTCAGAAAAGTATAAATACTATATATGTTACTTAAGAAATTTTTTTATAACTCAAAAAGAACCTAACTACCTTTTTCACAAAAAAGCGGCGAAAAATCGACTTTTTTTTTTAAATTCAAATTCAAATGCATATATCTTTTGACTCCGTAAAGATTTTATCAACAATTTCTTTTACACTATTTTTTTGTTTGTTGTTAATAAAATAAAATATATTTAAAAAAATCGAGTGAAATTTGGACCCGCTATAGCGAAAAAACTTTACCAAGAAAGGTCCAAAACTATGTTTTTTGTAGATCTCGACTAGCAGAATCTACTCATGTAAAAATCTTTGTAAAATCTGAGATATAACGAAACTGGATTGTTTTAAATATTTTGAACACCCGAGATGTCCAACTTTAGGACCCTCTGGACACCGATTTTCAGTGCAGTGACTTTTTATTTCATTAATAAAAAATTCCATGCTGACTATTGAATCATGATATGCCGAATACTGGGAAATACATGCCGACTACATCTTAATTCGAAGTTTTTTATAAAATATATTAATTGGTCATATTTAGCAATATTTTTTTAGCAAAAGTCTTGGTAAATCTGAAACAACATTAAATTATATGAAAATTCATTTTTACAAAACAGTAAAATAGTATATTTTAAAATACCGAAAATAAAATAACGACATGAACCTGTATTTGAATACTGATATTTTTAAAGAAAAGAATAACAATAATAATTTCGTTAAAATGATCTGTTAAAGTAACTAACTTTAAACGGTATTTAAGCGGTATCGGTATTTATAACGGTATGCTTTTCCAACCTTGATTTTATATTCAAAGTTTTATTAGTTAATACTGCAATGTATTATTGAAGAGCATCAAACTGTTATTCCGTATGTAACATGTCAATAATATAGAGCCATGACCGCTAAAATATCGTAGCCGACAACATTTTCGAAATTCGTATTTTGACGAAAATCTATAATTTAGAATCATATACATCATCCATCAAAATTTCATCGATGTTTCAAGTGTTGCTTCAGATTTATAGCTAAAGCTATTTTATCGTAAGTATCATTACGACATTTTCGCGGTTAAGGTACGATATGACTTAAGACCCTATGAAGAATATATGTATATTCTGGATCTTGATAAGATTTTAAGTCGATCTAGGTATGTTCGTCCGTCTATCTGCTAAAAGTCGGATAGGGCTCGGGGTGGATCAACTTGGCTCAAATATTAGTATTGTATAAAGTTCGGTATTGTATTGAAAATGGGCAAAAACGCTTCAAACACAAAAAAAGTTATGGGCCAAATACTAGTTAAACAGTTTTTATTCATAAAAAATTTTTTAGCATTAAATATTTTTTCACCTGCATTTTCGCAATTCAAAAATCAAAAAGTTCTCAACATTTTTCTACTGTTAACATTTATTAAACAAATTTATTATTAATGATTTTATTGACACACAATTTTACAAACAATTATGTTAAGTTATACATCATCTTAAGTTTTATCTCGAGTTCAAATAAAAATCATTACATACAAATCGTTAATACAATTTAAATACCAATTGCTTACAAATTATTGTCTATTAATAAACAGACAAGAAGATAAACAAATTTTGTTTTATTAATAAAAATCGAAACAGACAAATTATTATTGCTGTTGGAATATGGAAATTTGTTTGTAATGATTATTTCGAATTTTGTTTAATTGTTTACGTTTTCTTATGTTAAAAAAAATAAAAAATAAAGAATGCAAGTGCTTTTATATCTAGTAATGAAGTGTGCATTTTGTTGGCGGCATTGTTGCTTCGACAAATTAAAGTATGCCGATTTTTTCTGAATAAGGGTTTTACTTGAATGGATCTTCCATTTTGAATCAGTAATAAAACAAGGAATTATAATATGATGGCAATATTTGTATAAAGAAATAAAATAAAAAGTTATTTATTTTTTTATGAAAAATTAATTTGTTTCTTAAGGGAAACCCTAAAAAAACTAAAATTCTTTGATAATTTTCTTAAGGCAATTTTGAATATATTTATATAAAATTTTCTTAAGAAAAAAAAATAGTTTTTCTTAAAATTCTCTTTAATTTCTTAAAATTGTTGTAGGTTGTGAGATGATTATGCCGGTGGCAAATTGTTTATTTTTTATATATAAAACATGCAACAGCCACAACACGTACCTACAAGTAAAACAGATACTCGTACTGGTGCATTTTTGAAAATGTGAAATGTTGTAAAATGTAAACATGATAAATTGTATGAAAATTAAAACACTAACAAAGAAAACTAAAAAAAAAAAGATTGTTCCTTTAAAAAGGTTACTTCTTAAAGTATTAAAAGTATCGATTAACTATAAAAAAATAATAATAAGTACATGTTTTGCATTGAGTTTCTCATTGACGGATGTATTAAATAATATTCACCTTTAAGCTAAAATTACAATTTATTTTAAAAACTTCAAAAGTAGTTTTCTTAAAAAAAAATAATAATATTTATATCATAAATAATAAAAGTAGGAGATGGATTCCTATCTTACAATTGAGATTTTATATACAATTCTTTTCTCTTTAGTACTAATTTCATAATCTTTAATTATGAATGTATATAACATCAAAATCAACAATCAAAAATGTAATTTATTAAGCTTCCAGCATTAAATATATGAATATGTAATAATATAATATTAATTATATAATTTCTGTTTTATATATTAATTCTTCTTAAAGCCATCTAACCACATCTGTTAACTAGTTAATATTCCCTTTATTCAGTTAGACAAGACAAGTTTAACCTAAAAATTTGTTGTCATTAATAATCAAAATTACAATCACAATCAAAAATCACAATTACACTCATAATCGCTGACGTCTGCCAAATACATTTTTTATAACTAGTCAAAGAGTCTTCTAGTTATTTAAAATACGATCCATTGATGACACTTTGATGAATAACTTGTACACGTTTTAGATAAATTTTATGACTTTTTATCTCTATCATCGAAATATCGGTGTGTGTGAGTATTTTTTTCGATGTTTATGTATTTTATTAATCTATATGTATTTTAATTTTGATTGTATTATATTGCAACGGAAATTGTTGCATGACACGATTTTCGCATCTTTTTGTAATGAATCTTAATGGCACTACACATCATTTTTTAGTTAGTTACGAATACATTTAACATCACTATGATAATGTTAAAAATAAATATTGAATTTTAATTAATGGTATTAATGTATTTAAGATAATACTTAAAAAAAACAATAATATGTATGTATATAAATACGGATTTAGGCAAATGTTACAGATTAAGAGCTGTAAATATATTTATTTCGAGTACTTGTTCTATACTTGTAATTTTAAGGCACATACTTTTTCAGTACTCAAAATGTTATGTATGTATAAACAAATTTTGATTTCTTAATATCTTGAAAACAAGCCGAATGCCTCTGGGATCTAAAAAGTTAATAAAAGAAATTTGAGAACGTAAAAAACAGATTTGCCCCTTTATTTTTAAATATAAATGTTTTCCGTAATGCTTCTTTTCAAAAAATCTATTAAAATTTTCATCAAAAATATCAGCAGTTCAGGCGTGATTGCATCACAAACACACAAATAATAACACACACTTGATTTTATAATATTCATTTATTAAAATTTTATTGAAAATTCAGAAAATATAGCTACATATATGGGAAATTCTTCAAACTCGTTTACTTTTGATGTTCAAAAAAAAAAAAAAAAAAAAATAGCGAAAATTTTTAAATGGCACAACAACGATATTTAGTACCAATATTCCTTGGCTTTAGTGAAACACAGATCAGTTCGCGTGAATGACTTTTACCGAACGGCATCAATGTTATGGCGGTTTAAGATAAAAATTAAAAAAATTGCCAAAATTCTATTTATAGTCCTAAATCAAAAATTATTGCATTTACGTATTCTACAATGCTGTATTTAAAATACAAATTAAAAATCGCGATATGTTAAGTATGAGTGGATATATTAGCGATTTAATAATTATTGAACCTTTTTATAAAATTTGCAAAATTCAGTTTTTAGTGATGTAATGTTGTTCACATTCATCCATTTATTGCAAAATTCACCATTTTTTTTTAATAAGTCATAAGACAATGTCATTTATATAATTTTTTTAATTGCACTTAGTCAAATCTCTAAAGTTGCATTAAATGCAAAATCATACTTTTTTTCGAACGCCATATTGATTTTGATATAGGGTATTAAAGCAGCTACAGATTGACATATATCATCGCCAATTTTAATTAGCGCCTTGGGTGTGCCTCGACGATTAATGTTAAACTAAAAACATCGCGTTCTTAGCCCATGAAAACTGTTGATGAATATTTTTAGTGAAATTATATTTTCTGCGTAAGTAAAACTTTACGCAGGAACTTATTTCAGTTTAAAATTGATTTATATCGCCAACATCCGCTATAAGAAAATATGCAAAATTGCTGAATTCTTTAAAATAGCTATACAAGTTTAGCAAATTAATATTTTAAAACGCCACAATGATTTTTAAATGTCATTTGGAAACCTCCTTTGATAACGCTATACTCTAGCTTCTCTGAAATAACGTTGCGAGTGTGCCTCGCGAAAAAGGCACCTCTTGGAGCCATTCACGTATTTTTCTCTCCAAGTTTGGGTACCTCCTACAGCATTTCTTTTGAGGGCACATTAACGAGATATATGTCAAATGATGCATAATTTCAAGAGTTTTCAGGATCTGTTTTGAATTTTGAAATATCCGAAACGGCGTAAATTCCCCAGTGAAAAAACTGTAAAATTTTAAAATTTTTTTAAATTTGGTTTCACGAATTTTGAACGACACAATTTGACACTGGTTAATGTCATGCTAATTAAATCCATGCTGCTGCTTTTCTACAAGTGTTTATAGTCTACGGTAGAAGAATTGAACACTTACGTTAAAATCCGCGACTACAGCAATAAAAATAATTTAAAAAAAAACTTGTTAGTTTCAAACACTTTTTTTGGAATTTTTGACTTTGGGTGCTTGGCAGTACCACATGGAACCGTTTCTGGTACAGCAAAAAGTGTTATTAACATAATTGCATCAAAAGTTGTTTAAAAAGGTCAGAATTTAAAAAAATATTTGAGGTTGAAAGCCGGTTTCATAAAGGAAAACGTAAAAAGAGAATTGCCCATATACAGTTTAATATACCCGTATGTTTATAACCGAATAGCCGGGTATGTTTTTAATTTTTGAAATATTATATCTTGAGTTGTACTATATTAAATTCAAAATTCAAATATTCGCCGCACAGTTGTTCAAAACGCTTTTTCCAATTTTGTAAACCGTTGGAAATATCAAAATAAAATTTCACATGATCAAAGTTGAAGTGCCTTTGAGTTGATTTGGAAGGCTACAGATTCCTAGAGAGTCAGAGGGGTAGTGGTTGGCCCTCTTAAGTTTTTTGGATCACCTGAATAGGTTCAACATTATTTAGTCAATAAAACAACAAGATGCATTGATTAATATGGTACTTTTTTGTTTTATTATATTATTATGGAATTATTAACAATGAAAATAGTAAAAATAAAAATTTTGGCGTTCGCGAATAATAAAAGAAATTTAAATACAATTAATAACATCAGAAAATAGGGAAAATAAGGAATTTTTTTTACAAACCGGAAGGATTTTTCGTAAATTGTATCACTGATTGAGAGTAAACCTATATCAGGTTCTTAAAAAAATACAAAGCAACAATGGTTACATTCACTACTTAGTCGTATATTCAGATTTGTATTTTTTGAAAATTCTCTCGAAAGTTTTTAAGTGGAAAAAGGAAAGGAAGCCTATTGAAATTGGTTGTGATCGGTCCATTATTTCGCCTAGTCCCCATACAAATGTCCCCTCGAAATTGACTTTCAACACTCAAAAATGCCTTAAAAATAAGAATATTCTAATGAAAATCGGTGCAAAGAAGTTTTGTTCAAGTATCAATATTTGTACCAAATTTTAGGAAGATCAATATTTGTACCAAATTTTAGGAATTAACCATAGCTCCCATATAAACCCCTGTTCCGAAAATCACTTTAACGTGCATAAATCCAATACTAATGTTAGTATAAAGTTAATATTCGACACAAATAAGTTTTATATAAGTATATAAGTAGGAACAACATAGCTCCCATATAAAACAATCTATGTACCCACCATCAAAACCACTTCCGAGAATCGCACTAAAGAGCATAAAATTAAGTAGATGTTAGTATCAACGCATTATTCTGTATTTGTATATTTTATTTTATATTTAGTAAAAGTGTTGGTCTAATATAAGTCCCATTCCCCAAATTGTATGGGCATACGTAATGGTGTAGGGTATCATATGGTCGGTCTTGACCGTCTATACCTTTTTTCTCGTTTCATATATATCCTAGTATTTCCGACCGATTTTATTTGTTTTTTCTTTAGCTAATTAGAAATTTCAGTCGATATCTTTACCGAGTCCAAAAATAAACGATTTTGATTTTGAAAATTGAAAAAATTACAACTTTTTGAATCTTTTGCAAAAATTAGAAAAAAATGCAAACTCGATTATCTAAATTACATTGCTTAGCGGACATAATTCTTCGTTATACAGAAAAAGATTAAATTCAATATCTTTTATAGAACCGAAACTATGCCACTTTAAAGTTTAATAAGTCACGAAAAATTCCATTCTTTGCGTATTTTAGCACAAACATACATTAGAACATTGGCTACGGTAAAAAATTATTTATGTTTATTATGCTTTTTCACATGCACAATAGCACAATATTTTGAAATTTTTGAATTAAATTAAAATCTATATAAATTATGTTCTTAATAAGCGAGAATGTTATATTCTTGTTATATATAGATCTCGGCTTGGCCGAATCTATGTACCCACCATCAACTTTTCCAAATCTTACCACACCCATTTTTTTCCTTGAACTATTTGATCCTTGAACCATTTGTAACAAATTTTGTTGACGATTAAGCTTTATTTTCCAAGTTTATTAAAATTTTAAGTAAATTAAAATTTCGTTGAGTTTTAGTTTAAGAGATGTCAGCAGAAAAGTATGAAATGAAGCTAGAAACTAGAAACGGAACCCTGTTTCTAGTTTCTAGTATATAGCAAATAACTTTTTTGTTTATTAATCGATTTAGCCCATTTTCAAACGTAAACAATAGATAAATATTTGAGCCAAATCCCCTAGGTTGTCCCTTTCGAGACCTATTCTGCTTTAAACAGACCGACGTACAGACGGACATAACTAGTTCTGCTTAAAATATAACCAGAACCCAGAAAAAATATATTTTTATATGATTTTTAATGATTTTTCGGACGTTATACACGGAATGACAAAAGCAATATACCTCTTATCTTGTTGATGGTAGGTATAAAAATAGTTAACCTCTATTATGCTAAAAATATAGTTAATTTCATTATAAAAAAAATTATTTACAACTTCAAAAAAGTTGAAAACAGTTCTACTTTTGAAAATGTGAAAATATTATTTTTTTAAAATTCACTTCCTCGTTTTCTTCTAGGTGTTTGAGAGAAGAGTTTATAAAATAAATTTATTCTATGAATTATGGAATAAATAGGACACTTAAAAGTCGTTGTTTGGTAAAATTATACTTTTAATTATTTCTTTGTTTTGTATTTTTTTTTTTTACAAAATGTTCACATGCAATGATTTAAAAAATGAAGGGATTATTGAGTCAACAATTTGAAGGTATTGTCTCTTTTTTTATTTGCGAATATTGGGTTTCATCGATTTTATTTATTAAAAGCACAAAATGCCATTTAGTTCATGCGGTGTGTTTGGTGTTTGTTATTGTATAATATTGAACATACATATATATCATCCTAAATCAGTTGCAAATACCTTTCAATTATTTTTGTTTCTTTTAACAACAAATGTCAAATATTTAACATTGTTGTTTGTCTTTTTATTTTGGTACTTTTCATTTAAAAGTATTCTTTAAATTTGGAATGTCAAATTGAAATGGTTTTAAGTGTCACGCTATTCATTCAAGTTAAGAAAGAGAACAAATAAATTATGTTTAATGTCCTAAATGATGATTTAAATTTTATTTATTTTATCAGTTTTAAATTATAATTCAAGTTTTGTGATTTTAATATTGTATAGTGTTTGTAGTATAAAAATTAATTATTCATAATATCACATTGAGTTTTATAATAATTTTTCAAATAGTACAGTAATACATAAATACTTTCGAATCGAAAATATTTGAGTTCTAAAAAACATATTGTAGTTCTTTAATATTTAATTTATTTCAACAATTATATTCCATATTATAAACATTAAGAAAGAATAAAATTTATTTTAAACTGCATTGTGTTGTTAGTCATTAAATTTACTAACTGTTCGAATATATTAAGAATTTATATTACATATTTTTTAATTCAATTAAATATTCGGTTAGTATAAAAGAATATTTATTAATGTCTGCCTATGTAAGTACATACAAGTAAATATAATTAATTATTTGACTCTTTTAAAATCTCATCAATTTTTAAAAAATATTAAATGCACGTTAATCACTTATATATTTATTTTATAATCAAAATAAAGTCTTCTTTGAAACTTCATACATACATAAATACTTTATTATTTTATTACCAAATAAATTATTTTTTATATACATATGTATATAAATACTTATATTGTTTAAATATATTTACGCAATAAAACAAAGTTCATTGCAAAATTATTATTATTTATTTCATTATTATTTTTTTTTTTTTTGTGGTCGTAAAACAAAAGCTAAGTTGCCAAATTCCTTTGGTATTTCTTTTATTTTTTTGAGTTATTTTCATAAAAATATTCATAATTTTTCAGATTTCATTAATATCACGAAATGCAGAAAATCAAATTTGTGATTCTCACAGTCCCAAAAAATACAAAAGAAAAACAGTTACAAGAAACATGTGTGACTTAACAAATAAATATTTGTATCTTTAAGAGCATGATGTACGCTACTTATGGTCATATTGAAATAGTTTTATTTCCAGCTTCGATTCGGTATTTGTCTATAGAATTCTATATGGTAAAAGTGATTATGATGATTATTATGATTGATTTTTTTTTTAAACTTGTAGATCAAGTCCATTTTTACTTAAAGTTTTTCGCTTTTCAGTTACTGTTAAGACCAGTAATAAATTTCGTATTTTATTTTACTTGAGTCCTTATGTGTTATAGTTAGTTTAAGTTCAACAGGTAGCCATCAGGTGACTATGGCTCACTTGGGTCCTAATCAGGGATGGAAAATGGCATGTTATTTTTGCTTTTATTTAAAAAAAGTGTATCTTGGTAGACACAAATCAAATATATAAAATATAAATAGCATCTGATAGTACTAAATGAGTCATGTTAGTACCACGGTACCAACAAATAAAAAAGTACAATTGTACCATGTTTTCCATCCGTAGTCCTTACTGGTCCCTTTATGTTACCTGTAAGAAAAAAATAAAAGAAGATGTGGTAGGCTACACAGGTCAACAAATCGCCAAAAATATTATATCTAGAATAATTCTATAAAATTATTATTGGCTTGATATGGAGTAGAAAGTCAAATGAAAATTTGTCCATTACGTCACATTTTTAACCCATTGAGGACAAAAGAAATTTTGCTTTCTTGAGGAGATTTTAGGATATCACATTTTTCTGGTAATAGGTAAATGTTTTATTTAAATTTCTGCAGGACTATATTTAGTCTAAGGTGTTAAAATATATTTTTTCTTCTAAATTTTAAAATTTAGAATTTTAATTTTTCTTAAATTTAATGGCTATGCATTTTCTGTCAGTGAGATTTTAAGAGATCCACAGTCTTTTGTCTGTTATATGATAAGGAGTGCGTTCGAAAATATCTTAACATATATAATATTCAATAACTTGGAAATGGTTGATTTTATAGTTTTCATTCTTTTTTTATTTAATTGATAATTTATTACAGATCACAGAAAAATATAACCTTTATAGTTCTAACCACTACTTATGAACTTGTGGATAATTTTTGGTAACCCTTCCGTTTGAGATTTGATAGTTGCTTTAGTAACTTTTTTGGAACAGTGTGCACGTTTTATTTTAAAATCTTCGGTATTTTGGGACACCTTTTTTGTGCTCTTCAATACACTTTTTACAAGAAAATATCTCTCTATTGGTCTAAGCTATGGACAATTTTGAAAATTGTCCTCTTTTGGTACAAAAACTATGTTATTGTTTTGGTATCAATGAAATGATACCAAATGGGTCTAAAAATATGTGGACACGTTGTACTCTCTTACGAAAGGAAGAAATCTTTTTTGAAAATATTCCTTTATGCACATTTTGGCATTTATAGCTTGTTATACCAGGAATTTTGTAGGATTTTTTCTGCTTTTGGGTCCTAAACTTATTTTTAACATTATCTCGACCATTAACAATAAAAAGTTTTGACACATAAACTGCGAAAATTCTGCCAGCACATACGTTTCTTCGTCAATTATACAATTTGAGTATTTTTGTATGAAATTTGGAGTTCCTTTCAATATGCTTTAAATTTTCTGGCCTTCCCAATATCATGTGGTCGTTTTTTCTTTCCGAAACAGGTTTCATATCAATGGTCAAATTCTCCTGATACTGTTTAGTAACATTAGAAACAGTTTAACGGCAGAAATTTAATTCCGTGGCCAATTATTTGTAGGACCTATTTGGATTTTTTTGACATTTTTTAATAATTTGTAGCACGTAAATATTTTTTGTCACTCATTTTGATGAAAATCATGTCATATCAACGTGGCTGTTATTAAAAATAATAACTGAAGTATTTTTCCAAAAAAATTTTCAATATTGATTCCGAAAAAAGTTATGAGGCATAACGTGTGTTAAGATTTTTTCGATCGCACTCCTTATACAAATTTTTCCTCTCACCCACTCCTACCTCTTATTTTTCCATGGTTTTATGTGGGCTAATTGAAAAATTCTTGATTTTTGCAAATTTAAAGACCTATAGAGTCTATGTGTAACAAGTTAGAGTCGTAGTACTTCAGTCTTGTAGTCCCATGTCTTGGCTATAAAACATGAAAAATTTACTCTATCCATTACCTGGAAAATTTTAAAACTTAAAAACTTGTCAAGGGTGCATATTTTCTTTCGTCCTCAATAGGTTAAAAATGTGGCGTGATGGAGAAAAACCGAATTGTTCCTGGTGATAGAGATACCTACAATATCTGCAAGATGATATTCAAGATACTTTTTTTAGTGTTGACCTGTGGGAAATAGAAAGGGGGATAGAGTAAAAAAAGTTCAGATTAGAAGTGATAAAAATATAAAGAAAAAAAGAAATAGTAGGATGGAGAAAAGTAGTGTAGTTGCATACAGAAAAATAAACTGGCGCCGCATGGACAATATAGAGCCCTAATACACAGGGTTTTTATCATGAAACCAGCCGCTCCTGGATAAGTGCGACATCAGCGGATGATGCTTTGGAGTGGTGGCGGTTAATTTGCAGTACCTTCACCATCCGGATCATATACGACCGTGACGTTGTCGTCTTCTGAGTCGGAACCCAGTCGACCAAAAAGTTCGAGCTTGACACTAGAGGAAACGGTCTTGTCACCCTAATACATGAGCAGCCTAATATTATCAAAAGCATAGTGTATACGGCATTGCCTCTGTTGTAGTGGCGCTAAGGACTCCTGCTTCTGGACCACGACCATTTTTCTTGTTGCGCCTTCTGGAGAGGCAACCTTGGCCACCTTTCAATGTGGAGGGGGGAGGTAAAGATTACTCATGTAGATATACGCTAAGATATCTGCAGATTCATGTGGTCCTGCTGGATGACAGCAATTGATCTCAGTTTGCGAGGTTTCTCTCTCACGTTTTAGGGAGATGGACAAGGATTCTCTTTCAGAATCTTCCAGTACACTTCCAATAGTTTCATTCGGATCAGAACCCATTTCTCTTGAGAAATGGCACCATCTCTGACACCCTATCGATAATAACCCTCACCAGTTGGTTTCTTGCAACTGAATGGTCTACTTATAATGCGGCGTTTATTTTGCCATGGACGTTTAGTCTCCGGCTGTTGTTTCGTGAGGGGGAGTTTACTCTCCCGATCGCTGTCGTTTAGGCGCTCCAGTATCAGCAGAATTGTATAAAACTGCACTGGATGAGACGGCATCTCCTGGTTTGGTAAGAAATGACCTGACCCATATAAGTGAAAATTTTTCCTTAAAACACTCTCAAAGCCAATTTTGCTGGATGAGGAATTGTAATATGCTCTCTTGTTGTACATTTGTTACTGTATATGGGGGCTATTCATCAAATGAAAAAAAAAACCGCTTTGAAATTTGTATTACTGAATTTTTATTTACCTAACATGAGCTTCTATGAATTTGGTAACTCCATGCGACAAATTATGATCATCTAAAACATTTTAGTCAGTAAATTTACTTTTTGTTTAATAATATCTCTTAGATATTATGAGGACAGGTTTTTCAAGTTTTTCGCTTAGAAAGTTAGCATTTGCATATTTCAATAGTATTTCACAAAAATACTTTTTCTTAAATATTTGCATATAATTGATACAAAAATTAGTTTTCTTTACAAAAGCGTCATTTCTTATTGATTTTTTGGAGTCGAATGAAATGATTTCTAAAAAATGTTTATGAGTATTTTGAGTACATTGGAAAAATTTTAAAGAAAAATATTCAGATGTGTTAAATATGACTTTTAAAATTAATACAGTTATATTTTTATAAAAATATAAATCTATCAGTGATTGTTAAAAAATGCATATTTTTACATACTAATAAATCGAGCTCTGACCGCCAAAACATCGTAACCGGCAACAATTTCGAAATTCGTGTTTTAATGAAAATGTATGATTTAGAATCATTTACATCATCTGTCAAAATTTCATCGACGTATCAAGTGTCATTTCAAATTTATTGCTAAAGCAATTTCATCGTAAGTGACTTTTTTCATACATACATACAAACAGAAAAATACTTCTTCTGTAAATTTTGTGTATTGCATTTATGACATTTTTGCGGTTAGGGCTCGATATAAGAACGCATAAATTCACTGGTTTATTTATGCATATTCCTGCTATTTTTGCATATTTCTGTAATTATGAACCAATATTTTCGTGCTTTTTCAAGAGCATATTTTATTTCTTCCGTAAATATTTAAACTTGCCCTGGATATTACATAAGATTTTATTATTTTCATAATAAGTTTGCAAATATGAATATGCACTTTATCAACCGATTTACCTGATATTTTTTACATATGTATACATGTATATTAGGGTCGTCCAAAATTGTATGAATAACAAAAATGTATCGTACATTCAAACGTATTTAAAATTTAGAACATATAAGCCAAATGATAATTGGAACAGGATGCTACACGGCCATTTAAGTTGATGACTCCAGAATGCAAAAAAAAAATAAAAAAATATTTTAACCAAAATTATTGATACATACATCAAATGATAGCTAATAAAAAAATTTTTTACAGCCATTTGCATTTAAATTTCTTTTAAAACCATTACAAAAATTCTATAGTCCGGAACAAAAAAAATATTTAAGAAGTTGAACAACAGTACCACCTTTATGGAATATAACCACAAAAATATATAATTTTCAGATAAATATAATTTTCTATCGAATATACACAGAAAAAATTATTACCGACTTTTTTACAATTAACTCAGTTGTTTAATTTTGCATCAAAATTTAATAAATATGTTCAAGAAAAAATAAAATGAAAAATAAATTTTGGTATGATTTTTTTTCCTATACACATTTTTAATTCATTCAATCATCTACTTGATTGATTTAATTAAATTATTAATTGGGAATTTTTTTCTGTTTTGTATTTTTTATAGTTTTTAGTAATTGATATAATCATTTTGGTGAGAGGTGCAAATTTAAACAAGTTTATAATTGAATGAATTATTTTCATATATATTTGTTAATTGGTGTTTTTTTTCTGTATATACTATATGATCCTTCCTGCAATATTATTTGAATTTTTAAGAAATATAGTGGATATGAAAACGAGAGAAAAAGATATAGTCGGTCAAGCCCGACCATATGATACCCTACACCATTGTGTACATTATAATTCGGGGAGGGGTCTTTAATTAGACTTGGAGCCAAATGTGGACCGATACTCATAAGTGTAAAATAAAACATACGAATACAGAATATTACGTCGATGCTGACATTTATATGAATTTATTCACTTTTGGGTGATTCCCGAAAGAGGGCCTTATATGGGAGCTATGGTAAATTATGGACCGATCTATATATATATATATATATATATATATATATATATATATATATATATATATATATATATATATATATATATATATATATACATATATTTATATAAAACTCATTTTTGTCGAATATTAACTTGATACTAACATTTTAATAAGATTTATGACCATTAAAGATATTTTCTGAAAAGGGTTTATATGGGAGCTATGGTTAATTATGAACCGATCTTTTTAAAAATCGGCACACTTATTTAGACTGAAAATTATATGTGCCAAATTTCATTAAAAGTTTAAGGGATTTATGATCGTTAAACCTTTTTACGGGAGGACGTTTGTATGAGGACTAGGTGAAATAATGGACCGATCATAACCAATTTCAATAAGCTTTGTTTTTGGACTGTAAGCCTGTGTGCCAAATTTCATTAATTTTGGTTCAAAATTGCGACTTGTAGTTTGATTACAAGGTTTACATGCACGGACAGACGGTCAGACGGACATCGTTATATCGACTCAGTAAGTGATTCTAAGCCGATTGGTATAAATTAAGGTGGGTCTTAGACCAATATTTTTACATTCCCCACCTATGGTGATGTAGTGTATAAAAGTAGGCTAAAAATGAAGGTATAATTCAATTCCACTGAAATAATAGTATTTCTTTTTTTAGATATTTTCAAAATTTTTACATATAAGTGATAAAATAATTTTTGAAAAATTACATACTTGAGGTGACCAACTTGAAGGTCTACCTCCATTCCGTGTTCCAAATAGACTCTTAAACACCCCAGTTCTTACCATGTGCAATTTTATTTAGATATCTCTAACGCACAGTGGAGGAGTCGAACGCATATTTGGGAAATAAATCTCCTAAACTACTGCTCGAATTAAGTTGAAATGTATGGAAGAATTGTAGAGGAGGACCTAAGCTTTCAGAAAAATTGTAGTCACCCTGTGAAAATACAAGATAAGCTACAAGGTGTCAAAATTGACTACCTCAAGTATGTAAATTAAAAAAAAAAAAAAACTATGACAAATGAAGTCCGATTTTAAAGATTTTTATATTTCTATAAAGTGTTTATGTTATCTCTTACAGTTAAAAAGATATTTACACTTGAATTTTGAATTTGTGATTTTTTGCCTCGACTTTCTTTCGTTTTTCAGGAATAAGTCCTGAGGTATATGGTAAACATTTTTTTAAAATGTTTTGTAATTTTTTATATAATTTAAAATAATAATTAAAATAATATAAAAATTTTTGGATTATCTTAAATCATCTAGACGCAAAAAATATTCAAAGTCAGTAAATTAGTATGAAAAATTGCTATTTTTGCTCTTTTTCTCAAAGTTCAGTTAGTGAAACAAATTTTTTCTTTATATATCAATAGATAAGGCTTCATGAATGATTAACAAAGAAATTTTGAATTGATATTTACATCAAGAACATCATACTTCAGAAAACGAGATTTTTGTGTTAATGATGTAAAAATATGCGTTATAATAATCTTTATATTCTATAAAAATATAGGGTTCCTATCATTTTCTATTAAGGCAACAGTAAATTGAAAACTTAACTGATTCCCCAATATTCAAAATAATGTGTATAAGAATAAGGCATTGTTGAAGTCCACAACAACCAAAACATAATAAAGCAAATGTCTCTACAATAATTTGACAAGCAACCAAATTATTATTGTTATTTTTTGGTGTTTTATTGTTTGTTGGCCAATTAAATTGCACGTGTATTGCTTTAAAGAAGTGTAAGTCTTTTTTTTTTTTTTTCTGTTTTGTTCAAATTTTCGCCTTTAACTTGTCTATTTCAATTATTTTGACGAATATATAAATAGAAGTATAAAGTTATAACTTATTTGTACTCAAATCCGTATAAAATAAAGTATCGAGTTCATAATGAAATCAAGTGCACGCAAAGTACTTAAAGCTGAATAATAAGAAGAATACTTAGTAACAAATATGGTAGAATGATGACGTTAATGATGTTTTTGCTGCATATTTTATTAGTTTATTAAGTTTTATTATGATAAATAATATTTAGACACCCACCGTAATTTTTCATGAGTTCACACCAAAATTTTGTGAATTTTCTATTAAATGATACCTAGTTGAAAAGGTTTTTTTTTGGTAGTGGGTGCTACTAGCTTTACTATGATATTCAAGAACATGAGTTTAACTTTTTTGCACGTTTCTTATTTCCAATTTTGTTTTTTTATGAGTTTTAGTTAGTATGTACTATTTGGAAATAATTAAGTGGACTAGCTCAATGATATAAATTTAGTGTGTAAACGACCTTAAAATACACTATTAAAAGCAAATTAAATTTCATTTATTTGTAATAAATTGCATAATTCCAAAGTTAAAACTTATTTAGAAACATATTCTAAGTACATTTCAGACCAAATCCCATTGTAGTAACTAGCACAAATCCTTATAATATAAAAATGAGGTGTATGTTTGTTTCTTTAAAATAATCAACTTGTTTAAAATATTTATTTTAAATCATATATACACGCAAAGAAAAAATATGGTTCCTGTGACCATAAACTAAGAGCAACATACTATGATTGTAATATATGATTCCAGGTTACAATAAGTATATTTGTACGTAATCGTTATTATGATTCCAATTTATAATTTATTAGTAAGGTTCATAACCTTATTAATAACTTTTAGTAAGTTTTATAACCTTTTCTTAAGTACTGCTTTCAATTTCATCAGGTTTTTATCATTTAATAATTCCATTTTATCATATATATAAAATAATTTCATCATATATATAAAATAATTTCATCATATATATAATTCCATTTTACCATATATATTATTCCATTCTATCATATATATGAACTAATTCCATCATAAGTATAATTCCATTTTATCATATATATAATCCCATATTATCATATATATAATCCCATTTTATCATATATATGATCCCATACTTTCATATTTATATTCATTTGTACCACGATATGTGGTACAATCATCATACTGAATAAAAATAAAACTTGTCAATTTATATTTGTTCATATATAAACTAAATGAGAATTATAACTACTGGACTGATACACAAAAATATGTATTCAAAAGGCACTAAAAGTTAATGGCTTAATGGTTGTAGAATTAACCAAATTTGTAAAATGAAATGAATGGTTATGTAATTAACTAAATTGTTGTGGAATTGACTAAATGATTGGATTTATTTATAAATATGATTTCATATAAACATATTTAAATACATATTATAATTCAGTGAACCATATTAAAATTTTGATTGTCGGTAATTATTGAATGATTAAACAGAATCATAAACGTTGCTATCATGAACACAGTATATTTAAATCAATGAAAAACAGCTATATAATCATTGAATAGTTGTGGTGATCATGCTATAACCATGTTTTTTCTCTGCGTGTATATACATTGAAATATTATTTACATCCCTTCAAGCAAAGTAATACGAAAATTAGTCGAAATCGTATTGCTTAGAAGAAAAAATTTATTGCGGCAATATTCATATTCGTATTGCGGAAGTTTCCCCCATCGGGAGAGATTGTGCGTCACTGGCAATACATCTAAGCAATAAGAAATTGATACGCCTGGATGAAAAATAAGCAATATTGCTAGATAATCATCTAGGTGAAAAAAGACGATACCTCCAGATAATTTTCTGGAAGATGGAATAATAATATACCAAAATTATTGCTAAAGAAATCAATAAATAATATAATAAACTATGTTTCAACATCTTGTAAATCATGCATACATATCGTTACATCAAAGCATGTTAAATTTCCAGGCTCACATAAGATATCAATTTTGTTTTACTAAGAGGCACACATTTTTTTCCAATATTTTTTAATTTCTAAATAATTTTTCGACAACTGAAAAAATATGACTAAAAATAAAAGTATGTATTCCGTTAACTTCTTCCAGATGATTTCAATATGATGTCATAAATTTATTGCGGAAGGGATAATCACCTTACTGAAAATTGTTTAATAAGTCAGGGAAAATTAAATTGTTTGTATTTCAGCACAAAAACACCATCGAACATTGGCTACGGGAACAAATTACACTGGTCGACAAAAAAAATATGTGGACTAAGTGAAAAAATTTTTATCCTCTCAATAGTTTAGGAGATATTTCGAAATAAGTGTTCAAAAAAATGTTTTTCATGCTAAATTCCAATTTTTTTTTTTTTTAATAAAACTTCTTTTTAAAAACATTAAAAATATTTCAGTTTATCATCTTTATCTTAAAGCTGGTAAAATTACGAGTAAATAAAGCCACGTATCATCAAAATTCATGCGCAAATCTTGATTGCATTCACAGTTAAGTTAGGATACCCATGCATACCTACAGTTAAGTGAAGATACAATAGTGAGCAAAACTAAAAAAATTTGTTTCGTCTTAAATACAAAAAGTAGGTGGATTAGATGGAGTTTAACGTGCTAAATAAGAACCAGCTTTTAATTTTTTTCTATAACTTATTGATTTGTTTTTATGGGCATGACTACTATAACCAGTCACAGTTGTATAACTCGAGAACGTTTTGTCCTATTAAGATAAATTAAACTCCAATATATAGCGACTTAAATTGTCTTTAAGCTGAATTTACATAATTTTTTGTTCAGTTAATATTCCCTTAGTTATTCGGTAATTTTTTTTTAAATGGTGAAAATAGCGCATGAAATTATTGTTGAGACACTTGAAAACAATTTTCGTATGCATCTTTTGGTGTATCATTTATCAAAACCGTGTAAACAATTCTTGAGTTATAGTCTAAATTTGACAAACCATTCTCGAATTTTAGAGTCTGACCGCTGAATAAGGTGATGATATTAGTCATGCCCATAAAAAAAATCAGTACTTGATAGAAAAAAGTGAAAACTGATTCTTGTTTAACTCGTCAAAATCCACCTAGTCCACTTATTTTTGTTTCAAGTAGAGTTGGGCATAATCGTTCATTTTACTGTTTCATTCACATCGTTCAAAATTGTAAAATGATTCAGTTTGTTCATCGTTCATTTTTTAACATCTGAACGATTAATGTTTATATGAAGAGACAACAGCTGAAACTGAAACAATTGTTTCATTTGTTTCTTAGAACACTTTATGAAATTAATAATATGAAATTAATGGAAAAGAATAAGTTTGAATTAAATGTTTTTAACAATTATTTATAAAAGTACACACAGAAAAAAAATTATTTGGAAAATGATCGCAAGAATTAAAATTTAATAAAGGTATGTAATATTTGATTGCTATTGTAAAATAATTATAAATTCAACAAATATTTTATGTTTATCATATTTAAACCTTAACTGGGGAGGAATAAGTGTTCATGCAATGATATATTTGGTCATCGAAACCAATTCATTTACTTCGAATATTTATTTTAAAAATCTGAGTAGGAGTACCCAATTTTAAGCAAAATATTGAATATCATAGCTAAATTACAGTGATTTTAATTACTTATTTATTATAACTAATAAAAAAGATTCAGATAGAATAATAGAAAGTCAAATTCGATGTTCACAACTAAAAATTTTGTAATGTTTCTGACATTTCTAAAATAAATTATAAAAAATTAAAGGTTCAATAAAATAAGAAGAAAAATTCATAGTTTATAAAAATAAATAATAATAATTTGATGGAGCCCTAATCATGCTGAAGATGTTCATATAATTTGGAAACTGCTTCGAAGAAACTCTAACAAACCGGAATAACTAGTGCTTACAATAAAGGTACGTAAGGACATTTTTCAAACATATGATGGAATCTTCCCTAATTTTAAATTTGTATTCTTTTTTAGATAAACACCAATGCCGTGAATATTTTGGGCTACTAAATTTTTCTTGCTCATATTTTTTTCTGATTTTTAGTTCAATTCATATCAAAAACTAACTAATGGGTTCGGAAGATGCATCTAAAAATAAGAGAAATACAGGAAGATTACGTTAAACTTTCCTTTGCAACCATGAATTTTCTTGTAGAATCCTTCAGAGCTTGAAATGAGGTTACTTAATTGTATTTTAATTATAATTTTTCCAATTTTTATTTTATATTTTTACATTTCTATCTACATATAAATATATTAAAAAATGAATAATAAAAAATAAAAGTCAAATTATTTGTTTTTCATTCACAATAGTAACTTGTACTTTTAGTACACTTCATTGAATTATTTTTTAAAACAGTTACGAACACTATAAAAAGTCAGTAATGGCAATCGAATTTAGGTATAGTACACACAACCGACCAAATTCGATTGGCGAAAAATTCGGTTGTGAAAACGAAAGTGTTTTCTCTGTGTATAATAAAAATATTATTAATAAAATGTGTAAATAAATTAAAGTAACAAAATTTTGTCTGAAGCAATATAAAAACAATGCAAAAATGAACGATATGAATCAAAAAGAAAGAACGAACGAACTGATTCGTTCAATTGAATCGATTCGTTCATGAACGACACAGCTCTAGTTAAAAAAAAAAAAATAATAATAAAAAATTTTTTTTATCCACCACTGTATTTCTACGCAATTGTATGTAACAAGGGTATCTTTAGCTTTAAGATAAAGATTATAAACTGAAACATTTTTGATGTTTTCAATTATTAAAAGATACTTTAGTAACAAAAAAACTGAAGTTTTGTATGAAAAGTTTTTTTTGGACACTTATTTCAAAATAACTTCGAAACTATTGAGCATATCAAAAAATGAAGTTTGGGAGATTTGAAGATATTTTTAGTCCACATCTTTTGATACACCAAATCGTACACACCAATCGTACACACCTTTCTTAAGTTATAAGGAAATATAATAGAGTAATGGCCTTACTATGTGCGAAATATTAGACCTAATGGAAAAAAACTGAAAGCAGATTCGTGTTTAGCACATCAAAATGCATTAAGTTCAACTATTCGTCTTTGGGGAAGGATTTTTTTGTCGACCAGTGTTATTTATTTCATTGTGGATTTTTTTATACCCACAATAGTACAATGTTTTTGGAATTTTCCGTGATTGTAGACTTTATCGTATAAAATGAAAAAGTGTAAAAGAATCAAAAAAATGTTTGTTTTTTTTACATTTCTGGATATAAAATCCAAATTTTTTCGATGTTCCGGAGAGTTTATGATTGAAAACTCTTAAATTCCTAAACTTAGATTCCTAAACTGCATTCTGTTTGCAGATTAATGCTTTGGTATTTTAGAAAATATAGACTAAAAACAAAATTTCATATAAAATGGTTCAGATTCGGGAGGGTGTGTACCTTGACCGCTTGGGTAATTGGACTTGTTTTCTTTTTATACCCTACACCACCAAAGGTGGTTGGGGTATTATGTGTTTGTGCAGAAGTTGTAACGCAGAGAAAAAATATTCGGACACCCACCTTAAAGTATACCTTCGACTCAGAATCACTTTCTCAGTCGATTTAACAATGTCCGTCCGTCCGTCTAGTGGGCTGGCTGGCTGTCCATGTAAAGCTTGTGCGCAAAGTACAGGTCGCAATTTTGAAGATAATTTGATGAAATTTGGTACATATGCTTTTTTCAATTCTAGGACAAATGGTTATGATCGGCCCATTATTTCACCTAGCCGCCATACAAATGTCCTCCCGGAATAGAGTTTTAACACATAAAGATGCCTTAAAAATATGAATATTTTAATGAAATTTAGTACAAATAAGTTTTATATCAACAAAAATCCGTCTGCCAAATTTCATGAAGATCGGTCCATAACTGACCATAGCTCCCATATAAATTCCTCTCCCGAAAATCACTAACGTGCATAAATCCCATACAAATGTTAGTATTATGTTAATATTTAGCACAAGTAAGTTGTGTGTTAGTAAAAACTAAATTATGTGGATCGAAATGGTGTAGGGTATCATATAGTCGGGCTTGACCGACTATATCTTCTTCTCTCGTTTTTAAATAATCCTTGTGAACATACCTTTTAGAAAATAATAAAATTATTATATGCTGTTTAGGAAATTAAATTTTATATGAGGAAAATCAAAAACTTTCGAAATTGAAACCTACTTTAAGAGTCTTGTGTTGCCAAAGTTTGCTTTAATATTAGGAAAGTGTTGATAACTTTAGGTAGATCTCATAAAATAGAAATCCTAAATTTTAAACCATTCACGAGAAACTCACAGCCATTTAAAACTAAAAAATGTGAAAAAACTGAGTTGAAACTTTCGAGGATTTTTGAATTCATTTTAGTTTTGCACTGACAATTTACAACTTTTTGACTTAAACCATTAACCAATCGAAATCCAAGACCTAGGAAATTTATTTGCTTTATAATAAATTTATAAAAATTTACGATTTTTTATTTTTATTTTTTTTTTTTTTTTTTTTTTTTTTTTTTTGATAGAAAATTTGTGCCATTAAGTGAATTTAATTTTAGAGGGCAGAATTTCAAAGACGAAGTGATTACCTATAGTTTAATGTATATTACATTGATGTCATAGTTCAGATGTTATAGTTCAGAAGTAATTAGATTTTATTTTGGTCCATAAATTCTAAACTTGAAATGTTATGTGCATAGAAAAAAGAGTTATGTCAATATTTTTTAAGATTTTCAAAAATACAGTTTTTTGAGATATAATGATTTGATTTCTTTATGGCTAACTTTGACCTTTGAACTTTTGGTGTAAAAAACTTTATAAATATTGCTATAAAGGCATTATATTTGTCTTTAATATGAAACTAAAACTATATATCTACCATGTATAGTTTAGAAGTTATTTTCGTTTTTTTTTTCCGTTTTTTTTTTTTTTTTAATCTAAAATTTTATGATTTAATTCCGATTCTAGAAACTAAAACGAAAGTAATGACGATAAAAGCAAAATATAAAGGATGGATTTAGCCTTAAAAGGCTAAACTAGTAACACCACTTGCCGGTACCACATGTAACCATTTCAGTTGTTTTTCGTTGTTTTACACCAAGTGTTGTTACCATATTTGCATCAAAAGTTATATAAAAAATCAGAAAAAAAGAAAATATTTGAGGTTAAAGGTAGGTTTCATTATTAAAATTTGACTGCTTTTCTAATTGAAAAAACAAAAAGAGTTTCCAAAAGTTTATCGAAAAAATGCATCTGAATAGAAATAGATTTTTTTTACAATATTATAAAAAAAAAAAAAAATAAAAAAAAATATTATTAGAGAAACTGCTACATAATTTCTCTTGACAATTACTGTGCTTAAAAATCTTTTTTTTAACGTTTTCTTTATTTATATATTGAATCTACTTTTTTTAAGGCCTCACAATATGTATTCAAATCTTAAAACTAAAGACTACTTTATCTCTAACGAGAGCATTCAAAATCTTGAAAAACTTTATATCAAAGAAATATTGAATAATTTTGGGTAATATAAAGATTCAAAATAACACTTTTAATATATTTAATGTTAATGTACCCCAATTTAATTGTTGCTTTTATTTACAAAATGTAACAAAAAAGAAATATATTTATATCAAATACTTTTACAAATCTAAAGTACTTATTTTGGCCGCAGGGTATTCCTAAAAAGCTAGGCAATAAAATATAAAGAAAAGAAGAATTAAGAAGACACGATTGAAGATTTAAAACTAAAAAAAAAAATATGTCATAATAAAATAACTATGTGTGTATGTTGTAGGTACAGAAGTTTATGTATGTGTATCAAATAACTATTCCGGTTAAACATGATTTTATTAAAGGTCTTGTTTTTTGTCTCTCTGTTATTTTTTTTCCTTTTACTCCTTCATGTAATTTTAAAAACAGAGTCTGGGAAGTGACTTTCTATGAAAATGTCAGACAAAGTTTTTTGCTGTTGTTTTATTTTATTATTGTTATTTTTTTTGTTAATAAATCAAAAATGATTTCATTTTAAACTTTTATTATGATTTTTATTATTAAAAACATTTTATTTGTATGTATGTATATTTATTATACAGTCGAATAGTGCAGATTATAAATATTTGCAATAATTTTTTAATAAAAATGTGCATATTTAAGTAGAGGGTATTAAATTATTGTCAAATATTTACCATGTACCACTATTACTGAATGGTTGAATGGATTGTTTTGATCGATTGTATGAAATCATAAAGTTGACTTCATAATCTGCCATCATCATCAGCATCGACGACATCATCGTCATCATTGCTGTCACCATTATCATCATCGTCATCATTCTTAAGATTGTCGCTAAAAATGTTTGTTTTTAATTCTTTTTCTTGCTTACAACATACATAAATATATACCTACTCACTAGTGTGATCGACGCGGTTTTCCAACCGGTTTTAAAACCGGTTTTTTCAGTCAATGTGCTGTCGGTTTTTTCAAAATGTTCATTTTTCGAATGTCGAATAGACCGGTTTTTTTAAATACAAAAAACCGGTTTTAAAAATAGCATTTTATTTCAGAAAACATGTACTAAATAGTGATATTTGAGTCGAAATTAGGAATAATTTTTTAAATATTCATAAAGACTGATTTCTTTTGTTTTAAAAATATAGTTTAAGTCTAAATTGGAATTTATTCTGTAATATTAAACAAATAAATAATTAATAATTATCCTGTATGAATTTTTTAATCTATTGTAATATCTGTAATATTTTTACACCCAATTTAATATTTTTTATCCAATATTTCCTTTATTTTTTAAATGTGTTGTGTTAAAAAAATTTCACCTGCAGAATCGTTTCAATTGAGACAGGCTTCCATATTAAGTCGTGGATTCTGTTTATGCTAACTAAAATTTAGATGATTTTTTTCAACAATTTTGAAACATAATTATATTTTAGTCATCTAGATATATAATTTGCTTAGCATTTTTCAGAGCTTTCTGAAGCTCCCAAACGACGTAGAAAATTAAAATTTGGCTTAATTATAAAACTTTTCGTCCAACAAATCCTAATGGAGCCATATTTTGAAATTTTTATCAGGGATCAGATATAAGTGGATTTATGTGTCTTTTTCTAAGAATTTTCTCTCTCTTCCCAGAGCTTTCTAAAGCTCCCAGAAGACGTAAAAAATTAAAATTCGGTTTACTTATAACCCTATTCGTCCTACAAATCCTAACGGAGCCAGATTTTGGAATCTCTATCAGGGAGCGAAAATACGTGGATCTATATATATGGATTTATATATATCTTTCCTAAGCATTGTTTCCTCTCCAGAGCTTTCTGAAACTCCCAGACGACGTAAGAAACTAAAAATCGACATACTTATAAAACTATTTGTTCTACAAATTCTAACATAGCCAGATGTTTCTATCAGGGACCGAAAAGTCTGTTTTGGTATTAAGAACTTCTGAGTTGCTACACTTATTGTTTGCTCTCCAAATCATATCAAAAACTGATTCTGTATTTCGGCCAGGGAGCGCATTTACGACGACTTCTTTTATTTTGAAAGGTTTACGAATTTAAAACTTTAATCAATATTATCCCAATAAATTCTAACGGCTTCAAATAATTGACTTCGATTAGGGAGAGGAAGGTGTCTAAATGTTGTTCATATTTTTTTCTTTTAATTTTCGGATTTGTTTGTGCATATTTTCATTATTATATTATTTTTCCTGACATTGTCAGGCTTTTACCCTTGTATTTAATAAATTTTAACTTGATTATAAGAATTATTGAGAATTATTATTTTAAAGAAATGTAGTCTTTTGATATAAATATTAACTTCTGCAAAAAACCGGTTAACCGGTTTTTTCTGAATTTCAAAAAGTGCAACCGGTTTTTTTAAAATACCAACTATTCGAACTATTCGAAAACCGGTTTCTCAAAAAAGTCGAATAATCGATTACCCTACTACTCATACAAATATGTACATATGTATGTGCAATTATTTATTCATTTAGTCAGTCATTCAATCACTCATTTTTCGTTCGATCATTCATGCAACTTAATTCGTAGAACAAAAAAAAAAAAAAAAAAAAAAACACACACTCTTCAATATTCGTACAAACATTTCATACTCATAATTTATGTTTCTTTTAGTTGACTTTTTCAAATGCTGTCGATTCTAATTATTTTTTAAATGTTTGTATTCATTGAAACGAGTGCGAATATTTGTTTTCGCAAAGAATAACTTTGGATGCAAGTACACAAGTATTTATGACAGATCACTTTAGAAAGTACAAATGATTTTACAATTCTTTTGGCGGATGTTTATTTTTTTCGACAATGATTTTTTAAGATTTCTATTATTATTTATGTTGTACAATCAACTGACTATATGTCAAGGTTTTAAAGTTATAGTTTTACATAAAAAAAATTTATATTTTAAAGTATATAATTCTTTGAATGATTTATAGCATTTACTAAGTAGGACCTATTATATGTATAAAAAATTTTATATCCACCATGAGAAAATGACGGGGGTATATTGAGTTTGTTATTCCGTGTGTAACATGTCCAAATAATCATCTAAGACCCCATAAAGTATATATATTCTGAGTCCTCGTGAAAATGTACGATGTGCATCCGTCTGTCCGTCTGTTCAAAGCTGGATAAGGCTCGTGGCAGACATCTTAAGTAGACGAAATTTGGCTCAAATATTTGTATTACATAAGGTTTGTTTGGTATTGAAAATGAGCAAAATCGGATCATAAAAACACAGTTATTGACCAAATATTAGAAAAACCGAAAAAGTTAACCAATTAATTCATTTAAATTTAGTTACAGGAAAAACAAAGCCTTTTTTCAATGTCATTATTTTTTTTAGTACTAAAATTTATATTGCAATTTTAATTTAATGTATTTCAATATATGTATCTACAGATCATTAAAACCTTGTTCATAAACATGAAAAAAAATCTTGCGATAAATTGGTGCAATATTACAGTTGCACTTATCGATATTTCTTTTTGGAAAAAAAAAGTTGTACCTTTTTAATTGAAATAAATAAAAATGAAATTGAAAAAAGATTCGGCTGTGCCGAATCTTTGATACCCTTCACCATATTACCATATTACCACCTTACCATCTTATCGACATTATATTACCATATTACCGACAAATAATAAAATTTTCGCCTTAACGTAGGCTTTCATATTTTCACATATATAAATCTAAATTTTTTTCAAACTACAAAAATTTTAATATGAAAAAAAAAAAAAAACAAAAAAAATCATAGCAGGCTTTGCTTTTAAAAAATAAACAACAACAATTCCATATCTATTTATTTTTGTACAGACTGCATATACAAAGAACAACAACACTGTTATCTATATATATAAAAGAGTAACGTGACTGCCCGAATGACAGACTGACTGACTGACTGATTCATCATCCCACAGCCCAAACGGCTGAAGCTAGAGAGACGAAATTTGGAACGTAGGTAGGTCTCCCACCATATAGATCCACTAAGACGGGATTATTTGAAATTCGAATGTTTAGGGGGTAAAAAAGGGTAAAATCGGTAACTCTATAACTCCCAAACTAATAAAGATACACAAAAAGTTGAATAGTTGTCGTTATTCATTTAAAAAATAAAAAAAAATAATACTTTTTTGAAAATCGGCCGCTTTAGGGAGAAAACGGGTAAAAACTGTATTTTGGTACTTTTTTGTCACCATATGTATCTTTGAAACCAATCAACATAAAAATAAAATTTATGTCGTATTCATAACTTATCAAAAAATGAGAAATATAAATTTGGTACTTTTTCGAAATTCGAACGTATAAGGGGTAAAAATCGTACCTATTTTTGGTACTTTTTTCATAAAACATTTTTTTATATTTATTGATATAACCATATGCGTATTTTAACAAGGGATCTCACTATAATTTAGAAACTCATTGGTATACAATTTCTGATACTTCTATGGGTAAAAAAAAAAGTACCAAAAAGGGGGTAAAGGCGGGAAATTACATTTTATTCAAACTTAATAATGAATTTTCCATTATATTAAAATTAGAAACATAAGATTAAGTAAATGTAGTCTTATGTGGATAAGAATTCACAAGAGTGGAATTTGTGGTACTTAAAGATACATGGTCCTATAAGTAAGAATTCAAGAGGAGAGACTTTGTGGTACTTTTTGTTCTTCTAATGGTACTTTTTGAATTTTCTATAATTATGAACCTGGAAACATGAAATTAGGGATATGTGGTCCTTAGTTAATGAAAATCCATAAGAGGGGTACTTTTTTGTTCTTCTGATGGTACTTTTTGAATTTTCTATAACATTTAACCCAGAAACATCAAATTAAAGATACGTGGTCCTAAATGAATAAGAATCAATAAGGGGGGTCTTTGTGGTACTTTTTTGTTCTTCTAATGGTACTTTTTGAATTTGCTATAATATTTAATAAAGAAACATAAAATTAAAGATGTTTGGTCCTAAATGAATGAGAATTCATAAGGAGGACTTTGTTTTACTTTTTCGTTCTTCTAATGGTACTTTTTGAATTTTCTATAATATATAACATAGAAACATAAAATTAAAAATATTTGGTCCTAAATGAATGCGTATTCATTAGAGGGGAATTTGTGGAACTTTTTTGTTGTTCCAATGGTACTTTTTGAATTTTCTATAATATTTAAAGTAGAAACATGAAATTAAATATGCATGGTCCAATGCGAGAAAGAATTCACAAGAGGGGTCTTTGTGGTACTCTTTTTTGTTCTTCTAATGGTACTTCTTGAATGTTCTGCAATTTTCATCCTTAGAAACATAAAATTGAAGATGTAATGAATCTGAAACCTTAAAATGGATTTTGTGGTCTTTTTCTTTATTCTAATATACTTTTTCGTAATTCTGATATATATTTTTCATTATTCGAAGATTATAAACCTGAAATTAAAGAGATATTGTTATTTATGGATGACATAACACCACCATTAAAAACTTTCCCAAGGTAGTTAAGAATCTTAGTTTAAATTTGTTATACAGTATGGTTTTTATAAAAAAGTTCTGCTAACGAAGTAGCGGGTTTACAGCTCGTTCATTATATTACTGCTGTTGATAACTAAACTACTTGTCTATACAAAAAACAAAAAACGTCACTAATAGTCATTACAATGCTTAATATACATGTTTGTGTGTGTATTTATATTTTTAACAGATTTGTTTTTGGGCCATAACTCTGTTGATTATGAACGAATTTGGTTTATTAAAAAAAACGAAATTTTATAAAAATATTTATGACTGATCCATATAAAAATAAAATGAAGCTTGAACGATGGCTTCAAAAATAAAAAATTCGTTTACCCCGATATCTCAGTTATTACTGAACCGATTTATTTAATTTTTTCAGAACAAAAATTCAGAAAATAATTTCCGAGCCCCCTTTAAAAATTCGAAGTCCCTGGTATATGCAGAGGCTTCAGAAACTGAAAAAACGGTTCTAAAAACCGGTTTTTAAAGCATATCTCCGCCATTTATAAACCGATCTTACTGATTCAAAAAACCGAAATTTTATAAAAGTATTTGTGACCGATCTGTATAAAAATCTATAGCTTAAACCGGGGCTTCAAAAAATAAAAAATGCGTTTTGTCCGATATCTCAGTTATTATTGAACCGATTTATTTCATTTTTTCAGAACAAAAATTTAGAAAAAAATGTTGGAGACTTCTTTGTAAAAACGAAGTCCTTAGTATATACAGAGGCTTCAGAAACTGGAAAACCGGTTCTAAAGACCGGTTTTTTTAACATATCTCCGCATTGTATGAACCGATCTTGCTGAATTCCAATAGCAAAATTCTCGAAATAATTTCCGATCGTTTAATATATATATATATATATATATATATATATATATATATATATATATATATATATATATATATATATATATATATATATATATATATATATATATATATATATATATATATATATATATATATATATATATATATATATATATATATATATATATATATATATATATATATATATATATATATATATTATATATGTCAGTTATCGGTGGGCTTCAGAAACGCCATTTCAACCGACACACGGACGGACATGGTCCGATCGTCATCATTTCTTACAAGGATCCCGAAAATGTAAACTTTTTTGCTCTCCGACGAAAATTGTGGGAATTACAAACGGAATGACAAACATATATACGGTGTTGCCAGTTTAGCCTTTTTACGGCTAAATCTAGCCTTTTTATTTTGCTTTTAGCCTCAAAATGTTCGATATAGGTTCTAGCTTTTTTTATAGCCTTTTTTGATTCTTAACATAGCTTTAAAAAGGCTACAAAGTTATTAATTTTATTTTTACAGAATCATCAATTTAAGCATTTTTGTGTATTAATTCGCACAAAAAATCGAAATTATTTATATCCCAGCAAAAACTTCGCCTACTAAATAACGTGATTTGTAAGCGAAATCGGTATGAAAAACAGCTTCCATTTTTAGTGCTATAACTGATGAATTTTGTTCGAGATGTCCAAAATTAAATAAGTTTTTATTTGGGTTCCAAAAGAGTTGTTTTGGATGCTGATTTTTTTTACGTACAAAAAAAAAAAAAAAAACTTTTGGCTCAGTTGAGAATTGAACACCCACGCATCGGCATACTGGTTGTGTTTGTTAGTCTGCCGTCTTACTCGATACGCCACAACCGACTTATGTTTTTATGTGCTAAAATGTGGTTTTTATATAGGGAAATAAATAAACTCAATTTATATATAAAAAAATATAAATAAATATTTGCCTCAAGTGGGGGTTGAACTCTCTTTGAATTTAAGTACGCTTTTTTATAGTTAGGCGCTGTAGACAACTGAGCCACGTAAAAATCAAATGACTTTCATATTTACTAAAAACCAGTTATTGAAGTACTATTAGGTAATGCTGCGGGTGGCGAATAAGGCTACATTGTAATGCATACATGAAGCTGTTGCTTTTCAAAATAGAAGCTAAGTTTTTGCTGGGATGTAACGAAAATTTTCGCCTGCGGCGCTTCATTCTACAAAAATATTTTTATTATTTTTTAACAAACTTTATTACCCATAGGAATTATTTATGTTATATTTATAAATTCATTAATATATCTCTAAGAAATACCAAGAACTAATGAAAAAAATGCGTTTTTAAATAAAAAAATATTAGCTTTTTTCTGGCTTTATTTTTTGGGACATTTAGCCTTTTCTGGCCTTTTTTAAAGTCCAATTTAGCTTCTTTTTATCTCAAGTCCTGGCAACCTTTACACCTGTGGTGAAGGGTATAAAAATAATAAAATAAAATAATTTAAAATAATACATGCTTTTAGAATTAAAAAAAAAATCATTTTTTTTCTTTAAATATAATTGTAGTCTTTCTTTGGATATTTAATAGTAGTCCATGTACACGTCCTTGTAGGGTACACGACTAATGTTTAAGTATTTAACACTCTTACTAATATAATACATTAATTGTTATATTGTTTAATGATTTTCCAATAACTTTCTTGTTCAAATATAATTAATTGCACATCAAGCAAAGCATAAAATTTAAAACATTAAAGGAGTTCAATTAGGTAGAAAATAAACATGTCGTCGTTACTGTTACAACATTATTTAGATAATGTTTTTTATATTGATCTTAAAGTCAAATTTAAAATCAAATGCAAGATATTTTTTACATAATTTACAAAAGATTTTATTGAAGTAAAACTAAAGAAATTTATGGCCAAGTTCAGTGTTTTTATATAATTTAAAAAAAAAATAATCATTTTGAATTCAATAATTCAAAGAACAAAATGGGTTAAGAAACATTCTGCTTCATTTGTTTCTGCAATTTTTTAGCTTTATTTCTAAATATTTTTAACTTTGGTTCTATACATGTATGTGTATATTAAAATTGATTAAAATTTGTTTGAAATCTACAATCTACAAGTCCTTACGTCAACAACTCTAAAATACCAAACAATTTGTTAAATGTCAGTTAACTGATGCCAGTAGCCTTTAATCGTAAATGAAAAAAAAACAATCACATTTTGTTAATTAAAAATCGAAGACAAATAAAATATTTCAGTCGAATATAGACAAAAAAAATCCCAACTTAATTGAAACACGTTCAAAATTCTTTTTGTCTAAATAATATTTATATTGATTGTTTGTTTTAGCAGATGTGATGAGTATCAAATGCGTATAAATAAAATTGTTAATTATTTGCTACTTTTAAGCTGATTGATTTAACATTAAATTGTTTAAATGATGACTTTTGTTACGCGTTCATACTATATTCTGTGACGATTGTTGAATTTAACCTTTACAGTTGTTTTTTTTAAGTATTTAAAATTTGGTCACAACAAAAAATTAATCATCATCATTACAGCTTTCTTAATATTTTTGTCAAATTAATATTGACGATTTAATGCTAATGGCATTAAGTGTTAACTGATTTATAGAAATTAAATAAAACACTCATAAGTTCTTATTTTGAAAAAAAAAAAAAAAAAACAAAAAAAAAAAACCAAATCTGTCAACGAAAAAATTACCTTTTAAATTTTTGTCATAAAATGAAATCCCACATTTAAATTTCGATTGATATCCAAACCCACTAGATTTTTAACAAAATTCTAAATACTATTAATACAAAAATCTGAATTTTCTCAAATATTTTTATTTTTTTTTTGTTAAAAATGATTTCATGATTTCACCCCTCTGCTAACATTGGAGGTCCACCCTCTAAACCCAGATGCACTAGATAATTGTGTGATTTGGGGTCACTCGAAACCTCCTCAGTTTCGAAATTTTAAATATTTTAAATAACATTTCAAAATATTACTCTTAAACTAAAAGAGATAACATGTAAGAATATTTTTTTTTAGCCACATGCAAATTTTTTCTTAAATTCAAGTCATAAATGAATTTTTGGCGAATTTTATTTAGATATCTCCAACGGTTCAGAAATTACAGAATTATTTCCAAAAAAAAAAAAAAAAATCGATTTGGGACCACTGTGCAACGCTAATGTGTGTTCGAGAATTTTATTTTTATTCTCAAATGCCATACATTTGAGTCAGAAATTATCATGACATTATAGTATAAATAGAAATTTTTAACTACATATGATGGCTTAACAATTAGTACAAACAATTTTGTATAAAAATACAGACGTTAATTGGTCAAATTGGCAATTTATCAAAGTAGTATAATTACTATTATTTTTGTTTAAATATTAAAATTTTTGAAAGCAAAAAAGTAACATAAATATCCAGAATTATCCATAGCATTTGCATACACCTTAAAGATCAGGGTTTCCATTTGTATATTCTGTTTTAACATTTTGCGAAATTCGATTGTAAACCATTTTAAAATGTTTGATGGATCATTGAAATTTTTAGACCTGCAGCTCGAAATTTTGAAAATAATTCTTTTTTTTTTTTTTTTACATATATATTAGTTTTTTATTGAATCTTTCTTTTTCAGAAATTTACAATAAGTATTAAAATCTTAACCTAAAATTAAATTATTGTTGATATTGCCACTGCAAAATCCAACGTAGAGTTTTCATTAGTAGTATTATCTTCCAAGATCCTGTGTTTCCATTCTTCTTAGGCGTCTGTGACCCTCAAAAGTTAGCAGATCCCTAGCGAGAGGGTTTGGGTGTTCAGATAATTTTTTCATATATTTGATGCTACTGTTCTTTATCTCCTCACGAATTGTAGGAATATTGAGATCCTTGTGGATGTTGCTATTTCTGACGTACCATGGTGCACCTGTTATTATTCTTAGGAGTTTGGACTGTCTTCTCTGTAATTTTTCAATGTTTGATGAAGAGGCTGTTCCCCAGAGCTGTATGCCATATAACCATATAGGTTTTATTACTGCTTTATATAACAGTACTTTATAGTCCAAGTCTAGGGCTGACTTTGGACCAATTAACCAATGAATTTGGGCAGATTTTAGTTTTATTTGAGTAACTTTGGATTCTATATGACGAGTCCATGTTAAACGCCGGTCTAGGTGAATACCAAGAAAATAATTGAAAATAATTGAATGAAATTTTGTATGAATGTTTTTTTTTTTTTACACAAAAAAAGTTAGCAAAAGTTAGCACCTAGCTTCATACAAAGATATTCCCGGAATAGAGGTTCAATGGTTATATATGTCATATATATAGTCATATTTTTATAAAATTTAACATTACTACATGTTTGGTAACCATAAATTACTCTGCCAAATTTTAAAGGAATTGGTCCACACTAGACCACAGTGTCCATATAAGATTATACAATTTTATGGATATCAGAATCGGAGGCAACACAGTGGTATACATGGAACAAATATATATATATATATTTCTTTTCCAAATTTATAATTTCTTAATTTGTTGCATAAACTTCAGAACAGTACAATTATTGATATGTATTTACACCTTTTTTAGTTATTGAATAATTAAATATTGTTAATAAATTTCACATTCAACAAAGAGCAAATTAAGAAAATAAAAAAAATCTTTATGTATATTTTCATTAGTTTTTAATTAATATTGTTCTGTGGGTTATAATATTAAAATATATTTAAAATATAGAGTAAATTATCTTTTCAACGATAACAATCACTTAGGTTAAAATTAAATATTTAATGCCACGTTTAGTATACCTTTGACCCTATGTGTAATGGTTGGTTGGTTGGTTTACGTGGTAGCCCGTACAACTTACGGGAAATCAATTAGACTCGTTAGATTCCGTTTTGATAAGACCACACTACTCGCCAGGTGAATGAGTTGGATTGAGTCTGTAAAGAGATAGAAATGTATGGAAAAAAATGAGAACATAAATTAATTAGATCCAGCCAGTAGCATTGAGATATTTAGTAGTGTCACTGAGTCTAGTGTCAGATATCTTACAGAGGTTGTCTAATTGGTACCTTCCCAGAAATTTATGTCTGATTGCATTCAAGGCTGGGCATTCGCATAGAAGATGATGCACTGTCTCCTCCTTTTCGCGATTGCCACAACTGCGACAGTATTCTGTTTGCATGTTTTCCGATCGTCCAGTGACCTATAAACAATGCTATAAGTCTCGAGATATCTTTGCGTTAATGAGTTGCATTGAGCGTTTCTCGTTGTAGGTAGGCCACGTTTCCTTTGCGACTCTACCGTTGTCCAGATTTCGCCATCTATTTTTCGTTTTTTCAAGATAGTGTTTTCGGATTCTGCTTTTTTTTGACTGATCCTAACGGGATTGCGACAGAAACCGATAAGGAGGCATTCATAGTAGAGCCTGCCCGGGCTAATTCGTCTGCCTGTTCATTACCATAGTAATCCCTATGCGCAAGAACCCAGACTATAGTAATGTCATACAGTCGATTTTGTCCTAGCAGTTCCTCTTTACACTGTCTGACTAGAATAGAGGTACTTTTGGGTGATTTGAGCGATAGAATTGCCGCTTGGCTGTCGACAAATAAACCAATATTCCCTTGAATATTTCTATCGCGAATTATTTTACATGCTTCTCTGACCGCTAGTATTTCCGCCTGGAATACGTTTGCCTCATCAGGGAGTCTATATGAGTGTCTAATTTCAAGGTCGTCGGAGAAGACACCAGAGCCGACATCGCAGTTCATCTTTGAGCCGTCAGTATATATTTTAGTTCCATATTGTTCAAGAAGATTTCCCCTTCTCCATTCGCTCCTGGTGTAATGGAGTTGTTACATATTTTTTATTAAAGTTAATTTTGTAGCCTTTTATTCTTATATATAGTAATGCAAAATATTTTTAGACGAACTTGGATGAAAATAAACATTATGTATTTTTGCTTAATATATGTAGCACGAAAAACACATTTTGCGGACTTTTGCGATTTGGAAAAAAAAAATATTTAAAAAAAAATTTCATGGTAAATTGTTTGTTTTCTTGACAAAAACATAATACAATTAAAGTAATAAAAATTTAAAATTAAAATTTTATGAACCTAATTATATGCATTTTCTAAGAAGATAATTATATAGAATTTTTAAAACAAGATGAAAAGTAAGATTAGAGTAAATTATGCCGTATAAGCTCACTTTAACGCGCAAATGTAATTGAGAATTTGCGTTAACGTGACGGGGTTTTATGTGGAAGCTGTGTTCATGTATGGACCGATCCTTTATAAATTTGGCTGTAAGATTAATATTTGAATAGGTTTTATTTTGATAAAATTTTATGATTCTGCAAGCATGTATATACACGCAAAGAAAAAATATGGTTCCAGTGACCATAAACTAAGAGCAACATACTATGATTGTAATATATGATTCCAGGTTACAATAAGTATACTTGTAGGTAATCATTACTATGATTCAAATTTATAATTTACTAGTAAGGTTAATAACCTTATTAATAGCTTTTAGTAAGTTTTATAACCTTTTCTTAAGTATTGCTTTCAATTTCATCAAGTTTTTATCATTTAATAATTCCATTTTATCATATATATTATTCCATTCTATCACATATATGAACTAATTCCATCATAAGTATAATTCCATTTTATCATATATATGAACTAATTTCATCATATATATAATCCCATTTTATCATATACATATATATTATCCCATATTTTCATATTTATATTCATTTGTACCACGATATGTGGTACATTCATCATATTGAATAAAAACCAAACTTGTCAATTTATATTTGTCCATATATAAACTAAATGAGAATTAATATACTAACAAACTACTGGACTGTTACACAAAAATGTGTATTCAAAAGGCATTAAAAGTTAATGGCTTAATGCTTGTAGAATTAACCAAATTTGTAAAATGAACTGAGTGGTTATATAATTAACTAAATTGTTGTAGAATTGACTAAATGAGTGGATTTATCATATATATGATTTCATATATATGATAAATACATATTATAATTCAGTGAACCATATTAAAATTTTGATTGTGGGTAATCCTTAAATGATTAAACAGAATCGTAAACATTGTATCATGAACACAGTATATTTATATCAAAGAAAAACGGCTATATAATCATTGAATAGTTGTAGTGATCATGCTGTAACCATGTTTTTTCTCTGCGTGTAGGATTTACGAACGTATGATAAATTCCGGGAGGGGTTCCTGGAAAGAAGGAATGGTCAATTATGGACCATGAGTTATACAAAACTCATCTTCTATGAATTTTATTTAAATATGAATATATTTAAAATATTTTTGAATATTTTACCTATTTACGTGAAAAATTTAGTATAGGGGCTGAGTGATATAATGATTACATGTTAACCAATTTTATTGAAATACACTATTGGCCCAAAATAGGCTCAAATATCAAATTTCATAAACATAACTTTAAAACTGCGACGTACAGATTAGCTGAAATTATGAATTTTGATGCATGGACATTCGGACGGACAGAAGTTTATGCAAAAAAAAGTTATAAATTTTCAATGTACTAATGAGCTAATGAGCTAATTATTGCAACATGAACATTTTCCACTTTTTTATTGTATTTTTCTCTGCATAAATCTATTTATATCTTTAAACTAAATCCCAATCAAAATTTACACCTGCAAAAAAGTATTTCTCTGCAGTCGCAAAATTACGGTGAAAACTTTTCAAGTGTAAATACCTCAATATTTCACAAAATGTTCATTACTTTCAGCACTCACAATGTGACTCATTTCAAACATAATCAAATACATAGAATGTAATGTAGTTGCAACTACTACTGCAACTGCAATGTGTGGCCACAAAAAGTAATTGAAGGTGAAAAATTAATTGTGAAAAAATTTAAATTTTTCAAATTCTTTTTTATTTTATTACAGCCAAAAAAAGAAAAAAAATCAAAAACGTAAGATATTAAGCATACCGCCAAACAACAACTAAACAGACAGATGAAATAAATAAACATGCCTTTTGTTTATTTATTCTATTTAATTGTATTTTACCATTTTCACATTGAAATCTTAAAGTTGATTGTGGACGGTATTCGTATTGAATTGGGCAAAAAAAAAAGTAACGAAAATATGGCATCAGTTAAAAGCGTCCAAAGTGTTAATAAAATATTATAATGTCCATATCAATTAAACAATTTGAATGTGTGTGGCGGCTTCTGACACTTTAAAATAGTTTTTGACACTTGTACGACTGAATTTATACAAGTAGTGACACGCATTGGACGGACAGATAGACGGCCAGACATATGTACAACGCCAGAAAAAAAAAAAAAACTTTATTAGATACAAGAATTTCGACAATGTTTAAAAAATGCTGTACAAGGTGAAATAGATTTTATTAGTGTTTCCATACAATATCGTAACAAAATTATTTTCGATAATGACATGATAATTTTTAAAAATTATTTCAATTATACATAAATAGTATAATTACTTATTTAAAATGGAAAAAAGTGTCCGATTGTCTGTTTCGTTGAGATTTTTGATTTTATTTAATTTTTACAATTATAATCTTAACGAAAATTTATATTTTATAAATTTAAATTAATGTGTATGTACAACTTTAAAGAAGCTCTTATACCAGTAAAAACCCAGCAGTCTCTGGTACTTAAGCAAATACCACTAGCTACGTGACGTGTCACTTTAACATGGGCATGCCTTAGGACGAAATCTATTGATACCTTAGCGACTACTTGGTGGCATATTTTTGCCCCAAAGGATAAGAAAAATGGCAATCGCCACCTCCACGACTACCAGGTGGCTCTTTTGTGCACACAATCACTTTACTGGTGATAATGATTCAGTTACAATTTTTTGTTTTCTTCTTTACGTCTTCTTCCCGCTTACTATAGGGTCAGTAAAGTGGTAATCGCCATCATGTTCATTGGTGACAGATGGGAGAGCGACAAGAGGCTATACACCAATAAACCTTAATGTCCAAAAATTCTACCAAACGGGGAAGTATTAATAAAAACCAATCGCTTTGAAAAATAAATCCATAGACATGAAATTTTATAAATTACATTTGTTAATTAAGTATTTCCCTAATATAAATATTAAAGTTTATGAAACGTGAATTTTTTTGATGACACACATTGGGGTAAAGGTGGTCGAAAATGGCGATTAATTCTGGGAAAGCTGATGTCAATATTTTAATGTTTTTTTTTTTTTTTTTTTTTATTGTTAGTTAAACAAATTCAGTTATTTTTAAAAGAATTTTAAGATTTGTTTTAGCAGAACAGTACTTTCTGTCCATCCATCTATACATTAGAGTTAAATGGATCGAAAATTATGCATAATTCATAGAGAAGTGGTATCAACACTTGAATGATCACGTTTAATTTTCCTATTCATTAGTAAGTAAAAAAATACATTTTTAGAATTATAAGATGGTTTTTGGCTGAATGGTAATGTCCGTCCGTCCGACTATACAAATGGGATAAAAATGCCACTTAATACCGGGAAAGGTTATATCAAAATTTTAATACTTTTTTTAATTTGACTTTCATATTAATCGAGAAGTGGAAAAAAATATTTTTTGAATTTTATGATTTTTTTTTTTTTTTTTTAGAGAATTCTAATATCCGTCTATTTGTTAATTTTTGAAAACTTTCCAATTTAAAATCGTTTAACTTTTGACTAAAAATTAACTCGGTAGAAAATATTTGGCTATATATGGAAAAAGCCAAGATCTTGTAAAATTGAGATTTTTGAAATTTCAAATGTATATAATTCGAAAAATATATAAGTAGTACATGCAAACATGTTTTTTAATGAATTTATCAAGAACTTTAAGGTGATATAAAAATCTTAGAAATCAGGTATGGAAAAAATCGCTATTGGTTAAACATTTTCCAACACCTAGTATCCTATTTTGAACCCAAATAGTTCCGCTCCTGATGCGTATATTGGATCCTGCTCAAAATGCTACTGTCCTCTGCTACGCCTATGTGAAATTTCATGCAAATCTAACCAGCCAATTAGAAGTTACAGATTTATTTTGATTCTTTCCCACAGTTTAATGTTTGATAAAGCAAAGAAAATGTCTGTCCTTAAGCTGTTTTTTGGATGAAATCTACTGGAGTTTTTTTGAAAAAATTTTTTAACTCAAATCGGGCTATATATGTGCACGATTTTTTTTTTTTTCATAATATTACACTGGACAATATATACTATTTTTCAGAAAATTTTCAGAACAAACATATTGTAACATTTTAAGTTGCATTCAATGAAAGTTAAAAATTAGCATATTAGCACAAAATATAATTTACAAATACTTGAAGAAAAGTACACTTAAGTATCTGAAGCTGATGGTTTAATTTTAAATTTTTACCTTAAAAGACTTTTTATTTAAAATAAATACGCTGAAAGCTGAAGAAAATCGAATTTATTACTATTTTTGAAAAATGTAAAAAAATTCTTAACTTTTACAGCTCTTCATAAGAAAACAAGGCAACATAGCTTAAAGATTTTAATTGATATTGATACATAATTTTAACTATTCTTATTCGGTGCCCAACTTTATTACAAAACTTTAAATTTTAAAATTCAATTTAGCGCCACTTTTGACACATTTTACCCCAACGTGCGACAGAGCATTTACAAAAAATTCAAAATACAAATAAACAAAAGAAAATTATACAATTTCAGATTGTTTTTGAGAAAATCTGTTTATCTTAAAAATAAATAACACATTTTATATTTCTTAGTTACGAACGCGTGTCACCTGCTTCCGAAATCGTTAATTAACATTATATGAGATGATTAGTATCATTAATTAATTTATATACACATTTTCTTCTACAAACAATAATGAGGTTTTTTGTATATTTTAAATTAAAACAAATTATTAAATTTATGCATCATTTTGTTTATGACAAATAAGAAAAACAAAATCTTGTCGTATGAATGCATTTAAATTATATAAATTAAATTGTTGTCTGTCTTTTGTTCGTTAGAGAAAGAAGAGGACAGAAGAGTGTATATTAAACGTTTTTCATTTGCTATTTCAATATCAAAGATATCATAACTTTTCAACAAAATTTATAAACAATTAAATTGTTATAATTAAACGTTTAATTTAATTATGATGAATTAATATTTTATAGCTCTTTGTATTTATACAGTAAAATATTTATTGGATGTGCTGATGATTTCTTCTCAAATTTTACTAAATACTTTAACAATAAATTCAATCCGTTTTGTATGCGTAAATAAAAATAAATTTAAATTTATTTATAATTTATAAAAGACAATAATATTCGAATCGTTTATAATCCATTGGAATGAAATACCAAAAGAAAAAAATGTCTATATAGTGTTTCCCACGTTTATTTTAAAACTCATTTTCCCTCTCCCTCTTTTTCTTTATCATACTAGCACCACTTTGTCGAATGTCTGCCGGTTGTTAGGAAACACTTGATTTGTTTATTTCCTTAATAAAATTTTTTTCCGTTTTGTTTTTATTTTTCTTGAGTTAGTCCAAATCTGAGAAGAAAATTAGATCAATATTATTGTTTCTATGATACACGGTAAAAATATTAATGGAACTTAAAAAAAAAAAAAAAAAAATAGTAATAATTCTTTAACGAAATCGCTCTACCTCAGCAAATACATAAGGTCTTCCAAAGTTCATTTAAATAGAATTGAATCAATAAACAATTAAATTGTTATATTCAATTCTATTTACGAATCATTTTGGAAATAAGTCGGCCTTATCTACGTAAAATTACCTAGATCTCTTTTTTGACTTTGTGGGGGCTTATATTAGGAAATCAATGGCTAATGAAAGATTAATAAAATTATAAGGTCACTTTTATGTGCTCTCCTATATAAATTCTATAAATCAATAAAATAATAAAATTATCAAGGAATAAATTGCATTAAATATGATTTCACAGGAAAAAAATTAACTGACCTTTTAATTTTGACTTATTGAAAAGTGCACATTTTCATCGTTTTTGTCTATAAAAAGATCTAATGTTAAATAAATGACACCAAACGGTGCTTGTTGGAACGTCTTTCAGTAATAGGAATGTATTTTAGCTAGAAGTACCATTAAAACCCCCTGTACTTTTTAATATATGGAGCAAATAAAAGTGACCTTATAATTTATAATATTTAAAACTAGAATAGTATTTTCACATCTTAATAAAAATTAATTGTTTTAATTAAAAATTATGTACAGTGTTGAACGAAAGTAATATTTTTGGAGATATTTTAAAATTTTTCCAGCACATGAAAGCGAATGAATTGTTGTTTTAATATTTTAAAGATTTGCGGCCGTATTCAAAATAAATAATGTATGTTTGTTAACGAGTTACTAACTTTTTCTTATGGAAATTTACATACAAAAAAGTTAGTAACTCGCTAGAAAACATACATTATTTATTTTTAATACGGCAGTTGTTCTGGCATCATTAACAAATTACCGTTTAGTAACATGTTCCAATCATCTTAGTAAGTTTAAATTTGATCAAGATATTGCTAATACTTAATACATCCTTCCATAGTTCACTTATATTTAAATAAAGTTACGCAGCAAAAATTTTGATTGCCAAGTAATGAGTTAAGAAGCTAATATAATGGCTCTTCAGTACTTTCACATTAGATAAATAACTCATTATTTAAACACGGTGATGTCATTAGAGGCAACTACTTACTCTATATTATTACTGGTAGGCATTTCAGGAAGTCATTACTTAGGTGTCATTACAAGAAGTAATTACTTTGAAGCTATTCAATAACTCAATAATTTCATTGTTACAGAAGTAATTATTATTAAAATAAATAGTAACTAGTTGCACTATAGGTTACAAATAAGTACTGAAATTTATTAAATTTATTTACTTAAAAAATAAACAATTTAATATATTAAAATTATAGAGTTCAAAAACTTAACTGTATACAGGATTTTTTATATTTAAAAGGTCTTTAGATTAAAAATAAATTTACAATTAATTTTTATACAAAATACTTTACAAAATTCAATAAATATTGTAAATAAAATAATTCACAAATGTTTTATTTATTATTATACTAGCTAATACCCGGTGTGCTTCGCCACCCCCCGCAATGAAATACATAGTAATTAAAGGATCAAAAAAATATATTTATTTAGTAATAAAATATAAAATTTTTCTTAAAAATTAGTTCTTATTATAAATTCTTTTGATGTACAATATATATAGTTTTCATACTTGACCTTATTGTAATAAAATATAAGCATTTAACATATAACATTTTTCTTATTAAACAATTCTTATTCTAATGCTTTGGGATTATAATCCGCTAATTTATTAGACAAATGTTTTAATGGATGTCAAAATTCTTTGTGCAAAATTTGAGCATTCCAACTCCAATAGTTTCCCAGATATACGAATTTTTGCATTTAATTCATATGGGAGGTACCATGCCCCCTACTTCTAGTGCGCCCATATTTTTCTTAAATATTAATATTGATACCAAAGTGGCTCCGACAAAATTTTAGAACTCTAACTGTTATATTTTCTCAGATATGATAATTTAATATTTTCTTTATATGGGAGGTGCCACGCCCACTATTGCTAGTGTACCAATTTTTGTACAAAATATTCATATTGAAGCTAATGCTAGTCGTACAAAATTTGAGCTCTCTAACTTTTATAGTTTCCCAGATATAAAAATTTTGATATTAACTTTATATGAGAGATGACACGCCCACTATTTCTTTTCCGCCCATTTTTTCACAAAATGTTCACATTGACACTTAAGTTTATTGTACAAAATTTGGGAAATGTAACTGTTATAGTTTCCTAAATTTACGGCATTTGGTATTGGCAAGCAATATTAGGCGTGGGATGTGCCACACCCCCTATTACTAGTTCGCCTACTTTTTTCCAGAATGTTCATATAGGTGTCAAAATTATTCGTGCAAAATTTGACTCTAGTATTACCAATTTCCGAGATATATTACTTTAGTTATTTAGTAAGTGGGCGTGGCACCTCGCCCACATGGAGTTTCAAAATAAAAAGCAGCCTATTTTTCCTTCCACACACTGTGAAAAATTCAAGAAAATCGGTTTAGCCGTTTAGGCGGCTATAGACTTCAAACAAACATACATACATACAAACAAACACACATTAATTTTTATATATATAGATTATATTAAAATCTATTCGAAATACAGAACATGGCCCTATAATTTGAAACTAAATTGTCGAAATGCAATTTTCGTACGACACATAAAAACTAGTAATTAATGTATTTTTATGTTTTGCCCCATTCTTAATATATATCATTTTTATAATTTAAATGAAAATATTGATTAAAAGTAACATTTCCAAAAATCTGATCTCATGTAATAGATTACACATCGGGTTAAAAGTAAGTAGTTACTAAGCTACTTTCATGTAATGCAGATATGTTGTAATCATTGAAAAGTAACCATTACCATGTTTTTGCTGGGTATTAGCTGGATAAACCATTATTTTAACACGTTGCTGACATTAACGTAAAGTTATTGAACAACTTAAAAGTAATAATGGTTCTAAACATAAAATAATAAATTATTTTCCGTTGGTTTTTGAGGAAATATCTGATCTTTTCCAGAATTCTTCTAATTAAAGGTATTGCTGTATTTCGGTCACTTTTTTTCTTAAATAAGCCCACTTAAAGCATGTAAACAAAAAAAATTTTACATTTTACATTTTAAATATTTAAGTATCTATAAAGAGTATTTCCAAAACGTTATACTTTTATAAAACTAGAGACCCCAAAGAATACAAATATGCTTATTATTTTTGTTTAAAATTATCAGTCGCTGAATAAATATAAAAATTGTCAAAATTCAGAAAAAAAATTTTGGACACTTTTTAACACCATTTTTTAAGAACTTTTGTAAATTTCATTAAACATATAACGAATGTTCACAATTTTCTTACATTTTACACGTTTTTTTTTAAATTATGTCAACCTGGGGTGTAAATTTTTTTAACTGGTTTTGATCCTTATTAATTTTCTTATCATAACCTTTTTCCCGATTTACTTTTCGATGCCAAATCTAGCCGGTGTGTTAATCAACACATTAATTAGTATTTTAATTGATAGATTATGACATTGTCTTTTCTTTGATGTATCATTTACCGAAATTATCATTGTTAAACTAGTATTTTTTTTTTTTAACTTGAAGTTGGTTGATGCAGTGTTCAAAAAAATGTGCTCAAAAATAATTTTGTGTTATTTTCCAATTTTTAAGATTATGAATTAACAGTTTGGATTTAATAAAAAAGTATTACATATTTAAAATCTTCGGACTTCGCAGATTCAGAAAAGTATCCGATCTACATCATATTGCTTACAGCGACTGAAATATTTACTTTTTAAAATGTAAAAAATTTTTCGTGTACACATTTTTTAAGAAATTTTTTTCTGATGTTTTGCAATTTTTGAGATATTTCGTTGACTGATACCTCGAAACTCAAAATGTAAATGTGTATATATTCTCAAGACTTTACAGAATCAGAAACCTTTTAGCTTTTTTCAATACTATATATTGTGACTTAAATATGTATATGCAAGTGAAAATGTAAAAAAATTTTCGTTTACATGCTTTATTATTAAACTCCGTTTCATTATATACTTTCTTTTAATGTTCTTGAAATTATTTTTTACTAGAGTCCAATATTTTTCAACTGCATGCAGTTCCGGACAATTTGGTGGATTAGCCTCTTTCGGTAAAAACACTAACAATTTCTATGTTACCACTCCATTGTTTTGTTGCTGTAATGAGAAGAAGCGAGAATAGGCCAGAAAAAAACAGATACACTATATTTTCTTTGGAAAGTGAGAAGTTTTTTCCAAAGGCACTCATTCACGAATACCTCTGTGTTAATGGAACCATTTTTATGAATGAAGTGCTTCTTTCCCGCATATGCATATGACTTCCCAAATCAAAAACTTTCTTGGGAATTTTGAATTCTTTGATACACGATATTTTTCTGCCATATTCTCTCTATTCCTGGCCAGAAAGTAGAAAAAAGTCAGCCTGTACGAACGTTTCATCGTCTATTATACACTTATCATAATTATGAAAAAAAAAATCATCTGAAGTACTTTTACATTATTTTTCTAACTTCAAATTCTTGTATGCGATTCTATTAGGATTTTTTGTACTTTATACGTCTTTAGGCTAGATTTCCTTTTTACTTTTTCTTCCAGAGATCTTTCAAAATCTTTTCTATTTTATCTGAAAGCTACAGCCTGAAGATACTATTTTTCTTCCACTACCAGGTTTCCGTTCAGTGATCATGACTTCTATGTATAATATTATGACCCAAGAAAATGTATTTTGTGACATAACTGCTTTTCTAGCAATTGTTTGTAAGATTTCATGAAAAATTTGAATTATGAGTTTAGGTGTTTTTTGTTCAATTTCAATTTTAAGAAAATCTAGTTCCGCTATTACCATTCTTAGTGTAAGTTAACAGAATTATTTATTTTTCACCACATTAAAAGATATAAGCCCAAGAGCTGATAGAAATTATTTCGAAATTTAAAAAATATACTAAGGAACAGAATAATATATTTTTTGAAACCAATATATTACCTTTCCCCATCCTAACCATAAATCCGCCTAATCCACCAGATGGCGCTAATTATAGAGCATCTTTTAATTTTAATATAAAATATTACATGAGTTCGATGGAGTATAAAAAAAAAAATTATAAAATTTTGTTTGCTTGATACTGAAATTTAGTAGAGTTTTTTAATATATGAAAGAAGAATTATTTTCTATTTTTTTCCACAACTAAAAAAAAATAATAATTTAAAAAATTTCAAAATTTCTTTTTCTTACATACATAAAAGTAAGAGTTCTTTATGTTAAAATATTTCGTAATGTTAAATCGACATTGGTTTAAAATTTAATACAATATTGAAAACTAAAAAATAAAAATTTTGGACCGGAAATTGGACGAAATTAAGCAAATTAATAAGTTATTGAATATAAAATATGAATGCAGAAATTAAAATTATATTTAGAAATAATAGGGCTTGGGGAGGTAAGTATGCCCTTGCACCCATTAAATCAAATATTGTCTGACCCATAAAAACCCATTTCCAATGGCTGTCGCAAATTTGGATACTGCTCTGACCAGTATTTTGGAAGAAAATGCGTTTTTAACATACATATGTATAAATATATGAGTATAAATATTTCCTTTTAACAATTTACAAAAAATTTCCCATTCATCCCATTCTAGTGATAATGCTATTGACTTCGAACGATATATTTAAACATTATATTTGTTAAATGTATGTGTTGTATGTATTGTATAAACTTAATACATATACTTATTTTCCAAACAATTTTCTCCAGTGTACTTATTAGTGTATAAAATCAATATTAAAATCTCATCATTAAACTAAAACACTAAAATATGCTAAAAAAAATCTTACGAATTTGTTCACACAATTTAATGCTTAGCAAACCACTACAAAATTTTATTTCTTTTATTGAAACAAAAAAAAAAAAAAAAATAAATAAATAATAATAATAAAATTTGTTTGGAAAATTCATATGGTAAGGTGTGTGTGTGTGTGTGTGCGTATTTGTTGTTGAAAACAAAACAGCAACAAAAGTGCTTTCAATAATTTTATAGTTTTTTAAAAAAGAAAAACGTTTTTCCTTAAGATTTTTTTTTTTTTTTTTTTGTTTTTGAGAAACGCTAACGATGGCCATTAATTAAAATGTTTACTTTTGGAACGTCCGTGTGTGTGAGTGTTTGGAGAAAATCAATAACATACTATGTATATGTATATGTAGATCTATTATAGAATTTTGAAATGTGGGTGGGAGGGCAATTGTGGAAAAATTATTTAACACTGTGGAAAATATGTATAATGAAAAAAAAAGGAAACAAAAAGAAAATTAAAAAAATAAATAAAAACTTTTGTTGATGGAAATTATTGAAAAGAAAATTTAGTTGAGCAACAAACGCCAAAGAAGCATCTTGGTGATCAATTCAACATTTTAATAAATTAAAAACACTAACTTTTTAAAAAACCGAAATGGATCCCGTTATTGTAAGTGCATTTTGAAGTGAAATAAATAAAAAATAATAATAATTTTTAAAAATAAATAAAATAAAAGTGATGATGAGAGAATTTAAAATTATGTTTTAAGCTAAATAATAAAGAAAAAAAGTTGTAATTTTGGTTCAATTGGTGGTAAAAAAAAAATATATATATATAAAATTTTTTTAGAACTTTTTCACTAAAAATTATGCCAAAAACAATAAAAAAAAAAAACGAAATGTGTGGAGAATTTCTAGTGCTAAATATGTCCCTTTAATAAAGTGTTTTCCTCAAAAATTTGAAAACTTTAAGATCCTCAAAATATATTCTTAAACAAACTTGAATACTATGTGCTCAATATTCATAACATTTTTGTTAATTTTATTATGAAAAACAACAAAAATATTAAATTAGATCACATATAATATTTTCGTATTACAGTTGCACGTGACAATCAAATTTTGTTGAACTTAACAAATTAAATTCGTTACAATAGCTGAATTAAACTTCTGACAACTAAATAAATATTGTTGCTATAATTTTGCTGTAACAGTCAACACAAACTTAAGTATTTAAGTAAAAATCGGTTAAAATATTTTAATATTTATCAAATTGCAAATCTATGGACTATAGCCTTTTAACGTTTCAATAAAACATTATAATACCTATAATCAAACTTAGTTCTGATAACAAAATACAAAACTACTCTATATTTAGAAGATCAAACGATAACTTCCACTGTTAAATCTTGTCTTTATGAAATATTTGTTTTCAATTGAGTTCAATTCCACCGAAATTCTTCACATCTGAAAAGTCTTTCTGAATCAGATAAAAAATACATATTAAATCTTAATTTATATACTTTAAAAAAGTTTTATTAAAAAAATATTTATTAAAACTTCAAACAATTTATTGAATTGTTCAGTTTAAAGCATTTTGTACTCCATAATAAACACATCTAAATAATCAACATCTAATTAATTACAGGATGAAGATCTTACCCCCGAGCAAATCGCCGTTTTGCAAAAGGCTTTCAACAGTTTCGATCACCAAAAATGTGGCAGTATCTCAACTGATATGGTTGCCGATATCTTGCGTTTGATGGGTCAACCCTTCGACAAGAAGATCTTGGAAGAACTTATCGAAGAAGTCGATGAGGACAAGTCTGGCCGTTTGGAATTCGAAGAATTCGTACGATTGGCTGCCAAATTCATTGTTGAAGAAGATGATGAAGCCATGCAAAAGGAATTGCGTGAAGCCTTCCGTTTGTATGACAAACAAGGCAACGGTTATATTCCCACCACCTGTTTGCGTGAAATTTTGCGCGAATTGGATGATCAATTGACTGACGAAGAATTGGACATCATGATTGAAGAAATCGATTCTGATGGTTCCGGTACCGTAGATTTTGATGGTGAGTTAATTTGTACTTAAATATTTTACTGAAACGCTAATTAGTCGTTCAATTTATTTGTCACATTTGAATATTTGGCATTTATGCTCCATCTGGCGTTAAAATGTTATTTTGTCATAATATTTGTTTTTTTTTTTTGTGTGTGTGTTTCTTGGGTGGGGGCCAGCATTTTTGTCCAAATACTTTTTGGACATTTAATTATTCATTTTAAATAATAAACAATAATTATTGAAAACAACATTTGCCTTAAGCGACTAATTGCTGGTGGTTTTTTGTTATTTCAATTTTTCTCATACTTGAACAATGAAGATTTTTTTATTATTGCTTTTGCTTTAGATATTTAACTATATCTTTCAACAATATAAAAATAAATCTTTTATGTTTTTTTTTCGAATTTTTGTTTCAAGTATTTAACAATGTCTTCTAACAAAATGTTTAAAAATAAATCTTTTATATTCTTTATAGTTGTTTAAGAAATTTAAAAATATTCTCCAATTTCCCCTCTATTTTTTTAAATATTTTAGACACTCACATACACACAATTATATTGTATAGTAATCTCATCTGTATGTATATTCGACGTAACATTTCAACATAAATATTTAGTTTTTGTACAAATTTTGCCTTGAGTATTAAATTGTTTGAAAATTTTTTTTCCTCTATTAATAGTTTTTGTTTTGTTTTCTTCAATAACTTTAACCTATTTTTCCTTTTTTTTTACTTTCAGAATTCATGGAAATGATGACTGGCGAATAAATATTTTATTTAATCAGTTTAACAAAAATTTACATTCACAATTTTAATCTAGAACATTTAGAAAGAATACTCATAAACCAAAAGAAAATAGTCAAATTATTAATTTAAATCATACAAGTTTTAATGTATTTTTAAAATAAACTTACCTAATATTTTGTAAAAACAATAATATTTTATTTTTGTCATTGGAATTAAATACGGTGTGAGGATATGAGTGAGGCACTAGGAAATATAGTGTTAAAATCTCATTTACTTTAAGTGTTTTTTTAATAATTACTTGGTTCTACTTTAATCGGTTTTATTACAAGTAACGCCACTTTACATTTTTATGTCACATTTTAAAATCTTCCATTGCACTTTGGGGTCAATCACAGAATTGTTTGTAATAAATATGTATAACTAATACTACTGGACAAATCAAATGATATATATGGGAGAATTGTAGAGGAGGACCTACGCTATTAGAAAACTTAACTGACAGTAGTAATGAAACAATATATAAAAAATAGCGTTACCTTTACGAATCAAATCCAAATGATATTCTTGTTTATCTATAATCTTATGGTTAAAAAAATATTTGCGCTCGAATTTTCAAATTTGGATATATTGTACTTTCACTTTTTTCTCAATGTAATAAGAGATTTTTAAATTTTAAAAAACATAGAAGAACGATTCCTGGGAGAGTTACGGTCAAAATTCGGAAATTGGTAAATTTTGGTGCTGTCTAATAAAATTAGAAAATAATTATGAGGAAGTGATTTAAGTATATTTTAAATTGTTTTTTTTTTTTAACATAAAAACGCTCTTCTGAGGAAAATCGAAAATTAACAAAAGAAAATCGTGGAAAATCATGGAAAGTTTTTTTTTTTGGGAAATCAAGTAGATGTTATCATGTGCCAATAAAATGAAGGCAAAGGCATTATTTAACAAAAAGAAAGTGGAAATGTTAAGCTTAAGTGTAAAATATCGAGTGCTGATGACCTTCGTATAGTAATTTTTAGTAAAATATATTATTTTCTGTCAGCAAGTAACATCCAAAAGAAGATAAATTTGTCAGTTAGTTATCTTTCTATTCGTATACGCTTGATTGAAAATAATTTATTTGCTCGAAGTCCTCGAAAAACACCTTTGTCCTCCAAAAACACGCAGCCTACAGCTTAAAGTTCTCACAAGAGCACATTAACTGGTCAAAAGAAAAATGGAGGAACATTCTGTGGTCAGACAAAAGCAAAATTGTTGGAACTAGATCCCGACAGTATTGCCAAGTCTTTTCAACATGGTATTTCAATGAGAATATAAAAGAACACTGTTAGTCATGTTGGTGCTAAAGTAATAATATATTGAACTTTATAATACAATGGAGTAGATCCAATACACCATGTAAAAGAATAATGTATCAACGATCACGTGTGGAAACAATGAATAATTTAAGGTTGAGTACAATATCCCTTCCAATAGTGACTTAGCGCAGAATAACAATCCTAAATACATCCATTTAATATTAAAGAATTGGTTTCGGACCAATAGAAGTTAAGCTTATATTGTAGCTATCTTAGTGCTAAGACCTCAATTGGTAGAAAATCTATGGAGAGGCGTTAAAAAAAAATATATAGTCAAATGTTAACGAATTTCGGACCTAAGTGTGAGATGATCGGAAAAAAATTATAGTAAGGCGTTGTAGTTAACGTTGTTGTATTTAATTTTAATTTAAATAAAATTTGAAATTTTAATTTAAATATTTTGTTTAAATATTTTTGTTTCAAATGCCAGGACATTTTTATCAATAACTCATAAACCGATGGAAAAATCACAATGAAAATTTTCTGAAAACATAGTTATAATGATCTGGGGAATTCGTAATAACTTAAAAATTTGCAACTTAAAAAATTACAAACTACAGTATTCAGTAGGTAAATTTTTCTAAAAACTGCAAAAAGACCATATTTTCCTATATAAACACATCATACAAACTTAAGTTCCGATGCGACACGAGTTAACAATATCCGATTTCACTAATATTTGACACTGTTTATTTTTGTAATTTATACAAAAAAATTAACGATTCTAGAGGGAGTTACGGTCAAATTTCAAAAGTCGGTAAATTTTGGTACGGTCTAATTTACGTTCATATATAAACTTTCAACGTTTTTCCCTATTAAACAAAAATCACTTGCGCTTCCTTCATTTAAGAGCATATTTTTAAAACTCTTCATTATAACCTACACCACCATAGGTGGGGAGGGTATTATACGTTTGTGCTGATGTATGTAACACCAAAAAATAATGGTCTAATAAAATTCTACTACTTTTGAATACTCAATACATTTTCATTTGGGTACTCAATACTACTTGATACTTAACAAATTTTTAATTTGAAATACAATTTTTAATAAATGTTCTTTTATTTAAAATTTAAACTAATATATTTAACCAATCACCATGAAGTTTTGTAAATTTGTTTATATAAAACACAATATAAATAAAAACGTTAACTTTAAATTCAACTTTAATAAAAATCAATAAAATTGTTTTCATATATTGAAACATTTACTTGTATCTTTATACAGAGTTGTATTTTAGCCTTTATATTTTTAATATGATATCATTAAAAAAATAAACTCTGAAAGTATTGAGTAATTACTTTACAGTATTGAGTACCCAAAAAAAGCGAGCAAATACTCAGTACTCGATACTTACACTAAGGGAAAAAATTCGATTCAAAATCAACAACGGTTGTGCTCACATTGGTAATTTACGGTAACAGCTTTTTAATACCTTTCGTTAACAAATTTAATAGAAAACATATGTAATTTAACAATTTGATACCGAAATGGTTTCAACTCGGTGCCAATTAGGTATCGATTTTCAATAAGAATTGAACACGCAGTGTTTAATTTAAACACATACGGTGTAGATTCACTATTGACACAGAATGTTATTGTTTTCAACACGTATGTGATTGATATTTCTCTGTGTCTATATTCAATACTTGCACAGCACTAGTCTAAGGCCCACATTAATTTATACCAATCGGCTTAGAATCACTTTCTGAGTCGATTTAACGATGTCCGTCCGTCGTCCGTCTGACCGCACATATAAGTTTCATATAAGCTTAAATCTGTGTGCCGATTTTCAGAAAGATCGGTCCATAATTGACCAAAGCTCTCACATAAACCCCTTTTCACAAAATCACTTTAACGAGCATAAATCCCATTAAAACGTTAGTATCAAGTTAATATTCGAAACAAATAAGTTTTATATAAACATAAATGATAGTGTCAAATTTTACAAAGATCGGTCCATAATTTACCGTAGCTCCCATATAAGGCCCACTTTCGGGAATCACACAAAAGTGATTAAATTCATATAAATGTTAGCATCGACGCAATATTCTGTATTCGTATGTTTTATTTTACACTTAATATGAGTATCGGTCCACATTTGGCTCCAAGTCTAATAAAAGACCCCTTCCCTAATTATAATGTACACAATGGTGTATCGTATATATTTTTCTCTCGTTTTCTTTTAAAATTTTAAAAGGAAGAAATTATAAAAAGTTTTTAAGCAGTTCTTGTAAAGTTTTTAATCATCATCAAATTTTATTTTTAAAACAATGTGAAAAGACGTAACTCCACGCTTAAGGCCCAAACACTCAACAAAAAATCATAGTATCGCAATCAGCTGTTTCAACCTGCTTCATTCAGATGTGTGTATGTAGCTATTCAAACAAAAATTCTAGGTAGCGTATCGCAGAAATCTACTGAATCAATATCAATACTTTTGAACCAAATTTTGCAAGGTAATATAAATATTACTTTTGTTTACAAAATAATTAAGAATTGTTTGTTTGTTACTGTAGAATATATATAAGAATAAATTTTTGGATTATTTACCACTTTTCCAATTTCATCTTTCGCTAACACTATTAAGAAAATATTGAGCGGATAAAAAATAATGTTAAAATAACTTGCAGTTAATCTTAGTCGACATCTATTGGAGTTTTATTTATTTATCTACGTACCCTCTGAAAAGGGGAATTATTAGACATGCCCTTAAAAAAATAAGACCTAATAGAAAGCAGGTTTCATTTTTATTTATTCCGTTCATTCTTGTTAAAGAGAGGAATTTTCTGCCGAACTGTGTAATTAATTTTCTCTAAGTTTTTACAAAAATCATAACGTAAAAATTTATATTTTTGTCTTTAAAAGCTAATTTAATTCACTGTTTGTTTATTTTCCGCCTCAAAGTATGCTAGAAATTTTAATTTTATAAGTAATAAAAAAAAAGCTTTTTTGAACAGAAAGCATTTTTTTTAAAGTATGTTTATATTTTTACTTTACATATACGTGCATACATACATACATATTAACTTTAGTTAAACTCCAGAGATGGGAGCTAAACAATTCTAAATTTTGAACAGATGAACATTATGAATAATTGTCAATATAATAATGTTTAACGAAATTATATCATTGGACTTTTGTCTAACCAACTTAAATCGGTATATTCAAATATGTTCTCACTCACTACACCAGTAAAAGGCATTTCTTTCGCAGATGATCATTCGTAATACTTAATTCATTTTTAAGTACGATAACTTATTTGGTTCTAAAATTTGGAAGAAACGAAATTTAAATAAAATTTTAATTTGGAATAAACTTAATTTAACAATAATATTGGACTTAATGGACGAAAACAGTTTATTAGAAATTGTGCGATTACCTCTGTTATTAAAAGGACTAAAACTGCACAATTTTAAAATTTACAATTCTCGGGTGATTACGAATATTGTTTAATTTAATTAAAAAAATAAATGATGAGGATTTTGCCCATGATAATTGTGTCCATTTTTTTTTTAATTGGACCTAGGTACAGTGGGAAATGTTTATCATTTTCTGAACATAAGCCCGTAACTTTTTAATCCCTAATAATAAGTGAACAAATAATTGGGCTAAAAATCTTAAGAATATTTCCCATAATATAAGCTAATATGAAATTAACTCAATTGCAAATTATTTGGCAAACTCTCTCTGAATTTGAAATTTTTATTTGTTGATTACAAATTATTATAATAACTTTTTTTGTATATGTACATTAGAGTGCTCCACAAAAAACGAAGTTTGGTGAATTAAGAGATTGCAGACGGGTTTTATTGAAATATATTCAAATTGGCATGTTTTTAAAACATCGGGGTCATTTTGACCCCAAGGCCGTTTAAGGGTTAATTTCATTTTTTTCACTATCATTGTAAATATCGGTTGTTAATAAATAAATTTCTAAAGTTTTATGATAATCTACCGAAAAATAAGTAAAATTTCGACTAGTTTCATCAAAAATTGCAAATATTACAAAATTTGATCTTTGACCTTTAAAGTTTATGGGTTAATGTCATCCAAATTGTATGAAACTCTTGATTTATATTTAGAATTGTGGTACTTTTTCGTTCTTCTAATGGTACTTTTTGAATTTTCTATAATTATGAACCTAGAAACATGAAATTAGGGATATGTGGTCCTTAGTTAATGAGAATCCATAATAGAGAACTTTGTGGTACTTTTTAGTTCTTCTAATGGTACTTTTTGAATTTTCTATAATATTTAAAATAGAAACATAAAATTAAAGATATTTGGTCCTAAATGAATGAGAATTCATTATAGGGGACTTTGTGATACCTTTTTATTCTTCTAATGGTACTTTTTGAATTTTCTATAATTGTGAACCTAGAAACATGAAATTAGGGATATGTGGTCCTTAGTTAATGAGAATCCATAAGAGGGGACGTTGTGGTACCTTTTTGTTATTTTAATGGTACTTTTTGAATTTTCTATAATATTTAATCTATAAATATGAAAATTACATGAAGTGCTAAGTGAATGAGAATCCATAAGAGAGAACTTTGTGGTACTTTTTCGTTCTTCTAATGATACTTTTTGAATTTTATATAATATTTTAAGTAGAAACATGAAATTAAATATGCATGGTCCTATGTGAGAAAGAATTCACAAGAGGAGTCTTTGTGGTACTTTTTTATTCTTCCAATGGTACTTTTTTAATTTTTGCTAATATTTAACCTAGCAACGTAAATAAGGACATGTGATCCTAAATGAATGGTATCTTTTTCATTCTTCTAATAGTACTTCTTGAATGTTCTGCAATTTTCATCCTTAGAAACATAAAATTGAAGATGTAAGATCCTAAGTGAATCAAAAACCTTAAAATGTATTTTGTGGTACTTTTTCTTTATTCTAATATACTTTTTCGTAATTCTAATATTTATTTTTCATTATTCTAAGATTATAAACCTGAAATTAAAGAGATATTGTTATTTATGGATGACATAACACCATTATTAAAAATGTTCCCAAGGGAGTTAGAATCTTGGTTTAAATTTATTATATAGTATGGTTTTTATAAAAAATTTCCGCTAACGAAGTAGCGAGTTTACAGCTCGTATATCATAAAACGTATAAAATGATTTTTAGCACCTTTAACCGCGAGTAACTCCCGTAGCAAATACGTGATTATCGATGACATATGCAAACATTTTGAAGTTAAGTCGTTTTTTCATCTAATTTTCCTAGAGTACCGATTTATGATATATAATATATATGTATGTATATCCTGTTCTATTATAATTTTTTTTTTTGCATGCTAAATTAAATTTTTAAAATGATCAGCAATATTACTATATTTGGCGAAATTTATTGCTTAAAACTTCTCATTTATTTAAATATTTAAAATTTTAATGATTTAGATTCAATATTAAGGCTTGATATAACTATTATTTCATATTGTTTTCTAATACAAAAATTTTGTAAGATCAAATAATTATTTGCCCAAAAAATGGGAAAATATCTTATATCATGTGGTGACACTGTGTTCCTATTAGGAACATTTTTGTTTGCTATTAAATAATTTTGTTTGTCCAAAATCAGCTGATTTGCTACATAAAAATATTTTATGGTCAAATTATGGAAAAGAAATATTTGTGAGTTTCAGTCAAATGTAGGAACTGGAGGGGAAAGATGGGAGGATCACCGAGGTTTTGCTGGACAGAGACGTTAGTTTAGAGTTTTAAGGGTTGGGATTAAACAGGACGGGATAAGACGGAATGGGAACATGGGTATAAAAGACCGACAATTTTGACAGACGAGGAGAGTTACTCAGTGTGTGTTGAACTGAGTTGAAGTAGCTTAACACAAAAGGAGTTTTGTGTTAATGCTAAGCTATTTTTAAGTTTTGTAAATATAAAGTTGTGTAAATAAATGTAAATATAAATTTGAAGAGTGTGTATATAATTTAAAATATAGAAGAGTTAGAGTGTGACAAGGAGATGTCACAAAAAGTGTTCATCAAAACGCTTTTAAAAATCTACACAAATGTTTCTCTAATATGACCGTACCTTTAGTCTATAAAATTATTCAAGTTATAATTGATTCGGAAAATGAAGTGCTACAGTAGAAAATTTTTATTAAATATAAATAATCTCTACTTTTTTTTTGCGAATTAATACACGAAAATTATAAAATGGACGATACTATAATAACCAAATTAGTAAAAGAAAATTAGAAATTATTTTAATTTTTTTTTTTTTTCAGATAGTAAAATTTTTGCCTGTTAAAGAGAATTTTAAGAATCAAAACAGGCTAGAAAAAAGCTAGAAGATTTCTTTTTCAGGTTAAAATGAAAATAAAAAGGCTAGATTTAACTTGGCAATACTTAATATGAAAATCGAATCGATTTTAACGATTTTAACGCAGACCAACAAAAAAAAGGTAAAAAAAAGGTTTTATGAGCACAACAAATACTCATAAAATCGGAAAATGTGTCCTAAAATAAATAAAAAATATAATTTTAAAATACTTATGTTAGGTTCTACGGGAAGTGCTTCTGAAAGACATCTATTTGGGTCATGACTCATGACATGTAAATGTAGTGCAATTCCATAACTTATTTTAACGATATTCGATAATCCGGATAAGTGATTGCAGGCCCCTATCCGGATTATCGAATTATCCGGACTATAGATGTCCTTTTCTGGTCACTTTTTGCAGAAAAAAAGTGTTAAAATATAATATATATTAAATATATGAAAGAGTTAAATATCAAATCCAAAATTTTCGTCTAACAACATTCTATATTTAAAGTTATCATAAAAAATACAAACTCTATGTACTCCTTTTACTAAAAAAAATTGGAAACAAATACTCAGCTGAAAATTATGGAATTAAATTATAATCAACTCTTACATCATAATTCTTATCGTATTTTATAAGCGTAACTAAATTTTTAATAAAAATGGACTTTTTATATTCAATCCGGATTATTTCTGGGTCCTGGTTAGATTTTGAGTCGATCTAGATATGTCCGTCCGTCTGTCTGTCTGTCTGTCTATTGAAAGCAGGATAGGGCTCGAACTGAACAACCTAGGGGAACGAAATTAGCTTCATATCATACTTTTCTGCTGATATCTCTTAAAGAAAAGCATGTACGACAACGAAATTGTGTATAGATAGTTTGAGAGTCGATATAACCTTTACCACCCACCTCCCATATAAGGTAAAACTTCAACGAAATTTTGTACAAACAGTTCAAGTTTTTGGTTTTCGGTAATGACACCTACTAATTAAAGTAGTTTCTTGGTAAAGAATCGTCAATTTTATTTGCCTTCTCTACACTACATAAATAAGTACTCAATAGTATAATAACAGAGTAATTTGCAATCACATGGATCAGTAAATAAATTCTCAATTTCGCTGCAAATTCAAATAATGAAAAAAATAATTCCCAAATTCTTTTTTATTTCCACTCCTATTTAAATAATATCTAGTCGCATAAACAATTACCCCTTATATTGGAATGCCTACATCCCCATACAATGTGATGTAAGTTGGCATCGGCACATGTAATTTTTTGCCTTGACAGCCTTGCCGATTATCTCATTTGGCGGAAATTCACTGTGATAATGCGTTTACTATTTCTTCATTACTGAAATCAGAAAATATTAAGATATTCATGGAAGATTTTACCATAGTATAAGACCTAATTTTATTATTAGCTGTTGTGGATTGCAACACTGGAAAATCAACAAAGATCACCATTTGGTTCGCCGTTATTCTAAGGCAATTTATCAAGACATACGAGGTATCTCGCTTGAGAGCACAACTTTCAGCATAGCATTTTTTCCAGGATTTTCTACAAGTATCTTTCAGACCACACCAACTAGTTCTTGTTTGAATAAGTCCCATCTCGGAAGAGAAATGGAACTGTCGGTGACAATTCGCCCTTACGATTTGTTCTTTAGTCACCTTACTCTTAAAACGGAATGCCTTGTTTTTGAGGACCTTCGACAATTTTGAGTTTGAGTGCATTTTTGTCGTCTGTTTTTACGATTGGAGGTACAAGCAAAAGACAGAATGGTTCCATCACTAGTCCCTACTTCACAATTTGCACGTGGGAAGCTGCTTCGAGGGACAACTTAGGTTTTCCCTACTTAAAGGTGCCCGACTTGTTGTCGATTAAGACTTTGGCAGCTTTGGAAGTACTTGGTTTCGAAGACAGACGCACAGTGGTCCCAAAACGAAATTTTTTGGAAATAATTATGTAACTTTAGAACTGCTGAATGTATTTAAATGAAATTTCACATGGACAATCTTGAGATGTATGCCAATTGATTTGAACGAGGACAGGTTTTTAGCGAGTCTGGGGGACGGGGGGTGGACCTCCAAAGTTGGTCACCTCGGGTATGAAATTGTTTTAAAAAAATCGCCAAAATTTGATTGTGTGGGTTATCTCTTTTACTTTAAGAGATATTTGGACCAAAGTAAAATTTTGAACCATTTTTGGACATGTTTTTTTAAGCTTTTTGAACTTGGCGGGATCAATTTGAGTCCTACAATTTTTCTAAAATGTTCTTTTAATTTTGTACAAAATTCTAAACAATTTTCATGCAAGGGTTATTTATCTGTGTGGTTTAGATAAAAAGTTATATAATTTTGAAGTAGAAAATTTGAAATAAATTGTGATTTTTTGTAATTTTTTTCAAAAAGGTTTCTGGGCCATACATTTTCTTTCATGTTTCTAGAAGAATACTTAACATAAATGCATGTATTAAAACAAATCCGGGGGCAGTTGGGGTAACAGTCTCCCCGCTAGCCCTATCAGAATTTCGTTAATTTTAATTTTTGTGTTTTTAGTGGAGCACAAAAATGCCAAAGCTGATATTAACATAAAAATACCTTGGAAACTTACATCCATATGTTAGCTAAACACACAAAAAATATTTAATAAGCCACGCCTCCTATAACGACAGGGTAACCATTTTACTAAAAAAAGTCAAACTTTGAAGCAAGTTTTCCTTGAACTGGAATTTTGGGTATTCTGAAGTAAGAAAATGGGAATCTATTTATTTTCTTCATTTAATGGCAAATTTTTTTGTATTATACTAAAATTTTACAATGATAGTTTAATTAAAGTAGATTTTATTTAAGTTCAAATATAATTTTTTTTTTTTTTTTTTTTTTTGAAAAATAACACTAAATACAAACAATTTTCGTTTTTTGATCAATTCAATGAAAAATTTTAGTTAGAATACCTTATTATTTATATGTTATTATTTTTCAAGTAATAACATTTCTAACGATATCAAATACTTGCACAAATACTTTACACAATCGTTTAAAAACTAACTGAAACTTTACCTCCTTCGGCAAAATTTGTACATTTTCCTTCAATTTCTATGGTAAATGTGTGCTGAAGCATTTTATATACATAAGTGCACAGCAGTTTCAACCTGTTTTTTAAATAACTTTGTTTAACTTTTGAATCGTTCAATATATTTCAATGAAATTTCACGTAGTTATTACTGAGGTAGTTTCCAACTGTTATGGAGGAGCACAAGTTTCTAGATGGTCTCGGGGCAGGGGGGAGGACCGCCGAAATGGGTCACCTCGGATATTATATAAGAAATAACTAAAAGAGTTGACCAATTTCGGAGGTTCTCCTCCTGCCCTCAGACCAGCTAGAAATTTGTAATCCTTCAAAGTATTTGGAAAATTCCTCAGTAATAACTATGTTCCAATTTCATTGAAATATATTTATCCGTTCAAAAGTGAAAAAATTTTACCACCTTTTTGAAAATTGTTTAGAATTTTGTACAGAATCCAGAGAATATTTTAGAAAAATTGTAGGACTCAAATTGAGCCCGCCAAGTTCAAAAAACTTAAAAAAACATGTCCAAAAATGGGTCAAAATTTTGCTTTGGTCCAAATATCTCTTAAATTAAAAGAGATAACCCACACATGTAAGCGTATTTTTTGTAGAGAATTATAAGTACTATCTATGTGCAAAATTTTTTTTCAGTCAAATCATAAATCAAATTTTGGCGATTTTTTAAACAATTTTCATACCCAAGGTGACCAACTTTGGAGGTCCACACCCCATCCCCCAGACTTGCTAAAAACCTGTCCTCCTCTATATCAATTGGCATACACCTCAAGATTGTCCATGTGAAATTTCGTTTAAAGCAGTTCTAAAGTTACAGTATTATTTGAGACGAACTGTGAGACGAAGACCGCCTTCTGGTTAGGTATATTCCAGTATAGCATTCGCCTCCCCAAAGCCTGTTACCTCAGCTGTGTGAGTATGGTCCCCAGAGATTATAAAGGTGATTTTTCCTCAGACAAGTGTTGATAACAACAGCCCCAATTGAGGACAGACGCATAACACCAAACCGCATGATTTGGGAACAGACGCTGGTGGATTTGGATGAACGAGTACTTATAAGTGCATGCTCCAAAAGTACCAAACGGACCTAGTACTACACGGATCACCCTTACTCAGTGAAAGAAGAAGTACTCGGGGTGAGTTCTGTTAAACACCCCACTGGGAAACGCTTCATCAGAACAGGGGAAGGCTAATTCTGAGTATTTACTACTTTCGAGCCCCTCTTGCAATCCCTTCCACCCGGTCATCGCAAGTTCACGCATATAATCCTTTGCATTGCGTCAAGATAATTATTCGCAAATGATTCCGAAGTTTAGTAATTTGATCGTCTTTCCTGTGCTTTGTATGATAAATAGGATATAACTAAAAGGTATCCCTGAAGTAATTCATAACAACACAATTTTATTAAGTTTTTATCACATATAATCTCCCCCAATCATTTCCTGTTTTTTACAATTATTCATACCCATGTTATTTATTATCTAAATATACACACATATGCAAGCATGTTCCACTAATCCACTCTCTACAAAACGTCATACACCATTAAACTCTAAAACTGCTGTAAGACATTTCTTTTTCAAGGTTAACTTTAAACAAACCAAAAAAATAAAAACATTGGCCTCAAAAAATACAAAAGTATGTCACGATTGAAAGTGAAAACTATTAAAACTTTCGCTTTCATTTGCTAGACATTGAAACAAAAACAAAACAATCTCTTGGATACCAATACTAGGAAACCGGTTTTGGCTTAAGTTCAAAATAAAATTTTCGCTGGGAATTTGCTGCACAAGATCAATGAACGTAATAAATACATATAAACATTCATTAAAATGACATAAAAAATTTTATGAGTCCACGCGTTAGCTTTCGTTTATTGAACGAGTATGAAATTTTGCGTTTAAGGAACAACTATAAATGCGCTAAATGACAATATAGTTAATATTTGTTTATGGCAAATTTTATAACCATTTTTGCGACTTTTGTCTAGTTTCTTAGTGATTAGTATTTTAATACTATAGTTTATAGTTTTTATTTTTATTATTATTTTGTTTTTTTTTTTTTTCATATAAACATGATTTGTGTTATTTACTTTATCTTCTTCTGTGAACTATTCTTTTGCCTGGTGAGGTGATCTATTCATTTCGATTTCATTTGGTAAAGTTTTCTTCTTTTGTTAGTTTTTTTATGTATTTAACTCTAGATTAAAGAAAACGAGTAAATTAACATGTTTAATGAGACTGGTTCCATTGAAAGAAAAAAAAAATACAAAATCATTTATTTCAGTAAATTAATAGATTCGTAAATAAATATTTATAAATAAATATAAATATTAATGAGAGTTCTTCGGTATTTTAACATGATTTTAAACATGACAAGTTGATGATCATGTTTCTTCTGACGACGACGATGATGATGATCGCAATGATGATGCCGGTATTTATTTTTATTTCACTGAAACTTTTGTCACAAATTATAAAATAGTTGTTCTTAAACCTTTAGCCTTTAACTACTCGATTCAGTTCATATATCATTTTGAATTTAAATATTAAAAACTCGTGGACAGATTCATTGTCCCATGAAGATGGAATTTGTTTTCTTTTCCGTCTAAGAAACTTCTGTAATAAAAATCTGATGTTTTTTATATTGATAGACGTCAAAATGTTTAGAACTTGTTTTCGTATAAACAAATATTTATTACTACATATTTATAATACCTATATATCTATTAAAAATGTATATCAAGTGGAAATTTATATTAATAAAATACCTACGTAATGCTCACCAAAAACCTGTATTGATCGGTTGGTTATGTTGGAGTATGGGGAGAATTTTGTTTTGTTTAATAAACAATACTAAAGTTAAACAGTAAATAGTTTCAGTACAGAAAAAAATTATTAAATTACTTTGAGATCAAAATAAACCACTAGAAATAAATAAAAATTTAATAATAATATAAAAAAAAAAAAACCTTATAATAGTGAAATATTTGAACAATCCTTACGACAGAGGTTCTCAAAATAGTTCACTTCGTGAATCCTTCTAAAAACTCCTAATTTTCTTGCGGAGCCCAAAACAAAATAGTTTTTTCCATCTTATGTATATCACTCCAAACAATGCTAAATTTAATCAAGATACCTTTAGAATTGTGATTTGAACTTTGTTCTCAAGGTTAACAAGAACAGTCAGCCGACCAGACGTACCACACTGTCGTGATTTCATATAAAAACAGAAGGATTAGTCGTAGGTAAATGAAAATTTATAGTTTATATGTTTTCGAAAGAAAAAAAAATTAAGTTTTATGAAAATTGACCCAAACCACGCCCACCACCAATATATTATTTATTCTGAACTTGTAATTCGAATGGAATAAGATTTAGTAAAATTTATTGCTTTTTATCAGGGACACCTCCCACCCACCTTATATTTTATATTTTAAAATTACATTAATTTCACGTAATCATTTTAAAACCTTGAACATTTTTCCTGCCTACACAGAAAAAACAGATTCTTTATGACTACCGAATTTTTAGCCAATCGAATTTGGTCGGTTCCAACAACTTACACACAATTCGATTTCAATTAATGAATATTTTTGATACTTGCAACTCTATTTAAAAACATTTCAGTAAAGAGGATAAAACAAAAAATGGCTATTATGAATTAGCATTCAAAAATAAAAAAATTATTTGATTTTTATTTATATAATAAAGCAAATATAATAAGAATTGATAATTTTATAATAAACTTAATAAGAAATAATACTTTAAGGTGTATGTCACGTGTAGAAAACAACCTTATCAAACGATGAATATATATTAAATACCCTACAAATTGGAGGAACTCCAAGGCATTTTTTATCTAGAAAAAATTAAATTCATTCAATATGAAAATGAATTTCCAATCTTCTATCATAATTTTAGAAGGGTAAATATTAATGATGTCAACTGCAGTTTAGAACAAAATGATTTAAGATATGAAAGCAGTATTTCCAATATTGAAATTAATTCTTTTCAAAGGCATAACAATAGTCAGTTTTGGTGGCTAAGCCGATAAGTACTTCAAACTACTTTAGTGCAATTTTTTATTTTTCTGACCATTAATTCATTTAAAATATTAAAGTAATGTTTTTAAAATTTCAAAAAATCATTACAAAAAATAATATATATTCTTCGTTTGAAGTAAATTATGTTTAATTACTTTATAAATAAATTAATTAGTTGAGAGCCCTGAAAAGGGACTTTGTATATATGTACATAATTAAAATATATTTACTATTGTTCATTATAGTTAAGTTAAATTCAATATTGTATAACAAACATGAAAAAAAAAAAGAGAAAAAAAGATATAGTCGGTCAAGACCGACTATATGATACCCTACACCATTGCGTATGAGCACACAAATTCCGGAAGTGGATTTATAATAGAGCTATAGACCAACACTTTTATTAAATCTAAAATAAAGTATACAAGTACAGAATAATGGGTTAATAATAATATATTGATGATTTTATGCATTATAGGGCGATTTCCGAAAGTGGGTTTATATGGGAGCTATGGTAAATTATGGACCGATTCTCATAAATTTTTTTCGTATGTGATTTATTTCATAAAATTTGGTACAAAGATTGGTACTTATACAAAACTTCTTTGGACCGAATTTCATTAAAATATTCCTAATATTAAGGCATTTTTAAGTGTGAAAACTCTATTCCGGGGGGACATTTGTATGGGGGGTAGGTGAAATAATGGACCGATCATAACCAATTTCAATAGGCTTCGTCCTTGTATCATAAAAGTACCACCTGCGAAATCTTCAATTATCAATTATCTTCAAAATTGCGACCTGTACTTTGTGCACAATGTTTACATGGACAGCCAGCCGTCCAGCCAGACGGACGGACGGACATCGTTAGATCGATTTAAAATGTGATTCTGAATCGATTGGCATACTTTAAGGTGGGTGTTGGATAACTCATTCTATGCGTTACAAACATCAGCACAAACACATAATACCCCAACCACCTATGGTGGTGTAGGGTATAAAAATAAATAAAAAAAGGAATTAGTTGGTGATTTCATTGGGATGATCTTCAAAACATTTAAAGGAAAAATTTTATTGCCACAGATAAGCCGAAAAGATAATTTAAATGGAAAATAATGCATCTACTTATATTTCTGCAAACCGCATATATTTTCCCTTAAAAAGATACTGGTAAACGATGGATAAAGGTGTCCTAAGCAAAAACATAAAAGATTATTGTAAATTTGGAAGGAAATATAGAAAAATGCCTACCAATTTTTGATTAACTGATTTTGAAAAGGTTAGACTGTCTAACCTACAACTTTCGGGAAAAAACAAGCTATTGTCAGTAATATTCTTAAAAATTCGGGGGAAATTACGATGTAGTAATTATTTTCTTTTATGCTATTAATTCTTGTATAAATTTGTATATTTTGAATAATTTCATATACAAAATTCTTTAAATAAAAATAGCTTTATTTTAATATAATTTTTTTAACAGAAATGTCAAAAATATTTCTAGTTTCTGTGGTTGAAAACAACGAATTATTATTGTTGTTATTTTAACTTCACAATTATCGATAACTGCAACTGAATATTTCATTCAAGTTTGAATGTTTTTCACACAAACAACATTTTTATTGTAACAAGCGACATTTAGTTTCGGAATGTTCATATAATTTAGTAATTCCTTCCAATTTAGATATATGTAGTACAACCTTCTCATATTGACTCATATGACCATTATTATAAAAACAATCGTTACTTCATTATAATCCTTCGTATAAATCAAAATTGACAATTGAAACATCTGTATGACGAGGGGTTAATTCAATTAATATTATTTGTAATTCAAATAGTCTTCTTTTGTTCCTAAACAAAACAAAAATAATTAAATAAATTTTAACATATATGAGGAAAATCAAAAAATTTTAAAATTTTATAAAAATATTTTAAACTAAACTAAGTCGATTTGTGGTTTTATCAGCGACTATTTATGAATACAAAATATGTTCGCGTTAGTCATTTTTATCAATGCGCCCAAAAGTTGTGGAGGTTTGAATTTTAAACTTCTTCTAAACTTCTTCAATATTAATCGAAATACACTGAAAAGAAAACTTTTTAATTTTATATTTTGCGCAATTTCGCAAATAGCAAAAAAAGAAAAAAAAAAAAGAAACAATATTGGTTTAAAATTTTGCAAAATTATGAGTAATGAAAGTCATATCTTGGGATCGTTCTCTAAAAAAATGAAGTGAATATCGGTTTTAGTTTGGAAAATATAGTCGTTTAAACATTAGAACTCATAATAATATTTGTTACAAAAATCACGATTTTATTTTTTTTTGGAAGTGAGTTTCAGCAAAATTTTTGACTTGTTTCTTATTTGATGATAAATTTTACATCGAAAATTGATTTTATTATTTAAAAATTTTAACTATAATGCGAAATATGTGGGTTTGATTTTTAAGGTTAAGAAAATGTTTTTTGGTCCATACAATTTTAAGTCCTTAAAATATTTTGACACCACCTGAATTTTAGTATTTGGCAAATAAAATGCTTTCATTTGGCATCAATATTAACGTCATTTATACTTCGCGATAATTGTCAACAAGCGAAATATGTATAGAGATGAATGCCGCTGTAAGAGCCCAAACACAACCAAACGGATTTCAACGTTGTTTTCTGCTCTAAGAGAGAAATGCAAATTAAATGAAGACGGAATCCAGCAGCGGATTTCATATATATTTTGTTTTTGTTTCTTTATATTTTTTGTGTTTGGCAACAACAAAACTACATATATAAAAAAATATTTATATTTCTCTCTTAAATTCCATACATAATAAATAAAAGGCAAATCTATCTCTCTCTTTTTTTCTTATATAAATTTAATGTAAACTTATGTGATTCATTTTGCAACAACGGTAACACTGACAGAGAGGGAGAGTGAGAAAATGAGAGCTTTTGAGAATCCGTTGTGAAATTAAAATAGATTGTAATTTCCAGCGGAAATAATCCGCTAGGTTGTGTTTGGGCTCTAACTGTTATAAATAACGGTTCTTTAATTCTTTTTCATAATATCAATTTTACCCCCTGTTTTTATAAAACGAACGAAAAATTCGTTTCGTCAAAATGTATGGAAAATGGAAAATAAATTTTAAATTTATTTGTTGTTTTCAATATAAATTGTCGAAACGAATTTTTCGTTCGTTTTATAAAAACAGGGGGTAAATCATTAAAAAATTCAGAACAAAATTTTCAAATTTGGTGAACATTTTTGCATTTCAAATTTTTAAACACCATTTTGACTCGGACTTGGCATTTGTTAATAAAGCTAGTTTACGCGATATTTTGAACAATTTCTATAGAAGCAGGATTTGTTAGTAACGAAAAACATGTTTTTACAAATATATACGCTAATTATATGAAAGTTTGTGAAGATGCTATCCCACGTCTGGTTTCCTAACATCAACGAGATATACATTAAACTGTAGGTAATCACTTCGTCTTTAAAATTCTGCCCTTTAAAATTAAATTCACTGAATGGCGCAAATTTTCTATCAAAAAAACTGCAAAATTTCAAAAATCGTGAATTTTTATTTTCAATTTTTATCACCGCATAACTTTTCAACAGATAGTAAATCGGATACATATTATACAGAAAATGAATTTCCTAAGTCATGTCTTTCGACTGGTTAATGACTTAAGTCAAAAGGCTGTAAATTGTCAGTGCAAAACTAAAATGAATCCAAAAATCCTCGATAGTTTCAACTCAGGGGGGTTATTTTGTAACTAAATTCGAAAGGAAAATCTTTCGAATTTGTATACTTTATACATTGAAATTCGAAAGTGTTTTCTTTCGAATCGAATTACACAATAACCCCCCAGTTTTTTTACATTTTTTAGTTTTAAATGCATATATTTCCGTGAGATTTTACGCGAATGATTTAAAATTTAGGATTTCTTGTTTATTTTGTGAGATCTACTTAAAGTCACTTAAAGTAGGTTTTAAACAATTTCGAAATTTTTTGATTTTCTTCATATACAGTGTTTAACATATTTAACATATATACAGTGTTGGGAAAAATTATAGGGAGGACTTTATTTGTTTATATATTCTTAAATTTTTAAATTTAACAAGATAAAAAGAACTTTATAATAATCCAAAATTTCATAAAAAAAAATTACTTTTAAGAAACTATCTGGAAAAAATAATGGGGATATTTTACATTTGGCAAAAAAATATATACTTTTGTTTAACATTACCATAAATTCTCCTCCTTTAATTTTTATTAAAGGACGATTTGTAAAACTCAAAAATTAGCACAAATTTCAGTGGAACTGGTATACAAAGTATCTTCGATTTTAAAGGACTTCTAAGAGATGCTCAATCGGATTTAAGTCCAGAGATTGAGACGGCAACTCCATTACAGGGACTTGATTATTCTGAAACATGACTAGCAGAGTGTTTAGGATCATTATCCTGCCTAAACTTCCACCTTAATGGCATTTGTTCTTTAGCAAATAAAAGTATTTTATTTTTATTTGTCTAAATAATCAATAGTTTTCAGTATTCCTTGTATTCATACAATAAAATACAACCCCATACCATCAACAACTCGCTTCTGTGTTTGGTTTTTTGGTGTACTTTAGACCATACTATTTATTGATAAGACGTGGTACTTATAATTTTCCACTACTTTCCTTGAGACTGCTTCTTTACACACGACTGGTTATTGGAGCATATAATCTATTTGATGACACAAATAGGTTAAGGCTCCATTACTCTACCGTAAATGTAAAAACGTAAATGTAACTAGAAACGTAAGTGGGTGCTTGCTCAAAAAACGTAAATGTAGCCAGTACTTTGTTGTTGTTTTGATCACATCAACATCAGTGATGTAAATTACACATTTTTTCAGTAAATCAAATTCAGTTTAAAAATCGCTAGATTTATTGGTTTGTGTTTTAGCGACTTGTATACAAAACGAAATTTGTGCTTTTATTACAAAATTTTTAAATTTTAATTTATTGATTAAACTGCGCACTTTATTTAAATTATTTTAACAAGTTTTTTCCGAAGAAAACAGCAAAACAAATTGTTCAGTTGATAAACTTATTATATCGAATTTTTACGCAGATTTAGTATATTGAAATAAAAAGATGTCAACACTATCCTTTCAGCTGTCACGTAAAAACGTAGAGCGACCTAATTTGATTAGGTTGCTACGTAACATTTACGTTTTTTAGTACACATACACACATAACTCTCATAAGCAAAACGTGTCAGCTGATTCGCTACATTTACATTTACGGTAGAGTAAAGGAGCCTTTATTTTTTGAGTAACGAATTCTAAGATTATCAAAACGAGCCGAGGTTTTTCCTTTTTTTTTTTTCTTTGTTTTCATGTTAAAAACATTTATATATTTGAATAATTCATGGATTATGTAATTCATAATCCATCCTTTTTCAGTTTAAGAACAACATTTCTATCACTATCAGTGCAATATACTCCACGACCCATTCTGAAACACTTTTAACAAAAATACAAAATTCGAAGTATCCATTAAGCTTTGTTTTCAACACTGTAAAATATTTAGTGAAACATTTTAACTTTTAACGAAATTTTACACAGAACGTCCCTATTATATTATCCCTATTGATTTCTCTACTTTTCTCAGTTTTTTTGTAAATAAGAATGTAATTATAACAAAAGTAGTAAAAACCTAAACAGATTACTTAATTCCGTTAAATTTAAAATATTTTGGCAGTGAGTGCTAATATTATATATCCATTATACAAATATTTTCAATCCATTATTAGAAAAGAGTATATCATCCCTATTATTTTTTCCAACACTATATGTACGTTTAAACGTTTCTATAGACACATATGTGTAATGGGTGGTCTAGTCATCATTCAAATATTTAAAAATTTCGAAGCAAATATTAAGATCCGCAATTAACGTAAAGGTAATCAAGTGCTCTTTAGCTTTAGTGGCTCATCGTGACATGAAGCCATCTTAGCTAGGTTTTATTTTTTTTTATTATTTTTATTCATTATTTTTTTTATATAAATACGAGTAATATTTATAAATGATTTAAACAATTGTTTGTTAATAAACGAATATGTATACAAATAAATATATAAATATGAGATACTGGACAGTTAAACAAACAATTGTTTGAGATTAATAATTATAAGAAGAATTGATTCATAATTTACATTTTACCAACAAACATGAGAAGAGTTAAATCAGCACTCCAAAACAAAAGTATTATTTAAATTTTATAGTCAATGTTTAAATAAATATTTTTTAATTTATAAAAAAAAAAAAAATAGATAAAAATTGTTTTATTAATAACACTCTGCCACAGTGAAAAACCACTCGACATAGCGTTCGTGATAGGCCTTACTGAGGACAATATAAATCAGTTTTTAAAATGTTCAATATATCCTTTAAATTCCTGTATAAATACATTACCAATTCTCCTACACTTTTGTTGATTTCTTCTTTTTATACCCAACATCATTTTAGGTGGTTGGGGTATAATGACTTTGTCCTGATGATTGTAACACACAGATACATTTTTCAGATCCATACCTTAACTCTGCAATACTAATGTACGTAAATTTTACGTATACCGATTCTTTTAAAACCTTATTACTCAGGCTTCCGAAAATATAATGCGACCAAATTTCAGCAGGTGTTTTTACATATATAAATGCCAAAAAATAAAATTTTTAATTTTAATATTGTGCTAAGGTCGCGATTATTACTTTGAATAAATTCACAATTTATTTGTTGGGGGGAAGCTTTTCGCCGGTTGCTTAAGCCAGCTCAACAGGAAACCTTTCCCAATTTCTTTAGAAAAACTAAAGATATATTAGAGTGTAAACTTTATAAACTCAATGAAAATTAAAAGTTCTACACTAAAAATATCAAAGCTTAATCAAATTATTAGTATAGAGGCAAATAAAAAATTAGTCAAAATAACATTCGTATTTTAGGGTTAAAGTATACCGCTCGACTTAGAACCACTTTCTTAGTTGATTTAACGATTTCCGTCTGTCTTTTGGCACAAGGACAAAGCGTATTGAAATTGGTTATGATCGGTCCATCATTGACCTGGCTCTCATATAAATGTTCTCCCGGAAGAGGGGTTTAATGATCATAAACGATCATAAATTATAGACGAATAGTTAAACTTAATAGATTTTCATGTGCTAAGTACGAATCTGCCTTCAGTTTTTTCCATCAGTTATGGATTTCTATAGGCTATTAGACACTCCCATAATAAGGCCATTACTCTAGTATAAAATGATACACAAAAAGAGGCGTATTAAAATTACGACCCTAACTTAATTTTTTTATGTGCTCAATATTCTTTGAATTATTTAGATTTTTTTTTGCTAAATTAAAGATTTTTTTAAAGTTCTTTTTGAAAACGAAAACGCAAAAATTGTTTCTATTTTTTATCTTTAATACAAAGCTGGTAGTGCTGCAAATAAAACGAGAGAAAAAAATATAGTCGGTCAAGCCCGACCATATAATACCCTACACCATTGTGTACATTATAATTCTGAGAGGGTTCTTTTATAAGACTTGGAACCAAATGTGGACCGATACTCATAAGTGTAAAATAAGACATACGAATACAGAATATTTATATGAATTTTATATGAATTTATTCACTTTTGGTCGATTCCCGAAAAAGGGCCTTATATGGGAGCTATGGTAAATTATGGACCGATCTTTTTAAAAGTTGGCAATATCATTTATGTTCATATAAAACTCATTTGTGTCGAATATTAACTTGATATTAACATTTTAATGGGATTTATGACCGTTAAAGATATTTTCAGAAAAAGGGTTTATATGGGAGCTATGGTTAATTATGTACCGATCTTTTTAAAAATGGGCACACTTATTTAGACATATATGAAAATTATATGTGCCAAATTTCATTAAAAACTTAAGGGATTTACGATCGTTAAACACTTTTCCGGGAGGACATTTGTATAGGGGCTAGGTGAAATAATGGACCTATCATAACCAATTTCAATAAGCTTTTTTTTTGGACTGTAAGAAGCCTGTGTGCCAAATTTCATTAATTTTGGTTCAAAATTGCGACTTGTAGTTTAATTACAATGTTTACATGGACGGACAGACGGTCAGACATCGTTAAATCGACTCAGGAAGTGATTCTAAGCCGATTGGTATAAATTAAGGTGGGCCTTAGACCAATATTTTTGGGTGCTACAAACATCATCACAAACGAATAATACCCTCCCTATCTATGGTGGTGTAGGGTATAATAAGGTATGCAACATCAAAACTTGATGAAAAAATCTTGATTTCATTCACAGTTAAGTGAAAATGTATATGAGTACCTAAAATTAAATGGAAATACACAGAAAAAAGCTATTTCTTCTTTAAACAAAAATAGTTGGACTATATAGAATTGGACGAGCTCAGCAAGAATATACATTAACTTTTTTCTATCACGTACTGATTTTTTATAGAAATGACTTTTTAAAACGACTTTTAAGAAAATAAATCTGTTTTTAAATCTCGCTAGAAAAGAATTTTTCCAGATATCTACTAATTTCTAAATAACTTCGAAAATATTAAGCATACAAAAAATAATATTAGGATACCTTGAAGAAATCTCTAATCCTCATCTTTTGGTGCAATTTTACTCGCCGTTCTTTAGTTTTCGTGAAATATACTCGTGTAATGGGATAATGTGGGTGAAATATTAGACACGACCATAAAAAAAATCCATATCTTTTAGAAAAAAAATTAAAGTAGAGTGGTGTTTAGCACTTCAAAATCCAACATGCCCAACTATTCGTTCAGTTTATTGCAAAAATACCACAAGACTATCTTTATATATAAAATATATTTCAATATTTCGATTCTTAGTTTAAAAGTTTCGTGGTGCAAGTTACACGAAATAAGAGTAAATATTATAAAATTTTGCGAAAATCGAAAACAATACCAAGGGTTTTGCGATGTAGTCATAATGAGTTTAAAATAAAGTAACTAATTAAAAAAAATCTGATTGTAAAGATGGAATTGATTTAAAAGGACGAACTTAAAACGATTAATAATAAATATGTATGTATAAAAAATAACTTTTATTTTATATGTGACTATGAGGAAGCTTGTTGTCCAATGATTTTGCCAAATAAATTACTAATTTATTCATATTTATTTATTTATTCTTATTAAGATGGCCAAGAATAAATATAAATTATAGGGCTATTGAGTTCATATCATTAATGACGTGCATAGTTTTGTTAATTATAAATAATTAAAAACCCAATTTAGTCATGTAACGTAGGAAGTCTTGTTTTTAATATAAAATGTAAAAAATTAATTTGTATGGAAGTATTCATTACTTATTTAAATATTTTTACATTATGGCCAAGCAGAAAATATTATGACGGAAATTTTTTTTTATAAATCATTATTTGTTTTAAAATAAAATTCGATTAAAATAATTATTTGTTTTTAATATTCTGTTTTATTATTTATATATAATTTAAAAACTTATATAAAAACAAAAACAATTTCCTATATTTTGACAATTTCAGAAAAAATAAAAATTAATTTATAGAAATTATAAAACAAAAAATCCAAGGCTTTTAGAGGTAAGTTATCTTAATTTTCTTACAGATTTTGGTAATTAATATCTAATAACTAATATTTGTATACATCAGAGGTCCAATTCGTCATAAAATTGTCGGCGGCGGCTGAAGGTAAATATATCGGCGGCGGTTGAAAGCCGGCTGTTTTTTTATAGTATAGAGTTCTTTTTTCATTAATACAAGAACCAGCTACAGAAAAAGCCTGTTCTGAGGAAGCAGATGTTGCTGGAATCCCAAAGTTACATAGATCTAAAAAACAGACATGTATCAAAATCTATGCACATACAGATGTATTCTTTAATATAAATATTTTTAAATATCAATATTCTCTTCATCTTCCACGTGAACTGCAAGATATTTTTTAGAAATATTGGTTGTTCAGAATGTCATGCATTAAAAAACGGTGAAGAGTGTGTGCTCAACAACCGTACCTTGGAATATTTATTTTGTTTAATGCTGCGACAATATTTGTGCCTCCCTTAGTTACAGCGCACAATTTTTTATTTTCCAATCCAAATTCTGTATTGTTGCTTTTATTTTATCTGAAACGGCCAAAGTGGCATGTGGGCACTTTGAAGATGAAGATGTTTAAAATAAAGAAAAAAATGTAAAACACCGTAAATATATGTTTATTATGGGCAATTTACATACGTATTAAAAATTAAAAAATTCACTCGGAATTTTGGAAGAAAAAAAGAAAAAATGAAGCCATATATGGCCTTATATGCATTAAAATTTAGTTTTTGAAAAAAAAATAAAATTATTCGGCGTGGAAATATATTATAGTAGAAAATAAAATTAAAAATTTTATGGAGACATATTTTGGTGTCTCCAGTTCCTCAATAAGGTCAATAAGGTTCGTATCTCAAAGAAATGGAAAATTTTCACTCGAATAAGTAGGCAAACTACTTTCTTTCCAAATAGGAGATATTGACTTTTTAGTAGATTTTGCATTCGACGTAGTAGGCTTGTCATAATCATCTGAATGTGAGTAATCGCTGCCAGCAGTCTCAAGTATATAAATATGTTCCTGACCTGACGGTTGACTTATAAAGTCTTCTTCGTCAGTAGCAGATATTTGGTCATCACCACTATGATCAACGTTATAAATTTCACTAACATATTTTAAATTACCATAGAATGATCGTACATCCATTTCTAAAAAAATTGCAGTGCATTTTATGGAAAGAATAAAATGCACTCATGTATATATGTAAGTTAATTATATACTACTAGTGCATGTAAGGCCATATATGGCTTCGTCAGTTTTCCAAAAAAATCACACATAAAATACTTACTTTGCAGATAAATAATATTTTTATTTGAAAAAGAACTTCATTTCCTATATGAATATATTTTTTTGTGTTATATTTGTTCTTATATTTTTTGGAAAATTGTACACAAATCGCTTCAAAATTTACTTTTGTTTTCACACATGAAGCCCTAAAGAAAACTAAAGGAAACAGTCGCCGAAACGCACTTTGAAAATATTTTGCTTTATATTTGAGAAGAAATCAAAACATAGAAGATGACAAATATTATTCTCTTTTGATTAAGTCCCGTTTATAGAAAATACAATGCATTAAAAGACGAAAACCATATTTGGCGTTGTATGCAGTAGAGGGTTAAAGTGACCACCTGTAGTTCAAAATTTTGGCAAAAGTGAATTTTAAAATCAATATATTATAATCGCTTATATTTGTCCGTCCACATGTCTAGCACTAAAGTCATAAGCTTTGGTGAATTTTGAACAACCATTTTGACACGATTATAATATAAGTCGTAAACGTCGTTTACAGCCGTCGATGACACAGTATAAGCTGATGGAAATTAAATTTCTGGATTAAAAAATTTTATATATTTTTGGAAACTAACTAATCTAAAGTCGATGCAACACATTTCGGCAAGTCTTCTTGCATTTTGAAATTTATTAGCTTTTATTATTTTCGGATTCAATGCCTTTTCAGTCATAACGTTATTTTTTTGTGGTTTAAGGACTTTAAATCTTTTTGTGAACTGATCGCAGGTGGTTTATTAAATTTGATGTTGAAGTAGTTTTTGCAAACCTGTTAACAAAATTCATAACTTAATTTTACATACAGGCAAAATTAAATTCACTTACGCTTTTAGTATAATGATTTCTCTCTCAAAACACTAGTTACTAGGGTGATCGATTATTCGACTTTTTTGAGAAACCGGTTTTCGAATAGTTCGAATAGTTGGTATTTTAAAAAAACCGATTGCACTTTTTGAAATTCTGAAAAAACCGGTTAAACGGTTTTTTGCAGAAGTTAATATTTATCAAAAGACTACATTTCTTTAAAAAAAATCAATAATTCTTATAATCAAGTTAAAATTTATTAAATACAAGGGTAAAAGCCTGACAATGTCAGAAAAAAAAATAATATAATAATGAAAATATGCACAAACAAATTCGAAAATTAAAAGAAAAAAATATGAACAACATTTAGACACCTTCCTCTACCTAATCGAAGTCAATTATTTTAAGCCGTTAGAATTTATTGGGATAATATTGATTAAAGTTTTAAGTTCGTAAACCTTTCAAAATAAAAAAAATCGTCGTAAATGCGCTCCCTGGCCGAAATACAGAATCAGTTTTTGATATGATTTGGAGAGCAAACAATAAGTATAGCAACTCAAAAGTTCTTAATACCAAAACAGACTTTTCGGTCCCTGATAGAAACATCTGGCTCTGTTAGAATTTGTAGAACGAATAGTTTTATAAGTATGACGATTTTTAGTTTCTTACGTCGTCTGGGAGCTTCAGAAAGTTCTGGAGAGGAAACAATGCTTAGGAAAGATATATATAAATCCATATATATAGATCCACGTATTTTCGCTTCCTGATAGAGATTCCAAAATCTAGGACGAATAGGGTTATAAGTAAGCCGAATTTTAATTTTTTACGTCTTTTGGGAGCTTTAGAAAGCTCTGGAAAGAGAGAGAAAATGCTTAAAAAAAGACACATAAATCCACTTATATCTGCTTTCTGATAAAAATTTCAAAATATGGCTTCATTGGGATTTGTTGGACGAAAAGTTTTATAATTAAGCCAAATTTTAATTTTCTACGTCGTTTGGGAGCTTCAGAAAGCTTTGGAAAAAGAAAAAATGCTAAGCAAATTATATATCTAGATGACTAGAAGATAATTATGTTTCAAAATTGTTGAAAAAAATCATCTAAATTTTAGTTAGCATAAACATAATCCATGGCTTAATATGGAAGCCTGTCTCAATTGAAACGATTCTGCAGGTGAAACTTTTTTAACACAACACCTTTAAAAAATGAAGGAAATATTGGATCAAAAAAATTAAATTAATAATTTTTAATTATTAATTATTTATTTGTTTAATATTACAGAATAAATTCCAATTTAGACTTAAACTATATTTTTAAAACATAAGAAATCAGTCTTTGTGAATATTTAAAAAATTATTCCTGAATTTCGATTCAAATATCACTACTTAGTACATGTTTTCTGAAATAAAATGCTATTTTTAAAACCGGTTTTTTGTATTTAAAAGAAACGGTCTATTCGACATTCGAAAAATGAACATTTTGAAAAAACCGACAGCACATTGACTGAAAAAACCGGTTTTAAAACCGGTTGGAAAACCGCGTCGATCACCCTACTAGTTACAAAACTTATATTTATACAAAATTTTTTTTGTTTGCTATATATAAATCACCAAAGTACTTCCATACCTCTGAAAGACCAGTTTCACATACAAGTTTTAATCAGAATTTCTTTTTAAAATATCATTATAATATTATATGTCACCTGTTGGTAATAAAAATTTATTATTAATATTCTGAGATTCTATTTCAGAATCAAAGGAAATTTCGGGGTCATCTTGGTTTTTTTTAAATAATTTTTATTATTCTTTTGAGCCATTTTTAATTTAAATAGTTTAAAATAAATTTAGACACATAATTATAAGAGTTTTTTTTTATGAAAAATAGCGGAGTTTTTTGCAGAGTAAAAGAATTTTATTTTTAATAATGAGTTGTATTTTAACTGATAGAGTTACCAATGCAAGTAATATTTATGTATATAAAAAAAAAATATTTGTAAAAATAAACTTTTTTATTTCTAAAAATAGATAAATGTGTATATATGAATATATTGTCCTAATTTTAATAAAAAATATACATTATGCTTAACAATATTAGCCGAAGATACGGCTGACATATATTAACTGATTTTAGCCATTTACATTGGCAGCGGCTCAATCTTTGAAAAAGATGTCGGTGGCGGCGCCGAGCCGGCTTTCAGCCACACTAATTGGACCTCTGGTATACATATAAAACTCCTAGATGATCCAAAAACAATATGTTATGAGCCGATTCAATAATGTCCGTTTGTAAGGGTTATTCAGCTGATTCCTGCTAACTCTTTATATAAATCTTATGCGTAAATAGTCACACTTTTAGCACTTGCAATTTATGTTTTGGACTTGTTTTTACAGATACAGATGGTATTTTAATAAGGTTAAGGATTTTTAACGACTTTGAAATCTGTGTAAGTTCTCAAAAGATGCTGCATATCAAAATTAAATTGATCTACACTATTATTTATTCTTTTACATTTTTATTAAGATTTCGTATTTGTGCTTATTTGGAATCTTAAAATCTTGCTATCTTCCTAATGGTAAATAAAATTATAAATATAAGAACTATTTTTAATTTAATAACAGAGCTTCGAAAGACTTAATTAAATGTTAGCTTAATTCCCTTAAATCTTAATTCTGAATTAAGAAATATGAATTTTACATTCCATTTTTCATTCAAAAATATAATTCAATAGCTTAATTCAAAGGTTTTTGTTTGAATAGAATTAATTCCTTATTGAATTAATTCATAAAGTATTCATTCAATTTTTGTTAATTCAAATCTTTTCCAAAATTAATGAAAATATTTTTCTTTCATTCAATTTGTAATATTTTGTTTTTTAATATTTTACAAAATGAATTAGAAAATATTTTCTAAAGCTAATTTGTAATAGATTTGAATTGAAGAAAATTTGAATGATTCAATATATTTTTTAAGCTTGAATTGTATAATTGTTGAATGAATTCTTTAAGGAATTAATTCATAGTTGAATTAATTCAACTCATATGAAGTACAAAGAATTTAATTCAATGAATTAAATTAATTTGAATGCTTTAAAAGAATGACTAGGATAATAAATTTAATTCGATTTAAGAAAATGAATTAAAGAATTAAGCCTTTCGAACCTTTGTTTAATAATTATTAAATTTCTTTTTTAGGTAGAATGTGCTATAAATGCAATTTCGAGGAAGTTTCAAACAACATTTCGCAACATTTCTATTGGTTCATATATTTATTTTTCAATAATGTTACTTTAGCAGTTTATTTATTTATATTTATTAAAAACACTGAATTTATATACATTTTACATGTTAACTATAGCATTAACATTTTTATAATAAAGAAAACGTAATTATTGTAAAAATCAATAATTTTGGAATCTTATTAAATATTTCACAAAATCAATAATAAATATTGTTTAAAAATCTACTAAAAATGTATGAATTTTTTACTAGTTTTATAAAAACAGTTTTTAAATTTTTTGTATATTCAGATATTCCAATTTATAAATAGTAAAAATATTTTAATTAGAAAAAAATAAAAAAATTTTCAATAAAACATTTACGAATTTGAATGTTTGATTTTACTAATTCAGTAATAGGTCCGATTTTAGTAAAAACAAGGGCGAATGTTATATTCGGCTCGGCCGAATCTAAATACCCACCATCAACTTTTTCAAATTTTACGTTATATGGGAGGTGGGCGGCAAATTGGGCGGATCACGCCCATTTTTTGTTTCCGAGTTCACATTGGTCGAACTATTTGAACACAATTTGATCTTATATGGGAGGTGAGCGGTAAAGTGGGCGGACCACGCTCATTTTTGATCTCGAAGTTTATATTGACCCCCAATCTATGTATACAAAATTTCGTTGTCGTACATGCTTTTGTTTAATAGATATCAGCAGAAAAGTATGAAACGGACACACTGTGTTTCTAGTTTTTAGCCCATAACTTTTTGTTTATTAACCGATTTTGCCCATTTAAACCTTATATAAGATAAATATTTATGCCAAATTTCGTCCATCTACGTTGCACCGTTCGAGCCCTATCCTGCTTTCAACAGACAGACGGACGGACATAGCTATATCGACTCAGAATCTAACCAGGACCCAGAAAATATATACTTTGTGGGGGTCTTAAATGATTCCTTCGACATGTTACACACGGAATGACAAAATCAATATACCCCCATCTTTTTGATGGTGGGTATAAAAATAATTAATTTTTCAAATTTATTAACCTTACCACTACCCGATCCCGTTAAGATAAATTAATAAAATTTGGTATGGAGTCTATTCTAGTGATTGTAATCATAAAATCGAGATATCTGGTGTTGCAAAAACGCATCAATGGTCAATTAGGGTATGTTTTTTCGCTCATATAAGAAGTAGACGTTTAAACAAATTGTATGGTAAAATGAGTTTAATTGTCATTTAAGTTTAGTTTTGTGATTATTTTACGAATTGTATGTTAAATATGTTAAGTGTGAACAACAAAAAAATTGGAGGTGGACCATTCCAACTGAAATTTAAGGCAACTAAATAATGACGTAAAAACGTTAAATAACTTAAGGTATAAGAATAAATAATTTCATATAATGTATAAAATAGATTATATATTAAATAAAATATGTTACACCTTAAAGCATTTAGAATGTAATGTACATTGCATTCGATTATCAGTTTGCGAATCATTATATCAATACTGCCTAACCACGTTGTGCTTCAAACACAAAAGGTACGTAAATCGATTATGTTATTCTTGCAGAATATTCCCTAATTTGTAAAATCGTAAATCCTGTTAATATACCAAATGCAGTGCTCATAATATGATGCATTCCAATTGAAACAGGATTTGAAAATTGGGGTAATGTACCAATTTTCAAATGACTACGAAACAAATTTGTTTGCTTTCATTTATCCGTGTACATATATTCACAGATTTTTCCTTTATTATACCTTGAATATCCATGGAGATTTTATTTTGTTTATATTTTGATATCCTCTTAATCACATTTAATTGAAAACTAAAAATGAACTATCACTTTGAGTAGAGAGCATAGCCTTTTATAGAAAAAGGCTGTTTCGAAAATTATGAAATTTTACCTATTCTTTGAATAAAAAATAATGTGTAATCATAAAAATTGTAAATATTATGTTTTTCTTTAGCAAATTTTATGACCTTTTAAGAAAATTTATTATCCCTTTTTTAAGACAATTGAAAAAATTTAGCAATAAATTACATAATTTTATTGGTTTTGAAAACTGATGTATGTTTTCGACATTTTTCAGGTAACTCCTTGAATTTTTGTGATCATATTCAATATAATAGCATCCTTCACAAAATACACTTCATATTCAGGTAGCGTTGATACTTTGGAAATTCTTTTTCTTAATGATTTGTTCTCCATGATTGTAAAAAATATAACAACTTGTAATTTACTGACAACTGCTTATTTTCTACTACATAAGTCATAAATAATGTAGAATACAACTTTTATAAGGCTAGAGTAAAAAAAATTCTTTTGCACATGAAGTCTTAATTAAAAAAATTCTATATTCGTTCATCTATAAAGGTTTTCTTAATAACACTGGTCGACAAAAAATTTTTTTTGAGCTCCTTCGAAAAAAATATGTAGACTAGATGTAATTCCGCATGCTAAACTCGAATCTGCTTTTAGTTTTTTTCCATCAGATCGGGATTTTTTTATGAGCGTGTTTAATATTGCGCCCTAAATAAGCCGATTACTCACTATTGCACATAAGAAAAAATCAGTACTTGATAGAAAAAAAGTGAATGCAGATTCCTGTTTAACTTGAAAATAACTCCGAAACTATTGAGCACATAAAAAAATAAAGTTTGGGTGATTTGAAGATATTTTTATTCCGCATCTTTTGGTATCATTTATGTCAATCGTACACATCGTTCTTGAGTTATGATGAAAAAAATCCAGACCTGATGGGAAAAAACTGAAAGCAGATTCGTATTTAGCACATCAAAATACATCAAGTCCAACTATTCGTCTATGGGGGAGGATTTTTTGTTGACCAGTGTTATTTTGCATAATTTTAACATTCTATATTACCTTAAAAATTTCCATATTTTCAGTGCACCATCTTGCGTAATGTAGCTAAATCACACTACCCCTAATTGACCATTGATACGTTTTCGCATCACCAATTTTTGGGAGCTTGGTGTTTCTATCTCCCTAAATTATTTGTCAACAAGTGAATAGTTTAATATTTTTTGATATCTTGTCTATCGTTTGAAAGGTTATTCAAGATATTTCGTAAAATTTTTCGAATGAATTTTTAAATTTTAAAAAAGGGGTATTTTATAGACCTTTTTTTGATCCGGTTTTTTGATCCGGTTTTTTGATCCGGTTTAAATTCGTCGGAATTAAGTTTTTTTCCCTCAATTTATTCAGTTAACATTCCAAGCTAAATGTACATATATAAAACATTATCATTCATTTTTTTAAACTAAATTAGTTACGGTATAGGTAAAGTTACTGATGCGAAAACGCAACAGTGGTTGGAAATGGGTTAATTGAATACGAAATTTAATTTTTTCTGTGCACTTTAAGTATTGAAATAAGCATATGTTACACCAAAATAGATTAAACAAAAATTTAAAGAAAACGAGATAGAAAGATATAGTCGACCATAAGATACTCTACACCATCATGTATGTGTAACAAAATTCTGGTAGTGGTAATATATTAGTCCTGTGGCCAATTATGGATCGATACTTTTGCTAAGTTGTGAGGACATGCATTTATACGAATTTCCTAGACTATGAAATACTTTAAATTAATAGTTTTTTTTTTCAAATCAGAAATTATTATAATTTACTTTTGCTTTAAATATCAAATTTGTTTGAAAAATTTTCATTTAAAACTGAAAATACATCAAGAAGGAAACGTAATTTTCTTAGAAATTTAAATATTAAAATAAAACAGATAATTTAATCATAAAGATTGTGCGATAAATTTTTATTTGATTTTGTGAAATAAAGTGCGAAATATTCGGGAATTTGCAGAATTAATAGAAAAGACTTATAGCCTGTTTCTCTATGTCGAACGAAAATCTAAGCGAACGAAAGCAAGTCGAACGAATTCGAATCAATTTGGGTTTCTGTATTTCCTACGCTTTCGTTCGCATGGAGTTACGTCTTTTCGTATTGTTGTTGTTTTATTTTTCTTTAAGAGTAACATTTTTTCGTAAATATATTAAAAATACTACTAAATTGTTTAAACATAAATACAACTAAGTAAATAAACAAGAAAAAATAAAATAATTTAAAAAAATTAAAAAACAAAAATTTTCTTTGATTTTTTTTAGAAATTGTTTTTTAGACACAAAATCGTAATTAATGGATACCAAATACATCAAAATGAATAATAAACATGATTAAGGAACATTTGCAATGTCCTTCTGAGAATTTTTCCTATTTTTCTTAAAAAAATTCAACCAGTCGAAAGCAAAATAGCAAGTGACTGATTTTGACATTTTTGTTCTTATCGTTCAAAATACAGAAACCCAATTTTATATGAAAACACTTACGTTTTCTTTCGACTTGTCGTTCGAATCATTGTTCGCATAGAAGTGAGTTAGAGAAACCCAAATCAGTTTTCGTTCGCTTAGAAGGCGAAAGAAAGCTTTCGTTCGACATAGAGAAACAGGCTATTATAAGAGGTAATTATACTTTGATTGAGGATACAATTTGAAATACTTTTACGAATATAAAAATTACAGATTTGGAACTAATTGGGAAAGGAAAAACCAAAATACATATTTATTCTTTTGGACAAATTAAATTTGCAAAATTCCAATTAAATATCCGGTTTAATATTGGCGTCATATTTAAAATTGCATATCAAAAATTTCAAGATATTCGCAAAATTCAAAATTAAATTGAAGTGTCTGGAAATATTTTTTTGGCAACATTTTTTTTTAAATCAAAATATTGGTGAAAATTTTAAAAACTACAACAAAATTTATAAATTTAATCCAAATCAGTAACAAAAACTTTAATTTTATTTGCAAATTTTCGATAGATTCGTAAAATCAAGACAAAGAAACACAATTTATTATTTTTCTTTAAACTTAAACTAAACTTAAAATTTAATATTAACTTTGTTTTGTTCTTAAAATGTAAATACAAAAAAAAAAAAAAAAAATCACTTCTACATTTTCTTACACTTTAAAAAATTACAGAAACCGAACAAATACAAATAACACGAATATAAACACAAAACATATTACCATATTTTAAAGTTTTAACTAAAATTTAACCTAAAACAAACAAAATCAATTTAAATCTGAAAAGCTGACAAGAAATTTACTCAAGTTCCACTCCATCGACAACAGGCCTGCGGTCGTCGGAACGAGAACTGTTTTGGTGAGTAAAAAAAAAAATAAATAAATAGTTAAAATTTGTTACAACTTAAAAAAAAAAAAAAAAATACACTTATCGTTATACTAAATCTCCACTTACACTCATAAAAATCTAATTAATAATTAAGTTTTGTTAATTTACAATAGTTTTTTTTTATAATGTTACGCATTAATACACGTATTTTTTCACTAATTTCGAAATAAATATTTCTTTTGTATAAAAAATGCAATTTTAAATATCTCCTTTAACATTTCACGAAAAATTTAAATACCGGAAGTGTTAAAATTTTAGTGGGCTATTCGCGACATCATAATGAATAGCATAGGTCAAGGGTGGGTAAAGAGAAGGGAGACATTTACATCTGGTTTCTCAGTTATAAAATACCTTTACACTTTCTTTTCTTATTTTTCATTTATTTAATCTTATTTTATTTTTTTTATTTGTATCTACTGTAATGATAGCTACCTAAGTTTTAATTTCATGGTAACGTATTTATTCATATTCTGAAGAATTTAAAGAATCTCCCCGATTTCCGCAAAGTGTAGCCGGTGTTATAGGTAGCGTGTGTTCTAAAGAATATGAACTGTGGAGAATCGTTACATAAATTAAATGGCGCCCAACGTGGGGCACAGCAAATAAAAGCTTCAATAGTTTCAAAACTTTTGTTAGTTCAATATTACTTTGTATTCCAGCATGCTGTTGCTTCCAAATTTAAAAGATAACGTAGATACTTATATATTATTTAAACTTTAAATATTCATTTCCATTTAGTATAAATTTTCTATTATATATCGATATTTTGGAATTTTAGAATTTTATTTCTGAACCAAATGCAATATATAATTAGAATTGTAGTTTGAACTTGTGTTTGGTATTGTTTGAGATTTGGAATCTTGGAGATATCTCCGGTATTCTACTCACAATTACTTTTCACACATTTTGGAGTTATTTTGTTTTATTTGAAATTAATATTCGTAGTCGATTATGATTGAGATTTTTGTTTCTGAGTTCAATTTAGATACCTACTCTCATAAGAAGTGCGAATTGGTACATTTTCTTTTAATTTTTCTTTTGAATTTTTGTTATTGGAGATTTTGTCATATGTTGATTATGATATACTCATAAGACATTTCAAATAACTTTAATTTGGGTTTATTATTATTTTTTTTTGTGTGTAAAGGTATATTATTTTAACTAACTTTCGGTATTGAATGAAGTAGTGAAATGTACATCAATTAATTTTTTTTCATCGTAATTGAATAAATTAGATATCATGGTATTGACTAGAAGTCAAGAAAATTTAGCAGATTTAGATCGTACGGGTAACATTAGTTTCACAGTAAATTTAGATCAAGACAATCCATCTGGAGAAACTCAAACTAATCAGCGTAGTGGCTCAAGAGGTAGGAATAGAACTCAAAATGCAAGTACTTCACGTAGAATAGCTGAAGATAACAATCGTGTTAGGGAAATAGTTTCCGAATCCTTGAATAGTTTTCGAAACGAAATGACCAGTATGATTACAAACGAAATTCGAACAATGTTTCAGAATTTGAACTTTCATTCAAATTCTCATATTCCCAATTCTTCTAATAGAAATAATACAGACATAGAATCACCACCAGTTAGAGAAAACGGACCTGTACCAAACTCACCTCTAAGAACTAATTCTGATTCTCCTCAAGAACCTTTCTATGCTGAGAAGGTTTTAAATATAATTCGCAATTGGCGGTTAAAGTTCAGCGGACATGACAATGAAATGACAGTGGACGAATTCATTTATAGAGTCAATGTTTTGACATATAACAATTTGAAAGGAGATTTCCAGCTTCTTTGCAAGCATGCTCACAGTTTGTTTGAGGGAAAAGCCTTAGTATGGTTTTGGCGTTTTCACAGACAACACGATGATGACATAGACTGGATGACTCTATCGAATGCTTTGAAAAGACAGTATAAGGTAGAATACAATGACTTAGACATTTTAGAGGATATACGACGAAGAAAACAAAAACCTAACGAAAACTTTGATGACTATTTGGATATAATATCGGCCATGACCGATAAACTACGGACATCTATTTCAGACCAGGACTTATTTGAAATTTTGATTCGCAATTTGAAGAATGAAGTTAGGCATGAGCTTCTTCATTTAGAAATTACTAGTGTTTCTCAACTTCGTAAAGAGGTGAGGAAACACGAAAAATTTATGAAAGATGTTCATGTTTCGGAATCTCACAGGACAACAAAAGGACATATGTCGGTATTGACTGGACATGACGAAAAAGCCTCTACAGACAACGAAAATGAAATTTGTGCTATTCAAAATCTAAAATGTTGGAATTGTGACAAAGTAGGACATACGTATTTTGACTGTTTAGACGAGACGGATATTCTGTTATGGTTGCGGTGTGAAGAATATATACAGACCATCTTGCCCCAATTGCAGCAGGAAGCAGGGAAACTCCCAAAGGGATGTCCGACAGAAATAAAACGGACATCCGAATCTATAGAAAACTTAGAAAAGTCTTCAGAACAGGGTTTACGTAATGAAGAAAATATATTAGAAACAAACAAAACAGTTCATCCCTTGATGAGACCATACCATATTCGTTTGAGAGAATATGAAAAAGCACGCAATCAAATTTTTGGACTTTCAAAACCTTTGAGTAGAACATCAAAAAGGATTCAGGATTTTTATCGGAAATTAAAACTTTATAAAGCATGTGTTATTTCTTCAATTGTTATTAAGGATTTGGATAATAGGCCTTACATAAATTTAAGAATAGAAGATAATTTATATTATGCGCTTTTGGATAGTGGAGCTAATAAAAGTGTAATTGGTGGAAATTTAGCGAATCAGGTTACTAATAATAATAAATTTCGGCGACGTAAAGGCAATGTACGGACAGCGGACGGACAAAAATCAAACTGTATTAGGGACAGTTATAGTGAATATTACATATCAAGGACAGACAAAGGCAGTTGAATTTCTTGTTGTACCTACAATACAACAAGATTTAATTTGTGGATTTGACTTTTGGACATTATTTGGACTAAAAATTTTCGTACCGAACATAGGAGAGATTGACAATACAAATACAGACCCGGACAAAATAAAACTAACGTATGAACAACAAGAAAAACTGGACAGAGTTATTGCTGCGTTTCCTAATTCGGAGGTAGAAGGCTTAGGGTGCACTTCACTTTTGGAACATTATATAGACACTGGTAATGCGAAACCAATCAAACAACGCTACTATCCCATTTCACCTGCTGTAGAGAAACAACTTTCTGGTGAAATAGAAAGGATGTTATCTTTAGGGGTAATAGAAGAAGCTCCCAGCTCACCTTGGTCTTCTCCTACAGTGGTAGTAATAAAACCCGGTAAAATACGAATGTGTGTGGACAGCCGAAAACTAAATTCTGTGACAGTAAAAGACGCATAACCGATACCGAACATTGACGGACTTATTGCCAGACTTCCTCCAGTTTATTATATTTCAAAAATTGATGAAAAGTTCTAAGCCAAAGATAGCTTTCACGGTCCCTAATCGGCCCTTGTACCAATTTACAAGAATGCCGTTTGGACTATGCAATGCACAGCAAACGTTGTGCCGATTGATGGACATGGTTATTCCGTTTAATTTGAAATCTCGAGTTTTTGTATATTTAGATGACTTACTGATAGTATCTCAGACTTTTGACGAACATTTGACACATTTGTTGGAGGTAGTATCACATCTTCGAAAAGCAGGACTTACCATTAATGTTAAAAAGAGTAGTTTTGCGTTGAGCAGAGTAAAATATTTGGGATATATAGTAGGAAATGGAACGCTGCAAGTTGACGACGAAAAAGTTAGGGCTATAAGAGACTTTCCCGAACCAAAATCAATCAAACATTTACTACGTTTTTTAGGTATGACAGGATGGTACAGACGATTTATACATAATTATTCGGACTTGACATTCCCATTGACTGAACTATTGTGTAAGAAAAAGACTTTTACGTGGACTCAAGAAGCACAAAAGGCATTTGACGAACTTAAAGACAAATTAACTACCGCACCAGTATTAATACATCCAAATTACGACAAAAGTTTCATTTTACAGTGCGATGCTAGTACTTATGGTATAGGTGCTGTATTAGCACAAGAGGACGAAGACGGGACAGAAAGACCAATTGCCTTTATGTCGCAGAAACTGAATAAAGCTCAGCGAAATTATACAATAACTGAGTTAGAATGTCTCGCAGTAGTATTAGCTATAAAGAAATTTAGATCATACATAGAAGGGCATCAGTTTAAGGTAGTTACTGATCATGCAAGTTTAAAATGGCTAATGGGCCAAAGGGATCTGTCAGGACGCCTTGCTAGATGGTCACTAAAGCTTCAAGGCTTTAATTTCATAATTGAACACCGTAGTGGTAGAGAAAATATTGTTCCTGACACACTATCTAGAGCACACGAAGGTGAAGATTTCGTGGAGGGCATTGAATTGGAAACACTCCCAGCTATTGATTTAGATTCAGGTGCATTTGATTCAGAAGAGTATTGTAAGCTTCGGGAAGAATTTCAAAATTCAGGGCTACCAGACTTCAAAATTATTGATAAATACATATATAAACGAACAAATTTTTCTTTAGGTAAAGCGGACGAATCAGACACATGGAAATTATTTGTACCTACAGAACTTCGTAATGACGTAATTTATTCAGCCCACAATATTCCTAATTCATCTCACGGTGGGATTGGTAAGACATTAGAAAGGATAAGACGATACTTTTATTGGCCAAAACTAGCAACGGACGTTAAGGACTATATTTTAAATTGTGATTTGTGCAAAACTTCGAAAACACCTACATCTACTTTAAGACTACCCCTTGGACAAATGGTAAGGACTGAGAGACCATTTCAACGACTGTACATCGACCTGATAGGACCATTACCTAGGACGAAGACCGGCAATACCTACATATTGATTGTACTAGACCATTTTTCAAAATTCACATTTTTAGAATCACTAAAGAAACCGACTTCGAAAGTTATAATTAATTATCTTCAGACCAAAATTTTTGATTGCTATGGAGTACCAGAAAGTATTGTGTCCGATAATGGCACACAGTTCAAGAGCAAGGATTTTAAAGTTTTTTTGGATAATTATGGTGTACAGCATATGTTCACGGCAGTGTACAGTCCACAGGCCAACGCAAGCGAGCGCGTGAACAGGTCGATAAATGAGGTTCTTCGATCATACGTCAGAAATGATCAAAGAAACTGGGACACTTATATAAGTTGTATAAATTCTGCACTACGTAATAGCATACATCAAACTACAGGTAAAACTCCATATCAAATTGTATTCGGACAGACCATGATAACACACGGGAAGGACTACAAACTTTTGGCAAGACTGAATCTTTTAGCCGAAACAGACTTACAAATTGAGAGACAAGACCAATTTTCTATAATACGAGATTCAATTAGAGACTTTGTGAAGAAAGCTTATGAGAAAAATGCTCGTTTATATAATTTACGGAGTAGGACAAAAGAATACACAGTCGGACAAGAAGTTATAAGACGAAATTTTAAACAAAGTTCGAAGATAGATTATTTTAACTCAAAATTAGCTCCAGTAGGAGTGAAAGCGAAAGTGATTCGGAAAATCGGACAGGTAAATTATGAATTACAAGACCTGGACAGTGACAATATTGGCATATATCACGCCAAAGACATAGACCTGGACAGTGACAATATTGGCATATATCACGCCAAAGACATATGGACTTGACGAAAATATACGACAGTTTAAAATTTTGTATTGAGATAAAACCAATTCAATGTCCTTTACAGAACCAGTTGTCGGTTTGTGAATCCTTAAGCTGTTTCTGTTTTGTGAGGACATGCATTTATACGAATTTCCTAGACTATGAAATACTTTAAATTAATAGTTTTTTTTTCAAATCAGAAATTATTATAATTTACTTTTGTTTTAAATATCAAATTTGTTTGAAAAATTTTCATTTAAAACTGAAAATACATCAAGAAGGAAACGTAATTTTCTTAGAAATTTAAATATTAAAATAAAACAGATAATTTAATCATAAAGATTGTGCGATAAATTTTGATTTGATTTTGTGAAATAAAGTGCGAAATATTCGGGAATTTGCAGAATTAATAGAAAAGACTTATAAGAGGTAATTATACTTTGATTGAGGATACAATTTGAAATACTTTTACGAATATAAAAATTACAGATTTGGAACTAATTGGGAAAGGAAAAACCAAAATACATATTTATTCTTTTGGACAAATTAAATTTGCAAAATTCCAATTAAATATCCGGTTTAATATTGGCGTCATATTTAAAATTGCATATCAAAAATTTCAAGATATTCGCAAAATTCAAAATTAAATTGAAGTGTCTGGAAATATTTTTTTGGCAACATTTTTTTTTAAATCAAAATATTGGTGAAAATTTTAAAAACTACAACAAAATTTATAAATTTAATCCAAATCAGTAACAAAAACTTTAATTTTATTTGCAAATTTTCGATAGATTCGTAAAATCAAGACAAAGAAACACAATTTATTATTTTTCTTTAAACTTAAACTAAACTTAAAATTTAATATTAACTTTGTTTTGTTCTTAAAATGTAAATACAAAAAAAAAAATCACTTCTACATTTTCTTACACTTTAAAAAATTACAGAAACCGAACAAATACAAATAACACGAATATAAACACAAAACATATTACCATATTTTAAAGTTTTAACTAAAATTTAACCTAAAACAAACAAAATCAATTTAAATCTGAAAAGCTGACAAGAAATTTACTCAAGTTCCACTCCATCGACAACAGGCCTGCGGTCGTCGGAACGAGAACTGTTTTGGTGAGTAAAAAAAAAAATAAATAAATAGTTAAAATTTGTTACAACTTAAAAAAAAAATACACTTATCGTTATACTAAATCTCCACTTACACTCATAAAAATCTAATTAATAATTAAGTTTTGTTAATTTACAATAGTTTTTTTTTATAATGTTACGCATTAATACACGTATTTTTTCACTAATTTCGAAATAAATATTTCTTTTGTATAAAAAATGCAATTTTAAATATCTCCTTTAACATTTCACGAAAAATTTAAATACCGGAAGTGTTAAAATTTTAGTGGGCTATTCGCGACATCATAATGAATAGCATAGGTCAAGGGTGGGTAAAGAGAAGGGAGACATTTACATCTGGTTTCTCAGTTATAAAATACCTTTACACTTTCTTTTCTTATTTTTCATTTATTTAATCTTATTTTATTTTTTTTATTTGTATCTACTGTAATGATAGCTACCTAAGTTTTAATTTCATGGTAACGTATTTATTCATATTCTGAAGAATTTAAAGAATCTCCCCTATTTCCGCAAAGTGTAGCCGGTGTTATAGGTAGCGTGTGTTCTAAAGAATATGAACTGTGGAGAATCGTTACAAAGTGTAAAATAAAATATACAAATACAGAATATTACGTATTATATATATACAGTTGGGTATTCCAAAATTCCTTTTTACATTTAAATGTACCTAAAATTATGAAAGGGAATGTAATTTAGAACATTTTTGTAAAATTTTAACTTTCTAAGATGATTAGAACAGGATGCTACACAGCCATTTATGTTGATGATCCTAGAACAAATCTTAAAATTTTCTTCTCACTAATATGTATGATTTATCCAGAAAACGATAGCTAAAGAAAAATAAATAGACCCATATTTTTTTAATTTTTAAAAAATAGGAAGGATAAAATAGTCATTTTGAAAAATTACGTACAAAAAAAAAAAAAAAAAAAGAATAAAACTTTACTAACGAATATGAAATGTCCTTTTTTCGTTCACCCTACTATACAGCCTTTATTAATAATAACTGCCTTAGTCGTTTTCACGTGTGTAGCAAATTTTACTAGGATTGCATTTCTAGTCCCTTAGTAATATAAAAAACAATTTTGGTCTTATAAATATTTCGATGAGTGATTCCTTACAGTGAGTCTTATATGGGAGCTACGGTAAATTATGGACCAATCTTCATAAAATTCGGCACTGTTACTTAAATAAAACTTATTTGATTAGAATATTAAATATAAGATACTAATAAGTTTATGGAATTTATGCTCTCTAAAGTGATTTTCGGATGAGGGATTGAGATGGGAGCTATGGTAAATCATGGAACGATGAAATTTTGTACCAAGATTTATGCCGAAATATATGGTTACACTAAATATTTTAGGATGATTACAATCGGTTTTATTGCGAATCGTTTCAATTTATGATTTCAGAAATACACCCTACAATTCATTTGCAAGCTGTTTTAAAATGTAACTAGCGATTTTCAAAAGAAAATTCAATTACAGGATTTTTTTTAATGGATTTTTTTTTTCTTATAATTTAATTTAAATTCAAACCTTTCTTGCATGTGGTATTGTAAAATATTATTCCTAAAATATATTAAATCTTGTTGAATTTACTAATACATTTTATTGAATTAAAGTTAAATCAGAAAATTAATACGTCACCTATATACATATTTTAAGTAAAACAATAAACGAATTAGATTTTGCAAATTAACTATTCAAATCAAACAAGATAATAATAGGTTGTTACTAATCAGTTAAGTGTAATGCAAGATTTTGTCAGCTACATGAATTTCATATCTGTACGTAGATATATTAATATGTTTGTAGTCATTGATATGAGACTAAATGTGTTTTGTATTTATTTAAGTAGACCTTTAAATCAACATTAATTAATTAATGTAAAAGCCGACAATATTTATATGTTGTATGCAAGACTCAAAAACAATAGATATATTTTTACCAAAATAAAATGCAAATTATTTAATGATATACTTTAACTCATTTAATTATTAAAATTTTGTGATACATATTAAATTATTTAAATTATTAATTTAAATAAATCTTACATAAAATAAAAATTACACAGGTCAACACTGAGAAAGTATCTGGAAATGTTACAGATATTGTAGGTATAGTCATCCCAATCACCAGGAACATTTCGGTCACATTTTTAAAATTTTTTCTCATAATAAGAAGCAGCAATATTCTGTCACCAAAGTAGGATTTCATATGCTTTGATATAATTTCTCAGTAACAGCGTTTTGGTGTAAAAGCTCCGATTGTTCTTCGCTTTTTTTCCTATTTTTTCAGTGCTTTTAGCAATTTTAAAGACTTTTAGGTGCTATGGACGGTATGTTAGAGACATGGCATATTCTACAGTTATTTTGAGTTATTCCTTCTCTATAAAATACGGATCCATAAATTACTCTATCTATTACCCAGAAAATTATACAACCTAAAAATTTCTTAAAGGTACATATTTCATTTGGTCATCAAATTTAAAAGTGTGATGTGATGGAAATGTTTCATGTAACTTTTTCACTACATTCTCAGGAGTAAGAATTTTTTGTTAGCTTTGTTATTTAAACTTGGATTTTTATTATTTCAAACTTTTGATGTCTACGACTTTTCTGTCAATGCGATTTAAAAAATTTTATCATTTTTTAAATCAGCTATATCAAGTAAAATTTTCCCTATACACCTACTCCTTATCTCTCAATTGTTCGTGGTTTTATGAGGCTTAATTGAGAAATTCTAGGATTTTACAACTTTAAAGACTTCTAGGGGATATGTATGACAAGTTAGAGACTTGACTAGTACTACATTTTTGTAGCCCCATATCTTGTCTATAAAACATGTGTGACTAATTTCCCCTACATATTACCTTGATTTATATTATATTACAACCTTAAAACTCCTCAAGGTAGCAAATTTTCTTTGGTTCTCAATGGGTTAAAAATGTGACGTGATGGAAAATTTTCATTTGAATTTCTATGTACATAAGATTGCACAAGAATTTTTTTCTGAAAACGGTAAAAAGACCAACTTTTTCCTAAAAAGCGTACTCTACAAACTTCAGGTCGGCTGCAGTACAGATTAATGATATCCGATAATATTTAACACAGTGCGATTTTGCAACCCAAAGAAAAATTTTGGGGGAGTTAAAGTTAAAATTCTAATGTTGGTAAATTGTTGGCGCAGTCTAATGTACACATGTGTCTACATTTGTTTAACTGATATTTGAAATTTTGCTCATGTGAACATATTTTCAATTAAAAATACCTTTTTATATAAAAGATATTTGGCAACAATCTTTCATTTTCTTAATTTAACGGTGGTATCTTCAAAATAATAAATCATTTTTAAAAATGTTGTTATTTATAAATAAATGTTACGTATTTAATATTTGCTATCTATTAAATATTTGTTTAAACTTTTTGTTAGATTTAGTATCACGTGTATAAACTTTTGTTTTATTTTGCAAAATTTCAAAATATATATGTATAAATAAAAATAAAAAAAGTTAATTATAAATTGTTTGCACATCAACACGTTTGAATTTAAATGCAAATTAAATAACTAGTATTTATACCCTACACCACCAAAGGTGGTTGGGGTATTATGTGTTTGTGCAGAAGTTGTAACGCAGAGAAAAAATCTTCGGACCCCCACCTAAAAGTATACCGTTCGACTCAGAATCAGTTTCTGAGTCGATTTAACGATGTCCGTCCGTCCGTCCGTCTGGTCGGCTGGCTGGCTGTCCATGTAAAGCTTGTGCGCAAAGTACAGGTCGCAATTTTGAAGATAATTTGATGAAATTTAGTACATATGCTTTTTTCAACACAAGGACGAAGCCTATTGAATTTGGTTATGATCGGCCCATTATTTCACCTAGCCCCCATACAAATGTCCTCCCGGAATAGAGTTTTAACACTTATACATGTCTTAAAAATAGGAATATTTTAATGAAATTTAGCACAAATAAATCTTATATCAGCAAAAATCTGTCTGCCAAATTTTATGAAGATCGGTCAATAACTGACCATAGCTCCCATATAAATTCCTCTCCCGAAAATCACTAACGTGCATAAATCCCATAAATGTTAGTATAATGTTAATATTTAACACAAGTAAGTTGTATAATAGTAAAAACATAATTATGTGAATTGAAATGGTGTAGGGTATCATATAGTCGGGCTTGACCGACTATATCTTCTTCTCTCGTTTTATTTGTTTCTAAAGTATGCACACGAAATTATTTTAATACAAAGAAATATGAAATCCTTTTTGTATTTCTTCACAAAATTTATTTCTTAAGAAAAATGTTAGAAAAAAAAAAAACAAATTTAAAATGTACTTATTATGAGTGATTCCATATCAAAACAGATAGAAATTGGATCATTCAAACCTCTGATTTGAATGAAATTCTCTAGTCAAATGTTTCATTCCTAGTAATTTTTAAACTATTCATATTAAATCTCTGGTTATGCAAATAACTTGAAAACTATGAGAGATGAATAGCATAACTCATGTAGGGCTTTAAAAATATGTAAATATTTGAAATATGATAAGAAACAAAAAATTTGATAAGCGATGAAAAATTTTCTATGCCAAAAGTAAGCTAATAACTCCGCTCCCGAAAAGTACGTATCTGCTACACCTTTGTGAAATTTTAGGTAAATCTAATCAGCCGATTAGAAAATACAGATTTATAATTATATATCGAATAGAAAAAACTAGAATAACGAGTTCTCTTCTGAGTTCAAAAATAAACTATTTTTATAATTTTTTGTGTTTTTTCTCTATTATTATTTTTTTTTTTTTTAAATGTCTTTTTCTTTAAAATAAAATATTATTTAAGAACATATAATAACCACTTGCTTGGAAAATTGAAAAAAGCAGCCCAGTGCTTTGACTATTTGGTGCGAAAATTTAAAGCTAATTCAAAGTTGATAACATATAAAGTCCAAAAAGTTCCAAACAGGAATGCTGCCAAACATTTAGAAGCCAAGAATAGGACACGGTAATTAAAATTAAATTTTATAGAAAAATACTCAAGTTGTATAATTGACGAAGAAACGTATGTGCTGGCAGAATTTTCGCAGCTTCTGTCTCAAAACTCGAGGAAGAGTTAAAGATAAGTTTAGGATCCAAAAGCAGAAAAAATTTCTTACAAAATTCCTGGTATAACAAGCTTTTTGCAGTTGCGGCAAAACAGGAAAGTCCTTTGATACATTCGGATCTATTAATACCAAAATATACATCAAGGAATATTTGCAAAGAAGACTTCTTCCTTTCATAAGAGAAAGAAAGGAAGAAGTAAGAAAGCTCTGGAGTGGTACCAAAACAATAACATAGTTTTTGTACCAAGAGAGGTAAATTTTCCAAATTGTCCATAGCTTAGACCAGTGGAGAGATATTGAGTTCCTGTGAAAAGTGAATTGAAGAACACTCAAACGGTGTTCTGAAATACGGAAGATTTTAATAGAATGTGTGCACACTGCACACAGAAAAAAGTCACTAATTAACAAATATGTTAGAAAATAATTCATTCAATTAAAAACTTGTTTAAATTTGCACCTCTTACCACCTCAATACAAAACGGAAAAAAAATTCCCAATTAATAAATTAATTAAATCAATAAAGTAGTTGATTGGATGAATTAAAAATGTATATAGGATATAAAAGTATAGTTAAATTTTATTTTTATTTCATTTTTGCTTAAATAAATTTATTAAATTTCGATGCAAAATTAAACAACTATGTTAATTGAAAAAAAGACCGTAATAATATTTTCTGTGCAGTGTCCCGTTTCAAAAATAAAATGGAAATAAATCAGGAATTTCCAAACGGCTTATCCGATTTCATTGAAGAGAGTTAGTAGAGGTGTAGGCGAGTTTAAGTTTTGACTTTGAACCTTATAAGCATAACGCGGGCGGGTCCAGAGGGTTCTAAAGTTGGACACCTCGGGTGTTCAAAAAATGTATAACGATCCAGATTCGTTATATCTCAGATTTAATTCATTTAAAATGTTTTTATATGAGTGGATTCTGCTAGTCAAGATCTACAAAAAACATTGTCGTATGTGTGAGTTATCTCTTTAAGTTTAAGAGATATTTGGCTTCAAACATTAAAATTTTTATTTTTGGGCCTATCTTGGTAGTTTTTTCGCTATAGCGGGTCCAAATTTAACTCGATTTTTTTTGAAATATTGTGTTAAAATTTTTTTTTGACAAAATCTTTACGGAATCAAAAGTTATAAGCATTTGAGTTTGAATCGATTTTTTGCGAAAAAAGTAGTTACGTTCTTTTTGAGCTATACACAAGCGCGAATATATTCGGCCCGGCCGAATCTATATACCCACCATCAACTTTTTTAAATCTTACGATATATGGAAGGGGGCTGAAAGTGGGCAGTAAAGTGGGCGGACCACGCCCATTTTTGGTTTCCGAGTTTATATCGATCTCCGAACTATACAACAAAATTTCGTTGTCGTACGTGCTTTTATTGAAGAAATATCACCAAAAAAGTATTTAACGGACACCCTGTGTTTCTAGTTTTTAGCCCATAACTTTTTTGTTTATTAACCGATTTTGTCCATTTTCAATACCAAACAAACCTTATATAAGATCAATATTTGTGCATTTCGTCTTTCTACGTTGCCCCGTTCGAGCTCTATCCTGCTTTCAACAGACAGACGGACAGACGGACGGACATAGCTAGATCAACTCAAAATCTAACCAGGACCCAGAAAATATATCCTTTGTGGGGTCTTAGATGATTCCTTCGACATGTTACACACGGAATGACAAAATCAATATACCCCCCATTTTTTTGATGGTGGGAAGATATAGCAAAAAACTTAAAAAATCGCATTTTTGGAAATTTTTGAAAGTTTTTTGGGATTTGCGGGATTTCTATTGAGAAATCAAAAAAGTGACTAAAGATACAAATTAAGCATCTACTCAAAAATCTACTCACGTGCAAAATTTCATTTAAAAATATTACCTAACAAAATTGTTATTCCAAAATTAAAAATGAATCAAAATTCAAATGCTTATATAACTGATTCCGTAAAGATTTTGTCAAAAAAATTTTTAACATCTCGACTAGCAGAATCCACTCATACAAAAATCTTTTAAATCGGCTGAGATATAACGAATCTGGATCGTTTTGAATTTTTTGCTTATAAGGTCCAAACTCAAAACTTAAACCCGCCTACACCTCTACTAATACATTGAAATCGGACCAGCCGTTTGAAAATTCCAGATTTATTTCCATTTTATTTTTGAAACGGGACACTGTTCCAAAAAAGTGACTGAAGCAACTGTCAAATCTCTAACGGAAGGGTTACCAAAAATGGTCCACAAGTTCATAAGTAGTGGTTAGAACTACAAATGTTATATTTTTCTGTGATCTGTAATAAATTATCAATTAAATAAAAAAGGAATGAAAAGTTACTGAATATTATATATGTTAAGATTTTTTCGAACGCACTCCTTATTCTAGCCTAGGGTGCCGGCTATTAATTAACAATCTCTTATTATCTGTTCTCAAATAATTTACTAAATAAAAAACAAACGAAAAATATAAACGTCAACAGTCGTTTACTTGACTTTCAATTAATCAATAAAATAAATAATATTCAAAAGTTGTCATTACTTTGTCTTCCTCAAATTATTTCAGTGTAAATAGTCAGTTATAATTTTTTGAATTTTTTCATTTGTAATTTTATTGTTTTTCTTGTTTAGAACATTTTTTTTTTTACTGATTTACTCTTATTTAGTCTCTTAGTATATACGAATAATTGATAAGTAAAACGGCTGTGGTTATTTATTTTTTTTTTTTCCTTTGTTTGTATTTTATTTAAAAAATCGTTTAAAAATTTATAAAATTTGTAAAGCTTTTTTATTTTTCAACCGATTTTCAAAATGATTTTATTTTTATTTTTTTGTTGGAAAGTTATTCTTTACCTTTCTAGTTGCTGAACATAGTTAGAACAAATTATTGCCGCTAGATTTCATTTTTATTGAAAAAAAGAACAAAATACTCTGTATTTGCAAATATTATGAGTTTATATGTTCAGCAAACATACTCGTCAAAGTATTTTGTACAAAGTTGCCGAACATCATTTGGTCGAATTCCGAAAATTTAAAGGTCAAAATTTTTATTTTATTTAATAACCTAAAAACAACCGTAATTTTGTAAATAACGGATTTATGAAAAAGTCGCAGAACAAAAGTTGCTGCTGAAGACCTAAGGAACCATTTTCAACAATAAAAAAGTTCTTTTTCGCAAAAAGTCGATTTTGATATTGCTATTTATAGGTATATTTTAAAATTTTTTAACAGTGTGATTTCTACTTTTACAAAATTGATTGAAAATTTTATAAAAGTAAAAAAAAAAATGGTTTATATTTGCAAAATATATACTTCATAAAACCATGACGATATCGTACATATCTTAACGATATTGTAATTTCACATGTTAAAAATTTTTTAAGCTAAGTTCTGATTTCATTAAGAGTAACTTGAAAGGTCACTATAATATCACACTTAAATAGTAATATTATAATTAGGAAATAAATAATTGAAAACAAATGGACTTATAATGCAAAAGCATTTTTTAGAATTTCATTTTTATTATGAAAATCTCTCTTCGATTTTTAATTTTCTTAAATAAACTTTGTTTAATTTTATTTTTTTAACGCTCTTTTCAAATAATAAAGTATACAACTATTATTTATTGATTTTTATTTTTTTATGTTTTTCGATTTAAAAAAAAAAAAATATATATTTTTTCTTTTGCTTAAAAATTATGATTGTTTTAAAGTAAAAACAAAAAAATATGTATATTAAAAAAAAAAAAATAAATAAAAAAAATAATCAATCGTTATTTTATAATAGAAAAATAAACAATAACAAACGAGAATGTTATATTCGGCCTGATCGAATCTATATACCCACCATCAACTTTTTAAAATTTTTTACATTGTTTACATTGATCCTTAAACTATTTGTACAAAATTTCGTTGACATTTGACCTCATATGGGAGGTGGGCGGACCACGCCCATTTTGGTTTCCAAGTTTATATCGACCCTCGAACTATCTGTACAAAATTTCGTTGTCGTACATGCTTTTGTTAAATAAATATCAGCAGATGAAGCTAAAACGGATTCCCTGTGTTTCTAGTATTTAGCAGTGTTGCCAGTTTAGCCTTTTTAAGGCTAAATCTAGCCTTTTTATTTTGCCTTTAGCCTCAAAATTTTGGTTTTAGCTTTTAGCTTTTTTGTTAGCCTTTTTTATTCTTAACATTGCCTTAAAAATGCTAAAAATTTACAAATTTTATTTGTACAGAATCATCAATTTAAGTACTTTTTTGTATTAATTCATAGAAAAATATGGAAATTATTTTTATTTAATGAAAATTTTCGGCTGCGGCGCTTCATTCTACAAAAATATTACAATTATTTTTCGACAAACTTTATTACTCATATAAACTAATTACGATATATTTATAAATTCACTAAAATACATTTAATAAATACCAAAATCTAATGAGAACTATCAGATTAATGCCTTTTTAAATAAAACAATATGTTAGCTTTTTTCTGGCTTTATTTTTTGGGGCATTTAGCCTTTTCTGACCTTTTTTAAAGTCCAAATTAGCTTATTTTTTTCTCAAGTCCTGGCAACACTGGTATTTAGCCCATAACTTTTTTGTTTATTATTCCTATTTTCAATCCCAAACAAACCTTATACAAGATAAATATTTGAGCCAAATTTCGTCTCCCTAGGCTGTACCGTTCGAGTCTTATCCTGCTTTCAACAGACGGACGGACGGACGGACATAGCTAGATCGACTCAGAATTTAACCAGGACCCAGAAAATATATACTTAAATGATTTTTTCGATATATTACACACGGAATGACGAAATTAATATACCGCCCATCTTTTTGATGGTGGGTATAAAAATATAAAAATTATTTAAAAAATAATAATAATTAATTAAAAAATAAAAATTGAAAAATAATCGTTAAATTTTGAACAAAGAAGTGAAAATCTAAAATAATCCATATATTTCAATATAAAATTAAAAACGAAAAAATAATAATTAATTTGTGATTTTTATTATAATGCTCATATAGTAAAAATGTATTTATGTATCTAATATAATTTGTAACTAAAATTTTTTTAATATAAAATATTTTTAAATAATTAAATCGAACATTTTTGTATATGTAAAAACTTGTAATGGCATGTACTTACGGGTTTAGTTTTTTTTTTCAATAACAGCAACATACCGTCTACATTACATGAGAGTAGTTTAGTGATTACTTATTTTTAACCCGGTAAGTAATTACTTATTAATAATCAGAGTTTTTGAAAAACTACTGTTTATTAATTCTTTATTCAGTTTACCAATTAATATATTTAAGAAGGAATAAATATGTGATGAGACAAAATTAGCTTATGCATTAATTTTTAATCTAAAATAGTTTTTAAAATATTAAATTTTTCCTTATTGTTGTTTTTTAAATTAAAATTTGTATAATTTTCCACTTTTAAAATTAAAAAAAGAAAAAAAAAAAAAAACTTTTTACATCCTAAAATTTCATCTTATTAGTAACTTTAGCAACCAGTTCCTCTTGTTTTAACTCATAATAAATTCATTAATACTTTGAAATCAATGAGTTATTAAACAACTTAAAAGTAATTAGTTCTCGTAATGACATGATTTAAGTGGTGTTAAAATAATGGTTATTCAGCTAAGCATTGTAAAACCATTACTCATTACCTGTCAACCAAAGTTTTTGCTGGGAAGTTCGATAGTTTTTATCAATCTATATATTTATATGATTCTTGTAATGTTATTTATAATTTTGTACACAAATATAAGGAATGCTATAAATATTTTAGAAAAAATTTAGTGTCAATATTAATTCTATTTACTTAGTTAAAAAAGCGGTGTTAAAACGAGTTAAAAACTATTTCGATATAAATATCTCTTATACTAAAAGAGATAACCTACACATTTAAAATTATTTTACATTATATATTTGCCACAATTTTTTTTTTTTTTAAGTCATAAATGAATTTTTGGCATTTTTGAGTAAAAAACAAAATTTAAAGTTTTTTTGGTTTCTGGATAATAATTTTATATACATAAACATATGAGGTTTTGAATAAAACAGCTAATGTGTTTTTTTTTTGCACAGATCAAAAGTTCTTAGAATAGTCGAATAGGCCATTGAAAATTATTTAAAAAAAATGGTATTACTTTTTCGCGGTTGTCAAAAAACCCACAAAATGCGGTAAAGTTTTAAAATCAATGCAACAGCGAAGCAACATAAGCGCAGAACGTGGTATTTAAGTAGTAGGGTAGATGGAGGAACATTCGTCACTTTTTTATTTAAGATGCAAGGTACAAGAAGAATGGATTGGAACCAATTGCGGAGTCCAACATAACGTATTTATTTGTTTATTTCATCACAAATTTGTTTTATTTTTTTTATGTTCTCAATAAAAAAATAAATAAGTAAAAAGCAATGAAAATCTATTATTTTAATTCACAACTCATTCCACCCTTTCAATAGTATTATTTTTAAAATCAGTTGTGTGTATTTATACAGTATTGCAAACAAATTATGATAATGGCAAAAAATTCGGTTGCCACAACGAATCTGTTTTCTCTGTGTAAGCATTTCGTTTTTTACAAAGTATACTTTTAAAATTTTAAATTTTATTTATGTAAGTAGTTCGATATATTTTATGACAAGCGGAACTTTTCATATTATTTCCAGCCGTATGATGCAATTCGCAAAATAATTCTCACATGTGCACTGAAATGAAGGGTCCTTTGTTCTTTTCAGAAAGCAAATAAATTAAAAAAGTAGATAGTATTCATAAATTCCAGGTATTACAGGCTGAAATTTCCTTTTTCTTGGAAATGTTTTTTCCCGACACTTCCCTGCAACAGAACCCTATTTACAATATAATATTATATTTTCATACGAAAAAATCGAATCTAGTTAATAGAGTATTTTTCAGCTGACTAGTGTAATTACTTAGGTACATAATATGATTTCAAGTTTAGAACATTGAAAATCTTGCAAATTTGTTTGATTTTTCTTTTTTTAATATTTAGTTGTTTGTTTATTAGTTAGCACTTTCCTTTTGCAGTTTTTTTTTTCACTTCTCAGAATCTTTTTCACTTTTGATCTTTTTAAAAGTCACACTCTCATTTTTTTTTTAAACATAAACTTTCAAAATCTCAATTTTAATTTGTATTAACATTTTATATTAATCGCATTTATTTTAACAACCAAATTTTCAAAAATTTTAACGAATTATTTAAATTATAATTTATTGTTCTACTTTAGGATGATAACCGGTTTCATCAGCGGTGTAGGTAACCTTGATGTGTTTGCCATCCTTGGAAACATATTCGTATTCACCAGTTACGAGCCAGTTATCTTTTTCCTTCAATTGACCTTGTTGGAATGCTTTGATGGAGTTATCCAATTCCAAAAGGTAATGGAAATTATCTACATTAACTTCAGATTCGCTTTTAAGGACATTGGCGTCTTCGAAGGCATAAGCAAAGGCCAAGAAACAGGCAAGAACAATCTGAATCGATTTAAAATATTTTATTGTTAGCATTAATTGAAATATTACTTAATAGTCCAAGAAAAAAAATTAAATAAAACTTACCACGAATTTCATTTTGTTAGAATGTTTTTCTGGATTACCAATACACAACTGATGATTAGAATTTCGTTTGAAGGGGTATTTATAATTGAAATTAATTTGAAGATTTTTTTTGGTGACTCTATTGTTTATTTAAAGTTTATGTTCAAGTAGTATTTTAGCCAGTTGGGCCGGAATCGTTTAGAAAATATGCAAATTATTGCATTTTGGCAAATCGGAACATTATTGTTGTTTGAAAGCAATACTCTTTGATTTATTATTAATAATTTTTAATAATGGTAAACACGCTGACATTTGCCAACTCGTTCTTGTCTATTGTTTTTTTTTTTTTTAATTAGCTAATATTATTGTTTTAATTACGTATATATAATATATTAGACTGCTGCAAATTGTTGTGATCGAATGTAGTCCTATATCGGTTTTGATATTAATTTGATAAACTGTTCGATAAAAAAATTGATGTTAAATATGAAAACATTTTAACTTGTATGTTGTACATAAAAAACTTAATACTTTGATGATCTGACTAATAGTTCTACAATAAAAAAAAATATTATACAATTACAATCTTTGGGCCGAAATAAAGTCCTTTGTAAAATTTACCAAAATTTCTTTCTATTGTTAAGTAATGATTTTAGGAATTAGTTAACTTTTTTTCTACACATAATTTTAGAGTAGTCTAATGACGCGTCATTAGACTACATGCGTCATGACGCATATATCATTTACTAAAAAATTCCATTTGCTTTTGTATAATGCACGGTGGGGCAGAATCGCAAATTTTGGGAAATAAATCTGTAACTTCTGATCGGCTGGTTGGATTTGCATGAAATCTGGTATAGACGTAGCAGAGGAGTGTAAAATGTTAAGTTTGGAAGGAAGACCTAACATACCGCTCAGAGACGAGGCTCAAAGTTGGGTACATCTGACAAAACATTTTTTAATTGTTTGCCAAATTTTTTTCTTATTGTTTTTGAGTTATTTCGTTTGAATTTTTAACTACCTAAATTTTGCATGTTCTTGGTCCAGTTTTTGTCATATATATCGTAATACTTCCGACTGATTTTATTTGTCTTTTCGTTAGCTAAATAAAGGACAAAATTATCTACCGAATAAATAAAATTTAATACCATTACCGAGTCCAAATATAAACGATTTTGAATTTGAAAATTGCAAAAATGACGAAAAAGTACCTACACTGTTTTTTCTCTAAAATAAAATTTTCTTTAATAACATATAATAATTTTATACTTTTCTGAAAGGTATCTTCACAGAGAAGACTTTAAAATAAAAAACAAGCCCAATAACTCAAGTGGTAAAGATACCCTCCCTCCCGAATTCGACACTTTTTATATGAAAGTTTTGATTTTAGTCTATATTTTTTCAAATCTCAAAGAACTAAACGAAAAACAGAATGCGGTTTAAAAATCTGTGATATGTTGTTAAAAGTTTTCAACCAAAACCTACAGGACTACGGAAAAATGTGGATTTTATAGCCGAAAATGTGAAAAAACTAATTTTTGGTATTTTGGGCCTTTTTTTGGAAATTGTGGAATTCCTTTTATAAAAATCTTAAATTTTTTTTCACTTTCTCATTTTATACGATAAAGTCTACATTGTTTACTAACAAATATTTTATTACAGATAAAATATTTATAGTTTCTCAAAAAACAAATTTTTTACAAAAAATTTACTTTAATTTCCTCTGCTACGCCTATTCATGCAAATCCAACCAGCCGATCAGAAGTTACAGATTTATTTCCAAAAACTTTCGATTCTGCCCCACTGTGTAATGCTATATAGTTTCAAAATTTAATTAATATAAATTTATGGCAAATAGATCTAACGGATCTAAATAAATATTTTAGTGAACGTTTTAAGATCATTGTTTTCATGGGAAGAAAGTGGGGTAGAAGGGGGAGCATTTAAAATAGGAGCACATTCATTTTTGCCAATTATCTTAAAAACAAACTAAAATATTTTATGTTAATTATTATTTTTTTTTTTCCTCTACACCCAGAGAAATATCAATCACATACGTGTTGGAAACGATACCATTCTGTGTCAATAGTGAATCTACACCGTATGTTCAAATTTACTTGAACATATTGATTATTTTTAGTTAAGTACATAAGTAAAATTTTAATATTTTTTATATCTATTTTTTTTAAGTGCTATATTAAAATTTTAATTACCATTTATATTATTTTTATAAATTTTATGATTGTTTACATTTGTTGTGGACATACGCATGTGCGTTGGTCTTTTACACATGTGTACAATCAACCCTTATCTTTCACACTTGTGTGTGATAAGAATTATTGAAGGGTTTATATGTAAAATGGAAAAGTATTTAAAATTATTTAGTATAGTTAGTTTTAAGAAATTCAATATTAGTTCTTAAGGTCTTTACAATTATTAATAAAATTAGTGCTGATTTAGCATTCAAGAATGTCTTACAAACATTCAGAAACAAAAGAAGTGTTTTATTTAAATTCTTTTGTTCACCGTATGTGTTTAAATTAAACACTGCGTGTTCAATTCTTATTGAAAATCGATACCTAATTGGCACCAAGTTGAAAACATTTCGGTATCAAATTGTTAACTTACATATGTTTTCTATTAAATTTGTTAACGAAAGGTATAAAAAGCTGTTACCGTAAATTACCAATGTGAGCACAACCGTTGTTGATTTTGAATCGAATTTTTTCCCTTAGTGTATCACAGATCTTTCATCTATTAAATTATGATATTTTCAACATACATTTGTTTGGAGGTAGACGAATATTTCACTGCGGATATTTCATATCTGTTGGAATTATTATAAACATGATAGTAATGAACAAGAATTTACAACATATGTTTTAATAAATTCCTTTAAAAATACGAAGTACTTACTATCTGTAGATCTTTCACTGTAGGGCTTATTGAAATTTAGTGTTTTTCTCATACATAGATTTTGGGTAGCCATTGTTAATTGAATTTTTATTTATTTTACATAAAATTCAATTAAACATTTAATTTTTGTTTGTTTTTTCAAATTTTGTATTAAAATAAAGTAAAAAACCATCATATATATGAAAACTATTCTGCCCCATCACTTGGCGAATCTACCCCATGGGATGTAACGTTTTTGGTCACTTCACAAATTCAAAATATAAATGAACTTAATATGGAAATAGTCAGGATCGAAAGGGCTTAAATATAAGATTTTTCTTACTAAAGAAATTTTATTAATATCGAGAATTGCTTTGAAAATACAGTATTTTAAACAAAAAAAGTGGCGAATGATACTCCGTCTACCCTACTTAGTCCTGAAAAAGAGCTGCAGAAGTTCTTTTTTTACTCATGGTTGTCATTCGTAGAATTTTATTCTTTTTAAGAAGTTTAATTGCATCATTGCTTTTAAAGTACTTCCCTTAAAAACATGTTTATAACTTCTTTTATTAAAATTATGTTTTTGCCTTATTAAAATATAATAAGTAAAAATATATTAAAATTCGTGAAATTTTATTTTTATTAAAAATTATTAACATTTTTTTGCCGCCAAAAATACATTTAATAATGTTAATTAATAACTTCCAAAAGAGCTCAAAATATGAACATAGTTCTACTTTTGAAGTGGTGAAAATGTTCTTTTTGTGAAAGCATTTGATATTCTTTTGCTGGGACTTTATGTACTTTTTTAATATTTATACCCTACACTACAATAGGTGGTTGGCGTATAATTTTCTTATCAAGTTACTCAGTTAAATTTAATATAGGAAGTGTAGACACCCAGGAAGACAGATTAGACTAATAAATCTCGAAATGTTTATAAATATTAAAATAGCTAATACTAATAAATATAGTCATGAGAATTTTTGGCAATTTCTGATAACATATTTATTAAAAAAAAAAGTAAACAAAAAATATATGAAGTATATATTAGGGGCATAACCTTTTTTTTGACAAAAAATTTACAGGTTTTCACGTTATGGGCAATAATCTAATGGTATCAAAAATATATATTTTTTTTTTATTATTTTTTTGATTTGAATTAAACATTTTCCGAAAGCAATTTCAATGATTTTTTTTTTTTTTCGTTTAAAAATTCTTAATTTTTAACAATATTGCAATTAAATTTATACACACATATATTTCACATATTTTAAATTTTAATATTAACATTAAAATATGAAACGATATTTACCATATATCAACTATACAAACAATTTTAAATTATCAACGCGTTTGCTGCCGAAACTTTTTTAAAGATCGCTTAAATGAAATTCTATAGTCTTAAAAATTGCAAAAAGTTATACTCCTATTGAATCATATAAATTCTTAAGTTAATTATACATGTCTAATAAATGTGCATATTTTAAATAATAACTATAAATTAAAACTATTGACTAGTATTATGTTAACTAAAAAGTTTATTTTCAGAATGCTATCAATAATAAAAATTTTCATAAGTTTCTGCTATAAATATAAATTTTGCACATAAACACAAAATATTTCTTCGCGTTATTCATAATAAATGAAGCGGTTTGTGCATAATGTTATGAATTTTATACCTTTTTTTTACAATATAAAGAAACAAAGGACAGTTTTTAAATTTAGGGTATTTCCATAACGTTCCTGCGCTAACCAAATTACCTATGTAATTTTCAAGTTCTTTCTTTTCCTTATTTAACAAGATTTTTACGTTTATGAATAGACTTAGTAGCGTAATTAATGTGTATTTTGAAAAATAATGAAATTTTTAGTGCATTTTGGGGAAAATAAACGAAAACTATAGAGGTAATTTTGTAGAGATCTGTTTGTGCTTTTCTTTTTGTAAGTTCTTAAATTAATTTGAATTAAACATAAGCTTGAAGTATGGACACTAGGGTGGCCCCAAAATGAAAAGTATCGATGTTCCCAGCTCGAATGAAAATTTACTTCATTCCAAGATATGGTTTTCAAAAATTTTGGTCCTGACATTATCATTTTGTGAGCTAGATCAAAATGAAAATATGTCCTTTTTTGTTTTTTTCGGAGTTTTTTCATATTTCTGCCAAAGGGACAATATTAAAATTTGGTATAAAAAGAAAGGATTTTGGGACGCGCATTTAATAACGTAAAAAAAATTTAGGACCAGGTCCAAATAAGTCCAAAATTTTTCAATTTTTCACAAAAAATTTAGATATTTGAATTTTTTACACATAAATATTTAAAAAAATAGTACCAAAATAATACAATATAATCCTATAGTAGTTATACCGAAACGGTTTTTTCTGTTTTTTAATTTTCAAACTTGTTTAAATTTTATTCGAATTTTTCAACACAAAATTTCCTTCATATACAAATGTTTATATATGGGAAGGATTTATATAAATTTAGTATCAAAATACGTGTATTTTTCTAAGCTTTTAAATGATATATAATACTTCATACTTCTATTAACAAACAACGGAATAAATTAAGTTTAAGTGAAATACCCACAAAAATTATGCTAAGAAGTGTCTTTGTTTACTTTTCGGTACACACAGAGAGTAATTTTTTATTGTAAATCACAAAGAAAAAATCGCTCTCTGTTACTTAACTGGTATAATTGTAAACAAACGCCCTTATTAGCATATATTTTGTAAGTATTTCACTTAAACTTTATTCCTTTGTTTGAAGAATACACGTATTTTGATTCTAAATTCATATAAATCCTTCCCATATATAAACATTTGTATACACAGAGAAAACAGATTCATTACCACAACCGAATTCTTTGCCAATCGAATTTGTTCGGTTGTAATAACTATCTACAAAATTAGATTAGAATAATTGAATGTTTGGTTGGTTTCTATTAGACTATTGTGAATTTAATTTAAAACAATTTGACAATTCTCTTTATTTAATTTTATTGATAATAAAAAAAAAAATAAAATAAAATGTAATTAAATATAAACATTATAAAAACAAAAACACATAACAAGAAGAAAAATTAAACATCAACAAACAATTTGTAATCGCATCTGTTTCTTGATTTAAGTGCAAATAAATAAAGAATCATTGCATAGTTTCGCATTTATACACACTTTCTTGATAATTGTTATTTGTAGTCGATATTGCACATAGTTTAAGGCATTTAGTAGCAATTATACCAGACATACAATAAATTAAAACAAATCTATAATCAAATACACTTTTTAAAAATCATTACACGAAAATGTTGGAATTTCTCACGACTCAGAATTGGCAATTGAGATATAATTGTTTCTTTAATAACATCTTAATAACATAAATGCGGCACAATTCTCATAGAACTTATAGGACCTAAGATTGAGGAAAATGAAATTTTGACTTAAACAGTTTTCGTATCTTTTTATCTGCAACGTTTTTAACTACGAATATTATTATAATGAAATTTGCACAATAAATTTATATATATTATATACACACAGGTTTTTAAGTTAATATTTATTTATTTTGATATTAAATTCTTACAAATTTTCTCCACAATTGAAAAACAAAACAGATAGAAAAAAATTAATTTATTAACTAACGTCATAAAAAAAGAATTAAATTTTTAGTTGTGGATATCGAATTTTTGGCTATTCGGTACTAACAGAATAATTTTTAATATTGAGACTAATTAAGAATTTTAAACACCAATATATAGTAGTCAAACTCTATATATCTATAATCAATTCGGTTGTATATTCTAACTGTTCCAAATAAACTTTAAAAATATCGAAATTTATTTTTCAAACTAAATTTTCTTTTGCAGGAACCTTAATTTGTTCATAATTATGTTTTAACTAAAATTAATATTAAAAATTTGTTGAACTAATTATTTTTAAATAATTGCAACGCATAATCTGTTAATTTTATTAAATTTTATTTATGATCATGGTTTTCCAACCAATCTTTATTCTGTGTGTATGAAGGAAATTATGTTTTGAAAAATTCTAATAAAATTTAAACAAGTTCGAAAATTAAAAAACGGAAAACCCCGTTTCGATATAACTGCTAGAGGATTATATTTTATTTTGGTCCTATTTTTTGAAATACTTATGAGCAAAAAATTCAAATATCTAAATTTCTTGTGAAAAATTGCAAAATTTTGGATTTTTTTGGACCTGGTCCTAAATCTTTGTTACAATATTAAATACGTTTGAATTTCTAAAAAGTACCAAATTTGTATTTCTCATTTTTTGATATGTTATGAATACGACATAAATTTTATTTGTATGTTGATTGGTTTCAAAGATACATATGGTGCCAAATAAGTACCAAAATACAGTTTTTACCCGTTTTCTCTTTAAAACGGCCGATTTTCAAAAAAGTACCAGACACCTGTCCAATTATTTATTAAATTAATAACGATAACTATTCAACTTTTTTTGTATCATTATTAGTTTGCGAGTTATAAGGTTATCGATTTTACCCTTTTTTAGCCCCTAAACAATCGAATTTCCAAAAGTCCCGTCTTAGTGGATCTACATGGAGGGAGACCTACCTACGTTCCAAATTTCATCTCTCTCGCTTCAGCCGTTTGGGCTGTGGGATGATGAATCAGTCAGTCAGTCACGTTACTCTTTTATATACAGGACTGTCACAGAAAACCATTCCGATCGAAAATTTAAAAATGATATTAACATTTACTTAGCATAAACAGAAACCATGGTTTAATATGGAAAAAGCCAGAATCATTTTTATTGAAACGATTCTGCAGGCGAAACTTTTTTAAAACAAAATCTTTGAAAAACAATTTCTTCGTTGAATAAAAAAACTAAAACATTTAAATTAGGTGCAAAAATATTATAGGTGTTACAATGGATAAAACAAATTTCATTCAGGATGATTATTACTTATTTATTCGTTGTCGTACATGTTTTGTTTAAGAGATATCAAACGGATACCCTGTGTTTCTAATTTTAAGCCCGTAACTTTTTTATTTATTAACAAACCTTATATAAGATAAATATTTGTGCCAAATTTTGTTCCTCTACGTTATCCCGTTCGAGCCCTATCCTGCTTTTAAGAGACAAACAGACGGACAGACGGATAGACGGACGGACATAGCTAGATCGATTCAGAATCTAACCGGGACCCAGAAAATATATACTTTGTGGGGTCTTAAATGATTCCTTCGATGTGTTATACACAGAATGACAAAATCAATAAACCCCCCATCTTTTTGATGGTGGGTATAAAAATAATCATTAATTTTGAATCAAATATCAATATTTAGTGCATAGTTTTTTAAATAAAAAGGTATTTTTAAACCCAGTTTTTTGTCTTTAAAAAAACCGGTATATTCGAAAATTGAACATTTTTAAAAAACCGACAGCAAATTCTCTGAAAAAACTGGTTTAAAAACCGAGTCGATCACCCTACTATATACCCACCATCAACTTTTTCAAATTTTACGTTATATGGGAGGTGGGCGGACCACGCCCATTTTTTGTTTCCGAGTTTACATTACTATTTGAACACAATTTCGTTGAAGTTTCACCTTTTACGGGGGTGGGCGGTAAAGTGGGCGGCCCACGCCCATTTTTGGTTTTCAAGTTTATATGGGCTTTCAAACTATTTAAACAAAATTTCGTTATCGTACATGCTTTTATTTAAGAGATATCAGAAGAAAAGTATGAAACGGAAACCCTGTGTTTCTAGTTTTTATCCCATAACTTTTTTGTTTATTAACCGATTTTGCCCATTTTCAATTCCAAATAAACCTTATATAAGATAAATATTTCTGCCAAATTTCGTTTTCCTATGTTGTCCCGTTCGAGCCCTATCCTGCTTTCAACAGACGGACAGACGGACGGACATAGCTAGATCGACTCAGAATCCAACCAGGACCCAGAAAATATATACTTGATGGGGTCTTAAATGATTCCTTCGAAATGTTACACACGGAATGACAAAATCAATATACCCCCAATCTTTTTGATGGTGGGTATAAAAATATTAGTAATGTAGATGTATAACTTAAAGTGATATTATTGAGTGAATGTTAAAAAAGCGCCGTAAACGAAAAATTAATTCGATTTTTTTACAAATAATTTTTCGCCAGTGGAGCTTTTTTAACTTTCACTCAATTATATCACTTCAAAAATATTAATAACAAGCGCGAATGTTATATTAGGCCCGGCAGAATCTATATACCCACCATCTACTTTTTCAAATTTTATGTTATATGGGAAGGGGCGGTAAAGTGGGCAGTAAAGTGGGCGGACTACGCCCATTTTTTGTTTCCGAGTTTACATTGGTCCTTGAATTATTTGAACACAATTTCGTTGATTTTTACCTTATATGGGTGGTGGGCGGTAAAGTGGGCAGACCACGCCCATTTTCGGTTTCTGAGTTTATATAGATCCCCGAACTATACACCCAGAGAAATATCAATCACATACGTGTTGAAAACGGTACCATTCTGTGTCAATAGTGAATCTACACCGTATGTGTTTAAATTAAACACTGTGTGTTCAATTCTTATTGAAAATCGATACCTAATTGACACCAATTTGAAACCATTTCGGTATCAAATTGTTAAATTACATGTGTTTTCTATTAAATTTGTTAACGAAAGGTATTAAAAAGCTGTTACCGTAAATTACCAATGTGAGCACAACCGTTGTTGATTTTGAATGTAATTTTTTCCCTTAGTGTACGTACAAAATTTCGTTGTCGTACATGCTTTTGTTGAAGAAATATCAGCAGAAAAGTATAAAACGGACACCCTGTGTTTCTAGTTTTTAGCCCATAACTTTTTTGTTTATTAACCGATTTTGCCCATTTTCAATCCCAAACAAACCTTATATAAAATATGTGTGCCAAATTTCCTCCCCCTACGTTGTCCCGTTCGAGCCCTATCCTGCTTTAAACAGATGGACAGACGGACGGACATAGCTAGATCGACTCAGAATCTAACCAGGACCCAGAAAATATATACTTTGTGGGGTCCTAGATGATTCCTTCGACATGTTACACACAGAATGACAAAATCAATATACCCCCATCTTTTTGATGGTGGGTATAAAAAATGCAGTTAGTGTTACATCTATTTATTTAAATATTTAAATTCAGACATTTTAAATTTGCTACATTTATAACGGATTACGAGCATAGTCCGGAAGGCAATAAAAATAGTTTTTTCGGGGTGTAAAGTATATGGATGCAGGTTCCGTTATTGTCAAGCAATACGTCGCCAAATTACAATAAATTATAAAGAATTAGCAAAATTTATAAGGGAAAATAGGAAGTCCATAAAATTTTGTCACAACCTTTAATACCACCTGTATTCATTCGTACTTCATTTGAAATAATTAAAAATGAGATCGAAAAGTTCGATTATCCCAGCAAAAACTTGGTAATGGTATGTAGTTACGGATGTAGTTACTTTTCAATCATAACAACATACTTTCTGCATTACATGAAAGTAGATTAGTAACTGCTTACTTTTAACTTGATATGTAATCAGTTACATAAGATCAGATTTTTGAAAATGTTACTTTTTATCTATCTCTTCATTTATATTATAAAAATTATATCTTTTAAAAGTGGGTAAAATATGAAAATACATTAATTATTTGTTAAAGTCACGAAGACTTAAACAAATAATTAATCGTAAACACACCAGTCTCCGGTGAAGTCGAAACAAACCCGTTAGGCCACTTTATACGAACATCAATTGATCCATGAACTCTGTAATTTGAGTTTATGTAGAATACTACATCAAACATAAAATACGGTATAACTCTTAAACCAATAAAGAAGTATAAAAATGTACTAGAGGAAATTTGTAGGAAATTTTATTATCTATAAATTTTGTATTAACATCAAAATACGTACTATGCTCAATAAGATAGTTATATTCAAAAAGTGTTATTGTTCATTTAATTTTACTGTCTTGTGTACTAAATAAATTTTGTGTCAGAAAAAATGTTTGTCAAATTTTTCAAAATTAAAAATTCTTGGCATAAAAAAATAAATTCAAGAAAATAAAATTTTTTTTGTTAATGTTTACAAAAATCTATTTCTTATTTCAAAAGGCTATTGGTAAATTATTAGTGTTTAGAAGTACCTGAATATTACTAAAAAATATCCACTAATTTGTATTGTTTCTCTTAGGCACATTGGCACAAATTTATAATACCTTTAAACTCAACAGGCAACAAATTTGGAGCGATTACAATTTAGGAAATACAATTACATAAAGGTAAGAAAAATTCATTGGCTATCTTAAAACAATTTGTTAAACGTATTAAACTCTTAACAATTTTCAGACGGGGCAGGTCAGTAAGGTCCGGTATTTTATTCAATTTCTGCACGGGTCACAAGAATGCGCTTCAAGAATTAACTCCAAGTCTATTGTATGAAATAGTATGTCAAATCCTGATTTCCGCATATTTTCAAATAAATAAATTTCAAAAAAAATTATCTGCTTTTTATTTTCAATACTTCAGTACTTACTTGTAATCGATAATATAACTAGTTACTATTCATTTTGCTAATAATGACTTCTGTAATACTTTGAAACTAATGAGTGATTGAAAAGCTACAAAGTAATTAGTTCTTGTAACGACATCTAAGTAATGACTTTCTGAAATGCCTACCTGTAATAATATAGAGTAAGTAGTTGCCTCTAATGACATCACCGTGTTAAAATAATGAGTTATTCATCTAATGTGAAAGTACTGAAGAGCCATTATATTAGCTTCTTAACTCATTTCATGGCAAGCAAAGTTTTTGCTTGAAACTAGTGAAAACTAGTGGTTGGAAAGGCTAAAACGATAAAAAAATGTAAATTAATTTTTGGATTTATGTTTTTTTTACTTTTATTAAAGATTGGTCCGGAAACAATTTCTGTGTATGATACGTCTACGAGAACAACTTTATCCTTAGAACCATATAATGGAATTCTGGGAAAAAATTATTATTGTCATCAGCAAGTTTTTTTTTTTTATTTTGTAAAACATGTTTGAAACAAGTTGTAACTACTAAATGTATATCTTTGAATTGAAAACATTTAAGTCTTATTTCATTTTCTTGGGATTTCTTTCAATGGGTCTTATTTCTAAATTTTTTGGTTGTTATTTCATTATGAGATAAAAACCAAAATACTCACTGTTTTAAATAAGGCTATATTTCGTTTAAATTGGGTGTTTTCTCATTATATATTTTTTTTTTTGGGAGTTATTTCATTTTATTGGGCTTTATTTCACTGGGTGTTCATTAATTTTTCTAATTGGGCGTTATATCATTGGGCCTTATTTCGTGTCGCTGACAGCACCGTGTTAAATTGACTTAAGTTGTTAAAGTGTAAGTAGTTTAGTTCTATTACAATATCATTTTAACTCATTATTTGGTAATGAAAGTTTTAACTGGGTATCCTTCATAATAGAACCTATATGTTGCATTTAACGATTTCAAATAAAATATAAAGTTTTTGTTTAACTATTTCTTAAATAACATTTATTTCAACCACGAATTTTAACAAAAAGTCTCAACTAATTAATTTATTCTTCCTTGGCGGGGTGAGCCTTGATGTATTCAATAGCCTTAAGGATGTGTTCTGGGATTGGTGGAGGAGTGGGCAACAAGGGGTTAGCAGCATCAACATGGTAACCATTTTCATCAGCGGTGTATTGCAAAGAAACTTGTTCACCTTCAGGGGATGTGAAGGAGTATTGACCCTTAACTTCCCAGACATCTTCAGCCTTCAATTGACCAGCTTGTTCAGCCTTAATGCTGTTGTCGAATTCATAAGCATATTTGAAGTTGTCTACATTGACTTCAGCATCATTGCGAAGTACTTTGGCATCTTCGAAGGCGGCGGCAACAGCCAAAACGCAAGCAAGGACAATCTACAGTCGAATTATAAAATTAAAATAATTAATAAAGTGTTAAAAGAATAAACGGAAGTGCGTATTTTATTATTATTTGTTTTTTTTTTTTTTAACTTACGAAGAATTTCATGGTAGTTCTGTGTGGTTTGTTAAAGTTTTCAAATAAAACTGTTGTCGTTTCAATATTTCACTGTCGATTTTATAGTCAAATTTTATTTCTTTGTAAAATTTGATAAAAATTTCGATATATTTTGTTTTGTTTCTAAATTCATTCAACTAGTTTTGTTATTTTTTTCACATAATATTTCAAGAGTAAGGGACAACGCAAAAAATTAACTAAAAATATATAAAATTTTTTAACAAAATATTAACTAAAATCTAGTTTTGAACTGACAAAACATGTTTAAAACACAGGCGCTCATTAATTATCTATGTAAATTTATTTAAATAATTATAATATATATGCAAAAAAAAAAAAAAAATACACACATCTACATACAACAAAAAACAATAAAATCAAATAAAACTTTATACTAATATAAATGTTCTATGGCTACAAAAACAAAAGAAAATATTCAAATAAATAAATAAAACATCTGTGCATCAAACTCATTTTTATGACCAAAAAAAATTTTATTTTTGTTGTTTATTTCTTTTATTTTTTTTTTTTTTTTTTGCTTATCATCAGTAGCCAGTCTATGATATTTTAATTATTTTTTAAATACTTGGATGGAATTTGAATATTATTTAATATCATTTAATTATTTGTTAGCACATAATTTAGAACAAGTTTAGGTTTATTTAATACTAAATTATTTATATATTGATTATATCTGTTTTCGTTTCTTAAGTCTTTTGTTATTATTAACTATTTTTCTTAATTTTTTTTTTCGAATGCAATGGTTTTATAATTGATTTTAATTGATGGCATGATTTTAATAGATCATGTTTTTTTATTTAATCCGTGATTTTTATTTGATTTTAACAGTTAAATGTTTGCATAAGAAGTATAATAATATTTATTATAAATTTTGAAATATGAATACTGAAAAAATACTAAAAAATCATCATAAATTCCCCACCGTGGATTCAAAATCGTGTTTTGAAAAAAAAACAAAAAATCAGTTTTTTCAATTCATAATTTTAATATTAATTGTACACTCTAAAAATTCCATGTAAAATTGCTATTAAAAATGTAGTAAGTTTTCATGAAAATTTACAGTAAATGCGTATATTTAAATACAAAATGTTTATCAGTACTAATTACATAGATTAGTATGTAAATATACTTATAAAATATAGTATTTCTGTGTGTTGCTAAACATGTTTATAATATAATAAACATTTCAACTTCAAATTTAAACATTTGATGCGTAATATAAAATGTTTATTACATTATAAAATAGTAGAAAAAAATGTCAACATTTAGTTTAAAAAAAAAAATAAATAAAATAAAACAAAAAAGAAAATAAAAACGTTCGAAAAAATTAATTATTAAATAATAAAGAAAAAACTTTTCTAAAAGGAGCGTAAAGGTGCACAATTATAAGTATATTACAAAAATTAATATGGGTTTTCATTCAAACGGATAAATTTACATATTTCGTAAATTTATACGTTTTACTCACGTTTACATGAACGCCTCTTAAAAATTGTTGTATATTCCTTTGTTTTTTGTTAAAAATATTTGGCAAACAACAAATGTTTCCAAATTTTTTATTTAGTGTTTTGTTTTCTTTGGATTTTAAAATAAAAAAATTAAAAAAAATAATTTTATTTTCTTCTTTAAAATTTGAATATACAAAAATAAAAGTTAACGAAATCATTTACACATTAAAATTGAAGCGTAAACGTGTATAAATTGTGTAAATAATTTTTCAAACAAACTTTGACAATTTTTTTACGAGCATGTATTTTTATACAGATTACGAGCTTTGCGAGGCATTTATTTGATTATATGAAAACCCCTAATATTTTAAAAAATTAAAATTAAACTAAACGGAATAAATGTTCTTTAAAAGTAACAGATGAATAGATATCTGGTATCTGGATGCCTGAACAGATTCAATTCTCCATGTAAAATTCGTATGAAAACTGGAAAATAAAAATGTATCTGGATTGAAAGTTAATGGATTTTAAATGAAATAAACTATTTATTCCTGTTGCAAATATTACGTAACTTCTATAAATATTTTATTTAAAGCGCTATTTAAAATAAAAGTTTTTATCTTCTGAAAAATAAATAAGAATCTTTTGGCTTTTTTATAAAACAATTTATGTATATGAACATACTGAACGTGTACGTTTAGACCAGAGGTTCTCACAAGACCTCGCTTCGCGACCCCCTTTTGATATTGCAATGGAAGCGCGACCCACTACAACTTTGACTAATTTAAAAATTAGAAAAAATGTAAAGATAAAGTAATTTTAAAAAATAATATTAATAACTTCGACATTGTTTTCTTTGAATATTAAGAATTTTAAGAATATTAAGATCGAATCTCTGTTTTGAGGGACAAAAGAGTAAAAAATATATTTTTACATAAAAATGTATGTTGAAGAAAATTTGTATAATATTTTTAGGGCTTCGGAGCCAACAAGCGGATATACTTTGCTATATTTCAACTATTTAAGATGCTTTTAAATCTGTTGATCCAAAATTAAATTCAAACGAATTTCAACTCTTTTTTTAAAATGAACCTGGTACTTTCTTAATACTAACATTGATAGTACTTTCTGTTTTTAAATTATAAAGTTGCTTAAGCAAATTTTCTTTATATAGCCGGGAAACTTAGCGATGAAATAAAATGTTTGTGTTCTGAAAAAAATTTTATAAAAAAATAGAATAAAAGTAGAATTTCATGTGAAAAAACTATAGTTTCATCAAATTTAAGTGAACTACTTATTTATCTTTTTAATTAATTGTTTACCCTGCCACATCGTAAAGTTTTCTTTATACTGTGTCATTGGACAGAAGTGTCCGGTAGACAAAAATTTTGTAGGAAGATCCTTCAAACGATGCGTAAAAATGTACTTAATATGGGAGAAATATTAAAAAGAAATTAAAATTGATCTTCAGTTCCCTACCATCGATTGAAAGTCACGGGTCTAGAAAATTTCGTCTAAAAAATAGTATTGAGTTGGATCTTGAAATGGGTATCATTTGCCAATTATAACAAAAATATTTTAACAAACTTTCGCAAAAATGTTGGTTCCTAACCGTAATAAAATTCGATGTTTTTCTTAAAAAATTTATAATAATTTTATAATTTTGTTCCCTTTATGGCTAAAATATTAAAAATTAGCATTGTAGTAATAAGTACTATTGATAATATATGATTTTCCAAATTTGTTCAAAAAATGTTCATCAAACGTCTTCTAGCGAAACAAAATCCCACGGAAAAAATATTTAAAATAAATATTTTTTCCATAACCAGCATAAAATTACGAATTTTTTGATACCTAGTTCGATTAAAAAATCTAAATTTTTTTTTACTAAAATGTATGGGACCCATTACCAAAGCAAATTTTTACGCATCGTTCGAGGGGTGTTCCTATATCGACACTCTATTGGACAGCATTACTTTCTTCGTTTGATTATAGTTGTCTTTTTGAAGCATAATATTTTCAATTAAAGGTTTCTTCATTAGTAGTTTCTAAAAAAAAACTCATTTTATGCTTGTCTTTAATTTGGATATATTTTGTAAAAATATTTCTTTTTTTAAATAGTTTCATGTTTTTAGTAGAATTTTCATTTGAACTTGTAAATAATATTTATATTAAAAAATTTTATGTTTAAGAATATGTTTCAGGAACTCTTCACGACCCCCCACTAATGTACTTACGGACCCCTTGTGGGTCGCGGACCCCCATTTGAGAACCGTTGGTTTAGACAATAATAGGAATTCTGCATATTAATTTTATTTTTTTTTTTTTTCAGACATAAAATGTGTAAATTTCAATGGAATTCAATGTTGCTAAACATTTTTTAAACATATAAAAGGGTAAATTTCAGTTAAGTTTTTACAATATATGTGTTTAAATAATTGGGTTTACACACAGCATGTATTTTTACCCTAATTATAGTAGGAATCAAGTTACCTACTATAAATCGAGTAAATTTACAGGAAAATTTATAAGAGTGTATATTACAATTATTTAAAACATTATCACACAGTTTAATGACTATTGGGTTGAACGTTCCCAGCAAAAACTTGGTAATGACATGTAGTTACGGATGTGGTTACTTTGTAATGACAACAACATACTGTCTACATTACAAAAGTTGTTTAGTAACTAATTATTTATGATCAGATTTTTTAAAATAATAATTTTTATTGATTTTTATAATGCAGTTACAAATTCATATTTTTGAAGAAGGGATACATAATTGAAAGGCAAAATTTTCATATGAATTAATTTGTAATCTAAAATAGTTTATTTTTATTAAATTTATTTTAATTACATTTTTGGTTGTTGTTAAGTTTTTTTAAATTAAAATTTAAAAAATCTTTTTACAACAACAAAAAAATATTTTATATCCTGACATTTCATTTCTTATTTATAACCTAAAATGTAGCTAGTTCCTATTGTTATTACTAATCATAACTTCAGTAATGCTTCAAAATCAATGCCCTATTTAACAGCTTGGAAGTAATTAGGTATTGTTATGATATGTAAGTAATGTATAGGGTAAGTAGTTGCCTCTAATGTCATCACCGTGTTAAAATAATGAGTTATTCAGCTAATGTGTAAGTAGTGGAGAGCCATTATATTAGCATCTTAATTCAATACATGGCAACCAAAGTTTTTGCTGGGTTACTATAAAAACGTACGTCCTTAGGTTCTTCGTCTTCAAGGCAACTGCAGTACATTTTTAGGGAAAATCTCATTAATATTTACATCAATATCGAAATATTTTTCCTACTACTAATCAAGACTCTTGCCAAACGCATCAATTAAAAGTAATTGGATTCATCTAAAAGCAAGAAAATTATATGCGACACTAACTGAAGTCAAGGGACGTTGAAAGTAGATTTTTCATGTCTGAAATCGTTTCTGCATCCAATTGCACAGGTCAACAAAATCGCTAAAAGTTTTATATCTCGTATAATTCTGCAAAATTATTATTCCTTAGGCTTTATATAGTGTAGAAAGTCAAATGAAAATTTTCCATCACATCACATTTTTAACACATTGAGGACGAAAGAAAATTTGCTTGCTTGAAGAGTTTTTAGATTATAAAATTTTCCAGGTAATTACTATAGGAAATTAGTCTAGGTAAGGCATGGGATTAGAAAAATCTAGTAACTTGTCACACATAGCACTTAGAATTCTTTAAATTTGTAAAATTAAAGAAATTCTCTATTAACCCTCATAAAAGTATTGAAATTTATATTTTATATAACTAATACAAGACCGCAGATTTGAAAAATGGTAAAATTAAAATTTAAAATCGCATTGACAGAAAATGCGAAGACACCAACAGTTAAAATAAAAATCTAAATTTTAATAAAAAAGCTAAAAAAGTTATATATTGAATAATTTTGTTTAGGTCTTACTCCTTAGACTTAATGTACTTTTAACCCATGATGATTATTGATGATTAAATGAAATATGTACCCTGAGAAATGTTTAGGTTATATAATTTTCTGGGAAATAGATGGAGCAAATTATGGATCCGTATTTTATAGAGAAGGAATAATGCAACAAAAGTGTAGAATAAACCATTTTTCTAACATACACTACATAGCACCCAAAAGTTTTTAAAATTGCTTAGAAAAAGGAAAAATAAGTGTAGAACAATGGGAGATTTTACACCAAAATGCTGTTACTGAGAGATTATATCAACGCATATGGAATCCTACTATGAGTAACAATTAAAAACAGTACATTCTTAAAACATAATTTAAGAAATAAAATATCCATATATTTTTCATTGAAGTTAAAAATAAATAAAAATATATATTTTGAAATTGTGAAATGTTTTATTTAACTTTCTGCACTATATTTAGTCTAAGGACTTAAAATTAGGCCGTATTATTCTCAATATATTTTTCTTACAATTTAAAAACTCATCATGGAACTATATTTTCTTTGGTCCTCAATGGATTAAAAATGTGACGTGATCGAAAAAAAACGAAATGTTCCTGGTGATTGAGATGACTATACCTACAATATCTGCAACAAGATTTTTTGGATACTTTTTTAGTGTTGGCCTGTGTTATTAAAGGCAATGAAAATTGGTTATTAGTCCGAGTCATGCAAGCAATATCGATGATGTATTTGACATAGTCTTCAATGACACGAAGACGACAATTCCGGGCAAACATTTATAACTTTTTCGAACAAAGGGTACTTTAGTCATAAAAGACAATCTGAGCGATATCTTCATGCATATTGTCGTCAACCATATTAAAAAAAATTAAATTGAAAAAGATTCGGCCGTGCCGAATCTTTGATACCCTTCACCATGTTACTTAATACCATATTACCATCTTACCCACAAATAATAAAATTTTCGATTTAACGCCTAAATTTTTTTTAACTACGAACATTTGAATACGAAAGAGAAGCAGTCATAGCAAGCATTGCTTTTAAAATATAAACAACAACAATTGAATAGTTATCCTTTTTTGTATGTATGTATGAATGTATGTATGTATGTATGTATGTATGTATGTATGTATGTATGTATGTATGTATGTATGTATGTATGTATGTATGTATGTATGTATGTATGTATGTATGTATGTATGTATGTATGTATGTATGTATGTATGTATGTATGTATGTGTGTATGTATGTATGTATGTTACAAACTGACTGCATATACAACCACTAACTAAACAACTTGCCCATACAAAAAAAAATGAAATTGAAAAAAGATTCGGCTGTGCCGAATCTTTGATACCCTTCACCATATTACCATCTTACTATCTTATCGACATCATATTACCATATTACCGACAAATAATAAAATTTTCGCCTTAACGTATGCTTTCATATTTTCACATATTTAAATCTAAATTTTTTTCAAACTACGAAAATTTGAATATGAAAAAAAAAAACAATCATAGCAGGCTTTGCTTTTAAAAAATAAACAACAACAATTCCATATTTATTTATTTTTTTATGTGTGTATATACAAACTGACTGCATATACAAAGAACAACAACAACACTGTTATTCATTATATTACTTCTGTTGCTAACTAAACTACTTGTCTTATAGGCAAAAACGTCACTAATAGTCATTACAATGCTTAATATACATGTTTGTGTATGTACAGTGGTGGCCACGAATTTAAGACACGACATTTCACTTATATATTTCTGATAATTTTTACATCTTATCGAACAAATTTTAGATCCATGTTATTTTTTAAAGATCCTAGTAATGTTATGAAAAAAAATCAACAATAGTTTGTTACCTATATTTAGTTTCCAATTTTTATTTACATATTATACAGATTAATACAAGTTTAAGCCTGGTCATGAATTTAGGACATAGACAAAATAAAAGTTAATTCACAAAAGTAAAGCTCAGCTTCATAAAACAATATTAGTATTTGGTGGGAAATCCTTTATTTTGAATCACAGCAGCGCATCTCCTGGGTAAACTTTCAACTAAGGCCATACAGCGCTCCTTTGGAATGGCATACCAAGCCTTTTGAATTTCTTCCCATAAATCAGTCAAATTTTTTGGCTTTACTGCTCGTACATGCTCCTCAACATCATTCCACAAGTTCTCAATTGGATTGAGATCCGGGGATTGAGCTGGCCATTTCAGAACTGTGATATTATTTTCCTCTAAGCAACTCTTCACTAGGCGTGAAGTGTGCTTAGGGTCATTATCATGCATAAATTTCCACATTAGAGGCATGTTGTCTTCAGCGAATGGTATCATGATGCTTGTCAGTATGTTTTTGTAAATATGCTGGTCCATTTTATTGATAATCTTCTGAATGGGACCTACACCATGCCAGGAAAATGCTGCCCACACCATGACATTTCCACCACCATGCTTAACCGTTTTAAGGGTGTACTTTGGGTGATGCTCCAGGTTTGGAGGACGCCATACGTACTGTTTTCCATCAGAACCAAAGCGACAAAACTTCGACTCGTCGCTCCAAAGTATATTTTTCCAAAATGTCATCAGCTTATTGAGATTTTCTCTTGAAAACGCTAGTCGGGATTTAATATTTTTTTTTGACACAAGTGGTTTACGTTGTGCAATACACCCACGTAAGTTCTTCTCATTCAGACGTCTTCTTATTGTCCTGGACGATATATTAATACCAAAATCCGATGAAATCTCATTTTTAATTTTACTTGAGCTCTTGAAAGGATCTTTAGCAGCTGATTTATAAATTAAGCTATCCTCCCTGGGTGTAGTTTTTCGGGCTCTAGGGTGCTGTTTGACATTTTTGGTAGTGCCATGTTGCTTGATGTGTTCCAGTGCATTGTAAATCTTGGATCTGGAACATTTTAGTAGCTTGGAAATTTCCATTACTGTTTTTCCATCAGTATTCATTTGTTGGATCAATTTTCGCTCGGCATCCGAACTCCAAGTACCTCTGGCCATTTCTAACTAAATATTTTGATGTATTCTAACATTAAATGGAATAAAACATTCATTACTTACCTTTTAGCTTCAAAAAACACCAAAAAATCACTTAAAAACCAAATATTTCTTATATGTTTTAAATTCGTGACCAGCTTCAAAAGCACGTTTTTACGAAAATATAATAAAAACAGCAACAAAATGTATACACAAACAAAACCAAATAACGGTAACTGATCTTAACATTACAGGGTACACTGAAAAATTAACAAAATCTAATTTTATATTGCAGGGTTGTAATAATTATCACAACTTAGTTCGTTACATGTCGTGTCTTAAATTCGTGGCCACCACTGTATTTATGTATATTCTTAACAGATATGTTTTAGTTTTAAAAAATAAACAACAACAATTCCATATCTATTTATTTTTGTACAGACTGCATATACAAAGAACAACAACAACACTGTTATTCATTATATGACTGCTGTTTCTAACTAAACTACTTGTCTATACAAAAAAAAAAAAAAAAACAAAAAACGTCACTAATAGTCATTACAATGCTTAATATACATGTTTGTGTGTGTATTTATATTCTTAACAGATTTGTTTTTGGGCCATAACTCTGTTGATTATGAACGAATTTGGTTTATTAAAAAAAAACGAAATTTTATAAAAATATTTATGACTGATCTATATAAAAATGAAATTGAAAAAAGATTCGGCTGTGCCGAATCTTTGATACCCTTCACCATATTACCATATTACCATCTTACTATCTTATCGACATCATATTACCATATTACCGACAAATAAGAAAATTTTCGTCTTAACGTATGCTTTCATATTTTCACATATATAAATCTAATTTTTTTTCAAACTACGAAAATTTGAATATGAAAAAAAAAAATAATCATAGCAGGCTTTGCTTTTAAAAAATAAACAACAACAATTCCATATTTATTTATTTTTTTATGTGTGTATATACAAACTGACTGCATATACAAAGAACAACAACAACACTGTTATTTATTATATTACTTCTGTTGCTAACTAAACTACTTGTCTTATAGGCAAAAACGTCACTAATAGTCATTACAATGCTTAATATACATGTTTGTGTATGTATTTATGTATATTCTTAACAGATATGTTTTAGTTTTAAAAAATAAACAACAACAATTCCATATCTATTTATTTTTGTACAGACTGCATATACAAAGAACAACAACAACACTGTTATTCATTATATGACTGCTGTTTCTAACTAAACTACTTGTCTATACAAAAAACAAAAAACGTCACTAATAGTCATTACAATGCTTAATATACATGTTTGTGTGTGTATTTATATTCTTAACAGATTGGTTTTTGGGCCATAACTCTGTTGATTATGAACGAATTTGGTTTATTAAAAAAAACGAAATTTTATAAAAACATTTATGACTGATCTATATAAAAATAAAAATCTGTAGCTTGAACAAGGGCTTCAAAAATAAAAAAATCGTTTTCCCCGATATCTCAGTTATTACTGAACCGATTTATTTAATTTTTTCAAAACAAAAATTCAGAAAATAATTTCCGAGCCCCCTTTAAAAATTCGAAGTTCCTGGTATATACAGAGGCTTCAGAAACTGAAAAGCATAAAGCATATCTCCGCCATTTATAAACCGATCCTGCTGATTCAAAAAACCGAAAAAATAAATAAAAATATTTGTGACCGATCTGTATAAAAATAAAAATCTATAGCTTTAACCAGGGCTTCAAAAAATAATAAATGCGTTTTGTCCGATATCTCAGTTATTATTGAACCGATTTATTTCATTTTTTCAGAACAAAAATTCAGAAAAAAATGTCCGAGACTTCTTTGTAAAAACGAAGTCCCTAGTATATACAGAAGCTTCAGAAACTGGAAAACCGGTTCTAAAAACCGGTTTTTTTTAACATATCTCCGCATTGTATGAACCGATCTTGCTGAATTCCAATAGCAAAATTCTCGAAAGCATTTCCAATCGTTTGATATATATATTATATATGTCAGTTATCGGTGGGCTTCATAAACGCCATTTCAACCGACACACGGACGGACGGACGGACGGACATGGTCCTATCGTCATCATTTCTTGCAAGGATCCCGAAAATGTAAACTTTTTTGCTCTCCGACGAAAATTGTGAGAATTACAAACGGAATGACAAACTTATATATACCCTTTACACCTTTGGTGAAGGGTATAATAAAAATCTGTAGCTTGAACAAGGGCTTCAAAAATAAAAAATTAGTTTTCCCCGATATCTCAGTTATTACTGAACCGATTTATTTCATTTTTTCAGAACAAAAATTCAGAAAATAATATCCGAGACCCCTTTAAAAATTCGAAGTCCCTGGTATATACAGAGGCTTCAGAAACTGAAAAACCGGTTCCAAAAACCGGTTTTTAAAGCATATCTCCGCCATTTATAAACCGATCCTGCTGATTCAAAAAACCGAAAAAATAAATAAAAATATTTGTGACCGATCTGTATAAAAATAAAAATCTATAGCTTAAACCAGGGCTTCAAAAAATAAAAAATGCGTTTTGTCCGATATCTCAGTTATTACTGAACCGATTTATTTCATTTTTTCAGAACAAAAATTCAGAAAAAAATGTCCGAGACTTCATTGTAAAAACGAAGTCCCTAGTATATACAGAGGCTTCAGAAACTGGAAAACCGGTTCCAAAAACCGGTTTTTTTAACATATCTCCGCATTGTATGAACCGATCTTGCTGAATTCCAATAGCAAAATTCTCGAAAGCATTTCCGATCGTTTGATATATATATTATATAAGTCAGTTATCGGTGGGCTTCATAAACGCCATTTCAACCGACACACGGACGGACGGACGGACATGGTCCTATCGTCATCACTTCTTACAAGGATCCCGAAAATGTCAACTTTTTTGCTCTCCGACGAAAATTGTGGGAATTACAAACGGAATGACAAACTTATATATACCCTTTACACCTTTGGTGAAGGGTATAAAAAATGAAATTGAAAAAAAATTCGGCTGTACCGAATCTTTGATACCCTTCACCATATTACCATCTTACCATCTTATCGACATCATATTACCATATTACCGACAATTAATAAAATTTTCGCCTTAACGTATGCTTGCATATTTTCTAAATCTAAATTTTTTTCAAACTACGAAAATTTGAATATGAAAAAAAAACAATCATAACAGGCTTTGCTTTTAAAAAAGAAACAACAACAATTCCATATATATTTATTTTTGTATGTACAAACTGACTGAATACACAAAGAACAACAACAACACTGTTATTCATTATATTACTTCTGTTGCTAACTAAACTACTTGTCTATACAAAAAACAAAAAACGTCACTAATAGTCATTACAATGCTTAATATACATGTTTGTGTATGTATTTATGCATATTCTTAACAGATATGTTTTAGTTTTTAAAAATAAACAACTACAATTCCATATCTATTTATTTTTGTACAGACTGCATATACAAAGAACAACAACAACAACACTGTTATTCATCATATTACTGCTGTTGATAACTACACTACTTGTCTATACAAAAAACAAAAAACGTCACTAATAGTCATTACAATGCTTAATTTGGATTTGTTTTTGGGCCATAACTCTGTTGATTATGAACGAATTTGGTTTATTAAAAAAACCGAAATTTTATAAAAATATTTATGACTGATCTATATAAAAATAAAAATCTGTAGCTTGAACAAGGGCTTCAAAAATAAAAAAATCGTTTTCCCCGATATCTCAGTTATTACTGAACCAATTTATTTAATTTTTTCAGAACAAAAATTCAGAAAATAATTTTCGAGCCCCCTTTAAAAATTCGAAGTCCCTGGTATATGCAGAGGCTTCAGAAACTAAAAAACCGGTTCTAAAAACCGGTTTTTAAAGCTTATCTCCACCATTTATAAACCGATCTTCCTGATTCAAAAAACTGAAATTTTATAAAAATATTTGTGACCGATCTGTATAAAAATAAAAATCTATAGCTTAAACCAAGGCTTCAAAAAATAAAAAATGCGTTTTGTCCGATATCTCAGTTATTACTGAACCGATTTATTTCATTATTTCAGAACAAAAATTCAAAAAAAAATGTCCGAGAATTCTTTGTAAAAACGAAGTCCCTAGTATATACAGAGGCTTCAGAAACTGGAAAACCGGTTCAAAAAACCGGTTTTTTGAACATATCTCCGCATTGTATGAACCTATCTTGCTGAATTCCAATAGCAAAATTCTCGAAAGCATTTCCGATCGTTTGACATACATATTATATATGTCAGTTATCGGTGGGCTTCATAAACGCCATTTCAACCGACACACGGACGGACGGACGGACATGGTCCAATCGTCATCGCTTCTTACAAGGATTCCGAAAATATAAACTTTTTTGCTCTCCGACGAAAATTGTGGAAATTACAAACGGAATGACAAACTTATATATACCCTTTACACCTGTGGTGAAGGGTATAAAAATAACAACAATAACAACAACAATGCTTAATATAAACATTTTTCTTCGTATTTATTTCATTAATTTTTATACCCTTCACCACAGGTGTAAAGGGTATATATAAGTTTGTCATTCCGTTTGTAATTTCCACAATTTTCGTCGGAGAGCAAAAAAGTTTATATTTTCGGAATCCTTGTAAGAAGGGATGACGATCCGTCCGTCCGTGTGTCGGTTGAAATGGCGTTTATGAAGCCCACCGATAACTGACATATATAATATGTATGTCAAACGATCGGAAATGCTTTCGAGAATTTTGCTATTGGAATTCAGCAAGATAGGTTCATACAATGCGGAGATATGTTCAAACAACCGGTTTTTTGAACCGGTTTTCCAGTTTCTGAAGCCTCTGTATACACTACGGACTTCGTTTTTACAAAGAATTCTCGGACATTTTTTTCTGAATTTTTGTTCTGAAAAAATGAAATAAATCTGTTCAGTAATAACTGAGATATCGGACAAAACGCATTTTTTATTTTTTGAAGCCTTGGTTTAAGCTATAGATTTTTATTTTTATACAGATCGGTCACAAATATTTTTATAAAATTTCAGTTTTTTGAATCAGGAAGATCGGTTTATAAATGGTGGAGATATGCTTTAAAAACCGGTTTTTAGAACCGGTTTTTTAGTTTATGAAGCCTCTGCATATACCAGGGACTTCGAATTTTTAAAGGGGGCTCGAAAATTATTTTCTGAATTTTTGTTCTGAAAAAATTAAATAAATCGGTTCAGTAATAACTGAGATATCGGGGTAAACGAATTTTTTATTTTTGAAGCCCTTGTTCAAGCTATAGATTTTTATTTTTATATAGATCAGTCATAAATATTTTTATAAAATTTCGGTTTTTTTAATAAACCAAATTCGTTCATAATCAACAGAGTTATGGCCCAAAAACAAATCTGTTAAGAATATAAATACACCAACAAACATGTATATTAAGCATTGAATGACTATTAGTGACGTTTTTTGTTTTTTGTATAGACAAGTAGTTTAGTTAGAAACAGCAGTCATATAATGAATAACAGTGTTGTTGTTGTTCTTTGTATATGCAGTCTGTACAAAAATATATAGATATGGAATTGTTGTTGTTTATTTTTAAAAACTAAAACATATCTGTTAAGAATATACATAAATACATACACAAACATGTATATTAAGCATTGTAATGACTATTAGTGACGTTTTTTTTGTTTTTTGTATAGACAAGTAGTTTAGTTAGAAACAGCAGTAATATAATGAATAACAGTGTTGTTGTTGTTCTTTGTATATGCAGTCTGTACAAAAATATATAGATATGGAATTGTTGTTGTTTATTTTTAAAAACTAAAACATATTTGTTAAGAATATACATAAATACATACACAAACATGTATATTAAGCATTGTAATGACTATTAGTGACGTTTTTGTCTATAAGACAGTTATTTTAGTTAGCAACAGAAGTAATATAATGAATAACAGTGTTGTTGTTGTTCTTTGTATATGCAGCCAGTTTGTATATACATAAAAAAATAAATAAATATGGAATTGTTGTTGTTGTTTATTTTTTAAAAGCAAAGCCTGCTATGATTGTTTTTTTTTATATATTCAAATTTTCGTAGTTTGAAAAAAATTTAGATTTATATATGTGAAAATATGAAAGCATACGTTAAGGCGAAAATTTTATTATTTATCGGTAATATGGTAACATGATGTCGATAAGATACTAAGATGGTAATATGGTAATATGGTGAAGGGTATCAAAGATTCGGCACAGCCGAATCTTTTTTCAATTTCATTTTTTTTTAGTTTTTGGCCCACATCTCTGTTGTTTTCAAACGAATTGGGTTTCTGTAAAAACCGAAATTTTATAAAAATATTTATGACCAACGGCGTAGATTATATAGAAGCTTCAAAAAGTAAAAAAAAGCGTTTTGGCCGATATCTGGAATATAGTGCACCGATTTTTTTCATAAAAAAAAATTATAAGAAAGGTTTTGAATTTTTCGTGCAAAAACGAAGTCGCTATCTTTTATAGGAGCCGAGAAAAGCCGACAGCAAATACGATTTTTTGGGTGTATCTTCGGTTTTTTTACCGATATCTCAGTTATTTATCAACCGATTTTGCTCATTTTTATTAGCGATTTTCTAAGGAATATTTCCAATTGTTTGATATATAAAACATATATATCCTATATCTGGGGCTTTCTAAAAACTGATTTCAACAGACGGACGGACAGACGGACATCTTTATATCGACTCCCCTATCAATAAGGATCCAGAATATATATACTTTTTGGGGTCTTAGACGAATATTGTAGAAATTACAAACGGAATGACAAACTTATATATACCCTTTACACCTGTGGTGAAGGGTAAAAAAAAAATTTTAAAAGTTGGGTTCTGCTGAGATTTGAATAATCAAGCATACTAAACACTTCAGCCAATTTTTTTCTTTTTTAATGATTTTATAAATTCTTTTACTAATCTGGTCATAAAATATGTTTAAAAATAAATGTTGATGACATGTCATGCAGCATGACGTGTGTTTGGTTTAACTCACGACATTCTCGCTGGAAATTTAACTCATGTTCTCATAAATATGGCTCGAAGTAAGACTATTCAGTATATTTTCTTGATATAGTCGTCCTAAGTGTGGTTAACCGAAAACATAGCTGAATATTTTTATCAAATATGTCGTTCCTGCGCTGACTGAATTAACTATGTAATTTTCAACAACTTTTCAGGAAAGCCAAAAAACTATTTCTAATTACGCTATTTTTTCGTTACTTCGCTAAACTTTTACAAATTTTGTCCATTTATGAATAGGTTTAGTAACACATTTAATGTTTATTATGAAAAATAATTAAATTTTTGGCGTATATTGGGGAAAAGTAAACAAATAAATTACATAGGTAATTTTGTAGCGCAATTTTTATTAAGCCTTTCTTTTTGTAAGTTCTTTAATTTATTTAAATATAATTTTAAACTATGGAAGGAGGTATTGCTGGTAATATTTTAGTCAAGTTTCAACTTTTTTTTGTTTATTAACAGATTTTTCCCATTTTCAATACCAAACAAACCTTATATAAGATAAATATTTGAGCCAAATTTCGTCCCCCTATGTTGTCCCGTTCGAGCCCTATCCTGCTTTCAACAGACAGACAGACATAGCTAGATCTACTCAGAATCGAACCAGGACTCAGAAAATATATACTTTATGGGATCTTAAATGATTCCTTCGACTTGTTAAAATCAATCTACCCCCATCTATTTGATGGTCGGCATAAAAAGGTTATTTTGTAAATCCTAAACCAGTTGAGATATCGGCAAATGCTTTGGTGGTTTTGTGTATGACTAGTAGGGGAACTAAATGCAGCAATAAAAAAAATTTTAAATTTTTACATAGCTAATTTAATCAGCGCAGGGAAAAAACACTGACATATACAGCTGTGTGCAATATAGTAGTAGCTCCAATTGTAAAATGTTTACATATAAAAAAAAATAAATTTTTATTCTTGGAATTTGCTATATTATTTCCAAGTTTTACAAAAAATTAATAAATCGTAAAATTAAACATCTTAATTCAGATAAAATCCTTAAAATAATTGAATACATTATAAATTTGCTGTGCAAAAAATACTAGTAACGATGAAAAGTACCTGTACAAATAAAACTACGTGATTAAGTTTTTCTTCTTTTGCCATATTTTGTTTACACACATAAATATTTTGTGGAATAGCCATTATTGGCTTCGACAGCGGTGCAACGGTGGGTATATTTTTCTAAGCTGACTGCACTGGCATCCACAATTCCTGAATATTTTCCGGTTTCTTTTCAAAAACATGGTGACTATGCCGGAAACTCCAGAACATCGCTTTTATTATTGGAAAGCCATTTTTTTGGTCAATTTGCTCGTGTGCTTGGGAACATTTTTCTACTAAAACACCCATTTGAGAGAGATAGTCTCTTCTGAATAAAACATCACTGCTCCTAATATTTGCATACATATTAGGGCAACCATGCTATCTTTTATCCAAAATATGGATCCAGAGCTATAATATGAGAAGCATCCCCATACGTTTATTTTCCCACAAATTTTGGGTAATATTATTTGTTATATGTACCAAAAAGAACTACTTTGTACTCATCTGTGCAAAGAATGTTGCGCCATTTCGTATGGGATCCGTCGAAGTGAAGTATTGCGAAATTAAAGATTTTGTTTTTAGAGATGTCAAGGAATAGTTCACGAATCAACTTTCAGCTCAATGTCCAGTTTTACTTAAGTGGATGTCAAAAATAGGTTTAAATTTACCATTCCCTTTGTACGCGTATAGTCACATGAAAATTTTTTTACTTACGAGTTCGTGTTCGTGTTCGTGAACATTCCACAACATTTTTAGATAAATCGGTATGGTTTACCATCTGAAAGTATTTTAACCATTAAATTACGGGTACAAAGAATATTTTTTAAAATTTTTTAAAAGCAAAATTTCAGTGTAAGTACATTACACGACTATATATATATAATTTACTTAATAACCATTTTTTCTATAAAAAAAAAATGTTCATATAAACAAATTGTTTTTAAACTCCTTGTCTAGAAATTATGCAGCAACCAAATTGGCAACCAACCAATATATAGTCGTACTTGACCGACTATATATTTTTTTTCTAGTATTAATTTAAAAATGTTTGAGGTTGTGCGGAAAAATTAAAAAGTCATGAAAGGGTCCGCGAGTTGGCTGTCTGTCCATATAAACCTTGTGAACAAAGTACAGGTCGCAATTTTAAAGATATCTTGATGAAATTTGGCACGAATAATTATTTTGAAACACAAAGACGAAGTTTATTGAAATTGGTTACGATCGGTCCATTATTTCACCTAGCCTCCATACAAATGTCCTCCCGGAATAGGGGTTTAACGATCATAAATGCCGTAAATATAGGAGTTTTGTATAAGTTTCAATCTTTGTGCCAAATTTCATCAAGATCGGTCCATAATTGATCATAGCTCCCATATAAACCCCTCTTCCGAAAATCACTTTAACGTGCATAAATCCCATACGAATGATAGTATCAAGTTAATATTCGACACAATAAGTTTTATATAAGTAGAAACAACATTGCCAAAATGTATGAGAATCGGTCCATAATTTACCATAGCTCCCATATAAACCCACTTCCGGGAATCGCGCTTAAGGGCATAAAATCATATAGATGTTAGTATCAATGCATTGTTCTGTATTTGTATAATTTATTTTACATTGAGTAAAAGTGTTGGTCTACAATTAACCACAGGTCTAATTTTTAGCTCATACAGAATGGTGTAGGGCAGTGATGGAAAATTTGATACTATAGTACTTTTTTTTATACTATTTAGCATTCAAAAGTACCAAAGTACTCCCTCGAGTCATTTTATACTGAATATTCCACAATTCAAATTAAAAATAAAATGTTTAAATGAAAATATATTTTAGAGATATATATGTTTTTTACACCTTTGATTTATATTTGTAATTGCTGTTCAGAAGTAATAATGAAATTGTAATGAACATTAACTTAATGCTGGGGCTTCGAGTTCCCAAAAAATTAGATACGTAATTAGGATAATTAAAATAAGTTTATAGCTGTAGGTTTTAATTTATATAAAGACTGCGCACGAAAAAATCCATGCATGCTCTTGAGCCTATAACTTTTGATGTGGTGAAAACTAAATAATTCTGTTAACTGGTTTACATTTGTCATTATGCCCACTAGCCATGTGCTAATTCTCATGGTTATAAAAAACCTAGTTTTTCTTAAAATGGAAATTGAACAAAAAACACAAAAACACATAATTGAAATTTTTCATGAAATTTAACATCGGTCATATAAAACAATTGCTAGGAAGGCAGCTGTGTCAAAAAATACCTGGTAGTGGAAGAAAAATAGTATCTTTAGGCTGTAGGACTCAGACAAAATAGAAAGGATTTTCAGAGAAAACCCCCTCATCTCTGGAAGAAAAGTGTCATAAAAAGTTAATTGAAAGGAAATCTAGACTGAAGCCGTATAAAGTACAAAAAAAAAAAAAAAATAAATAAATAAAATAAAATCCTAATAGAAACACAAAGTAAGAATTTGGAGGTAAAAAATAACGTGAAAGTTCTTCAGACGAATTTTTTCATAATTATGATTAGTGTATAATAGACGATGAAACGTTCTTACAGACTAACTGTTTTCAACTTCCTGGCCGGGAATTTTATGTTGCAGATGCTAGAGGGAATATGGCAGAAAAATCGTGTATCAAAAAAATCAAAATTCCCAAGAAAGTTTTTGTTTTGGGAAGCCATTAAATATGCGGAAAAGAAGCACTTCATAAAAAATGTTTCCATTAACACAGAAATATACGTGAATGAGTGCCTTTAGAACAGACTTCTCCTATTCCTAAGAAAATACATTGTATCCACTTTTTTCTGGCCGGTTCTCGCTTCTTCTCATTACAGCAACAAAACAATGGAGTGATAATAAAGAAATTGTTAGTGTTTGTACCGAAATAGTCTAATCCATCAAATTGTCCGGAACGAGAAATTGAAGGATATTGGACTCTAGTAAAAAATAATTTAAAGATCATTAAAAGCTCAAATGAAGCGGAGTTTAAAAATAAGTAGACTTATTCGAGCAAAAAAGTGACCGAAACACAATAAAACCTTTAATTGGAAGAATTCTGGAAAAGATCAGATATTTCCTTAAAAACCAACAGAAAATAATTTATTCTTTTGTGTTTAGAACTTGAACATAACAGTCATTAATAAAAATATAATTAAAAAAAATTCGTCCATTGGTTTAGTTTCTATAAGCAGATTTGCATGCACGGATTTTTTCGTGCGCAGTCCTTGATTATTGCTATGCTCTGTAAATCAAACTGAAGTGAGAATATTCCAAATTTTAAATATATTAGGTAACTAATTATATTTTAACAAAACTAATGCTGAATTGCTTGATATTAAGAAATTGAACTTGGACTTTTTTTCTCCTTAAGTTTATTTTAATAACTATAATATTTAATCTGAATGAAATCATTTAATAATTTGGTGTCATATTTAATCCTTTGTTTTGAATATGTAAATTACATTCTTTGAATTTTGCACTAAATAAAGAATAAATAACTATCAAAAATTTTAATTTTAGTACTCTGAGGGTGAAAAAAGTACTATTTGAAATATATTTTGATACTCAAAAATATTTTCATTTTCCATCCCTGGTGTAGGGTATCATATGGTCGGTCTTGACTGACTATAGTTTCTCTATCGTTTTTATCAATATTTAACTCATTCGAGAGCTGTAACTCCCCTTCGCTTACCCAAGCAATGTTTAACTAAATTCTGAAACTAAATAATAGATTTTTTAACAGTTTTAACACATTAAATATTTGAATATCAAAATCTAAATGAAACATATTATAATTTGATTATATGGTTATTGCAAAAATTGTTACTGTCATAAACAGTGCAAGTTTTTCAAGCTTTTCGCTTGGAAAGTAAGTATTTGCATATTTCAAAGGAATTTCTCAAAAATGCTTGCTTTTTAAATTTTTGCATAAATTTGCATATAATGGATACAAAAATTTGTATTCTTAACAAAAACAAAATTTTTTTGTGATTTTTTGGAGTTCAATCAAATGATTTCTAAAATTTTTTTTGTCGGTATTTTGAGTACATTGTAAATATTGTACACTAAGGGAAAAAATTCGATTCAAAATCAACAACGGTTGTGCTCACATTGGTAACTTACGGTAACCGCTTTTTAATACCTTTCGTTAACAAATTTAGTAGAAAACATATGTAATTTAACAATTTGATACCGAAATGGTTTCAACTTAGGTATCGATTTTTAATAAGAATTGAACACGCAGTGTTTATTTTAAACACATACGGTGTAGATTCACTATTGACACAGAATGGTATCGTTTTCAACACGTATGTGATTGATATTTCTCTGGGTGTAAAGGAAAAAATTCGGAGGCGTCAAATATGATATTTAAAATTAAAATAGTTATATTTTTATAAAAATCGAAATCTATTATTTACATATTAATATATAAGAATGCATAAATTCGTTGGTTTTTATCCACATATTCATGCTATTTTTGCATGTTTCTGTGCATATTATACCATTTTTTCGTGCTTTTTCAAGCGCATATTTTTTTTTTTTTTTGTGCATATTTAAACTTGCCCTGGTCATAAATATTTACAAGTGTTATAATTAAAATCATAAAATGATCTGTTTTTAACATATTATGATCCGATTTTGTCATGTTATGATCTTGTTTTATTACATTATGATCTCATTTTTTCATAATATAATCCGATTTAATTGTATTATTAATCATAATAAAAAACAATAGGATCATAATTTATGGTTTGGTTTCATTATATGTGTTATTTTAAAAAAGGTATACAAATTTCTCATACAATTTTAAAAATTTATCTTATTATAAAAAACATTATTTTTCATTAATTATTTATTCTATTTATTATATGTATGTATATTGTACAAGATAATATAGATACTGTTTATTAACTTAATTATTTAATAGTTTATTTATATCTCACATTGTTGAATCACACCAAATATAACTAAACATTGTCTACTTAAATTTATTCATATATAAACCAGATAAGAATTATAATGGAGTTAATTTTCTTTATTATAGCAAAACACAATATAGTTGAAAACAAATATTAAGTTAAGAAACAAATATAAAAAATATGATTATAAAAAAATATCTACTTACAAAAAGTTAATAAAATATATTTGTTTTTAACATTTTATAATTATAGAAATAATATTGATATTATTACATTGCTTTATATTTTGTTTTTGGTAAAAATATATGTTACAATCAACCATAACAAAATATTTAATGTGGGTAACCATTAGAAACACAATATTATTAAAATTAACAATATTTTTTTTACGACCATTTCTGCAAACATATTATCTTTTACACTGCATTTAGATAAGCATACGAGGGATACCCCTACCGTGTTCATTTTTAATCTGAAACATGATAAAAAATATATCAGACTCTCTAGGTTGATTTAAAAATGTCCGTTCGTATGACTCGCTGGGTCGTTAGTATAAAAATCAAATGAGTACATTATAACGAACTATAACTAAAATTATGAAAAGGAATAATATTTGCAACATCCTGATTAAATTTACACTTTCTTCCATAATAAGAATAGTATACTATTTATGTTTATTAGCCATTTATGTTTGTTATTTCAGAACAATGCTTTAAAAATTTGTTGCCATTAATATTTGTGAAATGTAACGGAATATAACACGAAGTTTGTGGACTTTCACTATAATAGGTCTTTAGACATGTGGGCGCAAATTCAATCGAGATTTTATATAGCTTATAACCACCTCCGGTACTGGTACGACCTTACGGCGCACGTTGGGGTAAAATGTGTCAAAAGTGGCGATGATTGAATTTTGAAATTAAAATTTTTGTAATATAGTAGGATACTGTATAAAAATAGACAAAATTATGTATCAATATCAATTAAAATCTTTAAGCTAGGTTGTGTTGTTTTCTTATAAGGAGCTGTTAAAGTTAAACATTTTTGAAAAAGAGTAAAGTTTCAGTGTATTTATTTTAAATAAAAGGTTTTCTAAATTTAAAATTTAAAATGGAACTAACAACTTCAGGTGTTTAAATGTACTTTTCTTCAAGTATTTGCAAATTATATTTTTTCCTAATATTTATGATATTTTTTTAAAAATTGTCCTAAAATACACTAATTTTCAATTTTCATGGAATGCTACTTAAAATGTTACAAGATGTTTGTTCAGCAAATTTTCTGAAAAATAGTACATATTGTCCACTTTAATATTATGAAAAAAAAAAAAAACGTGCGAGTATATAGCCCGATTTGAGAAAATATTTCAGTAGATTTCATACAAAAAACAGCTTAAGTGCAGACATTTTTTTGCTGTACTAAACATTAAAGAGTGGGGCAGAATCGAAATAAATCTGTAACATCTAATCGGAGGGCAGTAACACTTTGAGTGTAGAAGCAGGATAAAATATACGCTTAAGGAGCGGAGCTATGGGGGTACAAAATGGGGCACGAATATCATAGAAAATGTTTAACCACTACCAAATTTTTGTTCTTTACCCGATTTCAAAGATTTTTACATCTTAAAGTCCTTGATAAATCCTTTAGAAAACATGCTTGCATGTACTATTTCTCTTATACACTCTACAAGATATATTAATTTGAAATTTCAACTATCTCAACTTTTCAAGATGTTGGTCAAGTCTTTTCCATACATATCTTAATATTTTAACCAATTTCACCATATTTTTTACAGTTTATTAAAGAACAAAATTTTCTATCAAATAAAGAAAATCTTAAGTCAATATCTTGATTGAATAAAAAAATAAACGATTTTGAATTGGCAAGTTTGTAAAAATTAATAAACGGACGGACGGAAGAACAGACATTAAAATTCTTTAAAAAGAGCATTAAAATTCAATTGTATATTATTTTTTTATTTCTTGGCCAATATAAAAACTAAATCTGAGTAGTGAATTATTGGTATGACCTTTCCCTGAATTAAGTGCCATTTTCGACCCATTTAACTCAAATGTATAGACAGATGGACGGACATAACTATTCTGCCAAAAGATATTTTAGAATTCTAAAAGCGCATTTTTTTACTAACTAATTAATAGGAAAAATAGAACATGGTTATCTAAATTCGGATATCACTTTTTTCTAAGTTAAGCACTATTTTCGAACCATTTGACACAAATGTATAGATGGACGGACGGACATAACCATTGAGCCAAAAAACAACTAATAGTTCTAAAAAAAAAACATTTTATGTCTTACTAATTAATATAAAAATTAAACGTGATTATCAAAATGTCGACCCATTTAACTCTAATGTATTGACGGATGGACATTACCATTCTGCCAAAAAACAAGCGCGAATGTTATATTCGGCTCGGCCGAATATAAAATTTCGTTGACGTTTCACCTTATATGGGAATTGGGCGGTAAAGTGGGCAGACCACGCCCATTTTTTTCCAAGTTTATATCGACCCTCGAACTATCTGTACAAAATTTCGTTATCGTACATGCTTTTGTTTAAGAGTTATCAGCAGAAAACTATGAAATGAAGCTACAATGGAAACCCTGTGTTTCTAGTTTTTAGCCCATAACTTTTTTTATTAACCGATTTTGCTCATAACCAAACAAACTTTATATAAGATAAATATTTGAGCCAAATTTCGTCCTCTTACGTTGCCCCGTTCGAGCCCTATCCTGCTTTCAAAATACAGACAGACGGACGGACATAGCTAGATTGACTCAGAATCGATCCAGGATCCAGAAAATATACACTTTATGGGGTCCTAAATTATTCCTTCGACAAGTTACATACGGAATGACAAAATCAACATACCCCCCATCTTTTTGATGGTGGGTATACAAAAAATCCAAAAATTCTAAAGCTGAATTTTGTTATCTAATAATCAATAAAAAAATAAATAAAACGTGATCATTGATATATTGATATCATCTTTCCCTGAATTAATCGCCATTTACGACAAACTTACAGTTCATTTTTTATACTATATATAAGCATTTTTATGAAATTTGTTATATGAATTTTATTTATTTAAATTACGTTATTAAGGAGTGCGATCGAAAAAATCTTAACACACGTTTTGCCTCATAACTTTTTTCGGAATCAATATTGAACATTTTTTTTTTTGGTCTGGTTATTATGAAAAAATACGTCAGATATTATTTTTAATAACAACCGTGTTGATTTTCATCAATATGAGTGAAAAAAAAAGACTTGCGTGCTACAAATTATTAAAAAATTTGAAAATTGAAAGCATATTGAAAGGAACTCCAAACACATCTGGTAGAAAAGCAGCACAATTATCTCAGTGCTTCGACTATTTGGTGCGAAAATTTAATGCTAATGGAGAGTTGATAACATATTAAGTCCAAAAAGTTCCAAACAGGAACGCTGCAAAAAAATTAGAAGCCAAGAATACGAGTAGGACACGGAAATGAAAACCAAATTTCATAAAAAAATACTCAAGTTGAATAATTATGTTTCAAAACTTTTTATTGTTAATGCTCGAGGCAATGTTAATGATAAGTTTAGGACCCAAAAGCAGAAAAAATTTCTTACAAAATTCTGCAAGCTATTTGCAGTTGCGGCAAAACAGGAAAGTGATTTGATACATTCGGATCTATAAATACCAAAATAAAGGAATATTTGCAAAAAAGACTTCCTCCTTTCGTAAGAGAGCACAACGTGTCCACATATTTTTGGACCGATTTGGTATCATGTCACTACAGTAAGAAAGGTCTGCAATGGTACCAAAACAATAACATAGTTTTTGTACCAAGAGAGGTCAATTTTCAAAATTGTCCATAGTTTAGACCAGTGGAGAGATATTGAGCTGCTTAGAAAAGTGAATTGAAGAGGACAAAAGAGGTGTTCCGAAATATCGAAGATTTTAACAGAATATGTGCACACGGTTTCAAAAAAGTGACAGAAGCAACTATCAAATCTCTAACGGAAGGGTTACCAAAAATGGTCCACAAATTCATGAGTAGTGGTTAGAACAATAAAGGTTATATTTTTCTGTGATCTGTAATAAATTATCAATTAAATAAAAAATAATGAAAACTCTAAGATAAACCATTTCCAAGTTATTAAATATTATATATGTTAATATTTTTTCGAACGCACTCCTTATTCTTGGGTTGGGTTTACTGACTGTTGTAAGTTTCTTAAATATTATAACAATATATTAGTAATATTTGTTATTAATTAAAATGTATAGACTACGTAAGTACATTTGTATATCCCTATATTTTATTTATTTATGTACATTAGAGTGTCCCGTGAATGGCGTTTTTCGAGATTTCGATGTAGGAACACTCAAACGATGCGTAAAAATAAGCTGAATATGGGAAAAATATTAAAAGAATTTTTAAAATTGGTCGTCAGTTCCCTACCAGCGATTTTAAAATCATGAGTCCCATACATTTTGGTAAAAAAAAAAATTTCGATTTTTTAATCGAAATGGGTAACAAAAAATTCGTAATTTTATGCTAGTTATGAAAAAAATATTTTAGAAAATTTTCCAATGGGATTTTCGTTCGCTAGAAGACTTTTTAAGGTATTTTGATGAACAATTTTTTTAAAAAACCTGGAAAATTACATATTATTAACAATTCTTACTACAATGCAATTTTTTAAAATTTTAGCCTTAAAAGGAACAAAATTATAAAATTCTTATCTATTTTTTTAAGAAAAATATCGAATTTTTTTTTTTGCATGATGTACTAAAATGACGGTTTATGTACCAAAATTTTTGGGAAAATTTTTTGTAAATATTTTTTTTATAATTGGCTAAAAATTACGAATTTTTTGATACCCATTTCAAGACTAAACTCAATACTATTTTTTGGACGAAATGTTCTAGACCCGTGACATTCAATCACTGGTAGGGAACTGAAGATCAATTTAAAAAATTTTTTTAATATTTTTCCCATATTCAGCTAATTTTTACGCATCGTTTGAGAGGTGTTCCTACAAAATTTTTGTCTACGGAACACTCTAATGTACATATAATAAATTTGTATATATGTATCTATTTAAATAAATAATTTTGGTTTGTGTGTGGTTTCAACACCCAAAGTAAATAGACACCAACTAGGGTGATCGACTCGGTTTTCCAACCGGTTTTTTCAAAATGTTCATTTTTCGGATGTCGAATAGACCGGTTTTTTTAATCACAAAAAATCGGTTTTAAAAGTAGCTTTTTATTTCAAAAAACTAAATACTGATATTTGATTCGAAAATTATCAATATTTTTTTTTAATATTCATAATGTATGATTTCTAATTTTTTTAAAATATGGTTTATGGTTAAATCGAAATTAATTTTGTAAGATTAAAGAAATAAATTAGTAATAATTATCCTGAATGAAATTTGTTTTATCTATGGTAACACCTGTAATATTTTTATACAGTGGTTTTCCGGTTTAACGAATTCGTGATTTTACGTACATTCAATTTTTTTACATTGAATACCTTATATTACGAACAATCTGTATATTTTAGTACTCGATATAACGAATTTTTGCAAAAAATGTGATTTGAAATCTATAAAAATAAGAGAAAGTAAATAAAATACATTTGCCATCCTATTGAAAAAGTACTACCCAAAAGGAAGAGAATTTGAGGTTTTCGTTGAGATAATATTTTTTCATTTGAAAACTATTGTTTAAATAAAAAATCAGTAAAAAAGAGTAGTAATACGTTACAAAACAGTTATTTTAATACCTTTTAAATATGCTTTCGTTTGTATTTTGTGCAATGTCATTTTATCATGTACCACCATTAGGGTGATCGACGCGGTTTCCCAACCGGTTTTTTCAGTCAATGTGCTGTCGGTTTTTTCAAAATGTTCATTTTTCGAATGTCGAATAGACCGGTTTTTTAAACACAAAAAACCGGTTTTAAAAATAGCATTTTATTTCGGAAAACATGTACTAAATAGTGATAGTGATATTTGAAAATTTAGGAATAATTTTTTAAATATTCATAAAGACTGATTTCTTATGTTTTTAAAATATAGTTTAAGTCTAAATTGGAATTTATTCTGTAATATTAAACAAATAAATAATTAATAATTATCCTGTATGACCCAATTTAATTTTTTTGATCCAATATTTCCTTTATTTTTTAAAGGTGTTGTGTTAAAAAAGTTTCACCTGCAGAATCGTTTCAATTGAGACTTAATACTATCTCCATATTAAGCCATAGTTTCTGTTTATGCTAACTTAAATTTAGATGATTTTTTCTATAATTTTGAAACATAATTATCTTCTAGATACATAATTTGCTTAGCATTTTTTCTCTTTCCAGAGCTTTCTGAAGCTACCAAACGACGTAGAAAATTAAAATTTGGCTTAATTGTAAAACTTTTTGTCCAACAAATCCTAATGGAGCCATATTTGAAAGGGAGCGGATATAAGAGGATTTATGTGTCTTTTTCTAAGAATTTTTTCTCTTTCCAGAGCTTTCTAAAGCTCCCAGAAGACATAGAAAATTAAAATTCAGCTTAATTAATCCCTATTCGTCCTACAAATCCTAACGCCAGATTTTGAAATCTCTATCAGGGAGCGAAAATACGTGGATCTATATATATAGATTTAAATATATCTTTCGTAAGCAATGTTTTATTTCCAGAGCTTTCTGAAGTTCCCAGACAACGTAAGAAACAAAAAATCGGCAAACTTATAAAACTATTCGTTCAACAAATTCTAACAGTGCCAGATCAGGGACCTAAAAGTCTGTTTTGGTATTAAGAACTTTTGAGTTGCTATACTTATTGTTTGCTCTCCAAATCCTATAAAAAACTGATTCTGTATTTCGGCCAGGGAGCGCATTTACGACGATTTTTTTTATTTTGAAAGGTTTACGAATTTAAAACTTTAATCAATATTTAATCCAATAAATTTGAACGGCTTCAAATAATTGACTTCGATTAGGGAGAGGAAGGTGTCTAAATGTTGTTCATATTTTTTTCTTTTAATTTTCGGATTTGTTTGTGCATATTTTCATTATTATATTATTTTTCCTGACATTGTTAGGCTTTTACGCTTGTATTTAATAAATTTTAACTTAATTATAAGAATTGATTTTTTTTAAAGAAATGTAGTCTTTTGATATAAATATTAACTTCTGCAAAAAACCGGTTAACCGGTTTTTTCTGAATTTCAAAAAGTGCAACCGGTTTTTTTAAAATACCAACTATTCGAACTATTCGAAAACCGGTTTCTCAAAAAAGTCGAATAATCGATCACCCTAACCACCATATATGTATATGTAATGCGTTTATGCTAAAAAATCCACTTAAAGTATCCATTCAATTGAGAATTACTTATTCAGCCGATTTAACATTATAAACAGTTCAGAACAGTTGCAATCAAAGACCTACTCTCTCGTATTTTACAAACATCTTAAATTCTTTGTAATTTGTCTAAAAAACTATTATTTGAAGAAAAAATAATTTGTTTAAGAATTTTAATGTTGCAAATAATTTTTTTATTCTTTTTCTTTTGTTGTTACAAGATAAATAAATTATGTTTTAACGTTAAAAAGTGAAAACGTAAACTTTAAAATAAATCTTTTAAAGTACATTTTACTAGTAAAATTTATTCGCCATTTAACGAATTTTTCGATTTTACGAATTGGCTCGACAATATATCATTCATTAAACCGGGAAACAACTGTACCTAATTTAAATGTTTTAGTCTTTTTTTATCCAATATTTTCTTTATTTTTAAAGATGTTGTATTAAAAAAGTTTCACCTGCACAATCTTTTCAACCTCCCTTAAATGTAGCAAGAATTTTTGTACATGAAAGTTCCCTATAAAATTAAAATCTTTGTGCCGAATTTCATGAAGATCAGTCCATAATTGACCATAGTTCCCATTTAAATTTATATAAATGGTAGTATCAACGTAATACTCTGTTTTTGTAAGTTTAATTTTACATTTAATACAAGTATCGGTCCACAATTCCACAGGTCTAGAAAAAAGAAGACTCCTCCCCGAATTTTGATGCACATAATGGTGTAGGGCTTGACCGACTATATCTTTCTTTTTTTTTTAAGAAATGTAGTCTTTTCACAGAAAAAAGTCACCAATTAACAAATATATATGAAAATAATTCATTCAATTATAAACTTGTTTAAATTTGCACCTCTCACCAAAATGATTATATCAATTACTAAAAACTATAAAAAATACAAAACAGAAAAAAATTCCCAATTAATAAATTAATTAAATCAATCAAGTAGATGATGAATGAATTAAAAATTTTAAAATCATACCAAAATTTATTTTTATTTTATTTTTTCTTGAATATATTTATTTAAATTTTGCTGCAAAATTAAACAACTGAGTTAATTGAAAAAAATACGGCAATAATTTTTTCTGTGTTGATAGAAAAAAAGCTGTTAACCGGGTTTTTCTGAATTTAAAAAAGTGCAACCGGTTTTTTCAAAATACCAACTATTCGAAAACTGGTTACTCCAAAAAGTCGAATAATCGACAACCCTAACACCAACGTACAATTTTCAAAGGTCAGTGGTATCACCATTGAGATTCTAATTTTTGTCTCACTTTAAAAAATCATCATGTTACGTTTATATGAACGAAAATTTATTTCTTGTATTTTCTCACATGTAAGTTAAAAACACACAACGACAAACCAACAGACAGACATACAAATGTATGTACATTCAATAAACATGAATAAAGACAACTATTAAATGTCTGACAAATTGATGTCCGATATTGTACACGCTAGAAGATGATGATGACGATGATGTTGAAATCAAAATATTTTTATGATTTTCAATAAAACTTTATACAACATACAGAATACTTAAATTTAAGTTTAAATTGACTTTAATATTAAATGTGCATATTAGGTGGACTCATTTGTATGCAAGAGAAAAAAGGTAAAGATCATTTTAAATAAAATATATTTCTAACCAAAAAAAAGTAAATAGCCAACATCACCATAGTGGGAACCTCAAATATTTGCTAAAAGTGTATACTTATTTAAAAATAAATTCTTGTGATAGGTTTTACTTACGCAAAAATACGATTTTACTGAAGATATTCAACAACGGTTTTCATGAGCTATGAATGCAATGTTTTTATACCCTTCACCACAGGTGTAAAGGGTATATATAAGTTTGTCATTCCGTTTGTAATTCCCACAATTTTCGTCGGAGAGCAAAAAAGTTTACATTTTCGGGATCCTTGTAAGAAATGATGACGATAGGACCATGTCCGTCCGTCCGTCCGTCCGTCCGTCCGACCGTCCGTCCGTCCGTCCGACCGTCCGTCCGTGTGTCGGTTGAAATGGCGTTTATGAAGCCCACCGATAACTGACATATATAATATATATATCAAACGATCGGAAATGCCTTCGAGAATTTTGCTATTGGAATTCAGCAAGATCGGTTCATACAATGCGGAGATATGTTAAAAAAACCGGTTTTTAGAACCGGTTTTCCAGTTTCTGAAGCCTCTGTATATACTAGGGACTTCGTTTTTACAAAGAAGTCTCGGACATTTTTTCTGAATTTTTGTTCTGAAAAAATGAAATAAATCGGTTCAATAATAACTGAGATATCGGACAAAACGCATTTTTTATTTTTTAAAGCCCTGGTTTAAGCTATAGATTTTTATTATATTTTTTTTTATACAGATCGCTCACAAATATTTTTATAAAATTTCGGTTTTTTGAATCAGCAGGATCGGTTTATAAATGGCGGAGATATGCTTTAAAAACCGGTTTTTGAAACCGGTTTTTCAGTTTCTGAAGCCTCTGCATATACCAGGGACTTCGAATTTTCAAAGGAGGCTCGGAAATTATTTTCTGAATTTTTGTTCTGAAAAAATGAAATAAATCGGTTCAGTAATAACTGAGATATCGGGGAAAACGAATTTTTTATTTTTGAAGCCCTTTTTCAAGCTACAGATTTTTATTTTTATATAGATCAGTCATAAATGTTTTTATAAAATTTCGTTTTTTTTAATAAACCAAATTCGTTTATAATCAACAGAGTTATGGCCCAAAAACAAATCTGTTAAGAATATAAATACACACACAAACATGTAAGTATATTAAGCATTGTAATGACTATTAGTGACGTTTTTTGTTTTTTGTATAGACAAGTAGTTTAGTTAGAAACAGTAGTAATATAATGAATAACAGTGTTGTTGTTGTTCTTTGTATATGCAGTCTGTACAAAAATAAATAGATATGGAATTGTTGTTGTTTATTTTTAAAAACTAAAACATATCTGTTAAGAATATACATAAATACATACACAAACATGTATATTAAGCATTGTAATGACTATTAGTGACGTTTTTTGTATAGACAAGTAGTTTAGTTAGCAACAGAAGTAATATAATGAATAACAGTGTTGTTGTTGTTCTTTGTATATGCAGCCAGTTTGTATACACACATAAAATAATATATAAATATGGAATTGTTGTTGTTGTTTATTTTTTAAAAGCAAAGCCTGCTATGATTGTTTTTTTTTTATATATTCAAATTTTCGTAGTTTGAAAAAAATTTAGATTTATATATGTGAAAATATGAAAGCATACGTTAAGGCGAAAATTTTATTATTTGTCGGTAATATGGTAATATGATGTCGATAAGATAGTAAGATGGTAATATGGTGAAGGGTATCAAAGATTCGGCACAGCCGAATCTTTTTTCAATTTCATTAGTTTTACATTAATCGTTGAAGCACACTAAAGGCGCTAATTAAAGTTTGCGATGATATACGTATGTCAATCTGTAGTTGCTTTAATACCCTATATAAAAATCAATATGGCGTTCGAAAAAAAGATCGATTTTGCATTTAATGCAACTTTAGAGATTTAATTAAGTGCAAAGAAAAAATTAATATAAATGAAATTTTCTTATGACGTATTTAAAAAGAAAGATGAATTTTGCAATAAATGGATGAATATGATAAAGACTACATCATTAAAAACTGAACTTTGCAAATTTAAAAGGTTTAATAATTATTAAATCGCTAATATATCAACGCATACTTAACTTATCGCAATATTTTTAATTTGTATTTACGATACATCGTTGTAGAGTATATAAGAGCAATCATTTTTGATTTATTACTATAAATACAATTCTGGCAATTTTTTATACATTTTTATCTAAAACCTCCATAACATTGATGCCGTTCTCTAAGTCATTCACGCGAACAGATCTGTGTTCCACTAGAGACAAAAAATATTGATACTAAATTTTGTTGATGTAAAATTTCAAAAATTTCAAAAATTTTTTAACCCTAAAAGTAAACTAGTTTGAAGAATTTCCCACATATCCCAGTATATCCGAACGATTTTATTAGTTTTTCTTTTGCTAATTAAAGAACAAAATTATCTATTGACTAAAGAAAGTTTGAAGTCGATATCTTTACCGAGTCCAAAAATAAAAGATCTTGAATTTTTCTTAAAAAACATAATTTTATACTTTTCTTAAAAGTATTTTTACGGAGATCACTTTTAAATAGAAAACAATCCCAATAACACAAGCGGTAAAGGTACACACCCTCCCGAATTTTACCCATTTTATTTGAAAATTTATATTTTAGTTTATATTTTCTAAAATCCGAAAGCACAAATCTGCGATGGAATGAAGGAACAAACATTTGGCAAGCGATTTAAAATTTTATATATCAAACGTACCAACTCTAAGCCCCCTTAGCTCTGATGGATCGCCCTTCCAATCTTAACATTGTACGCTTCTCTGTTATGCTTAGCTAACCAACCGATTAGAAGTTACACATGTATTTCCAAAACTTTTCGATTCTGCCCCACAGTGTAATGTCACCTTTTTGTTTTGGGCCACCCTAATACGCATATGTACATATGTATACATGTGTTTTATTACAAATTATTATAATTTTGATTTAAGCTTCGTTTGCAATAATGGTAAATATAGAAACAAAAGTCAAATTATAGTTAAAAAACATATTAACAAAAATAGTTAAAATTTTTTAAACATTTATACGCCTTTTTGTACACTACAAAATTAGCTAAAGTATTTTGAAATATTTTATTTTTGACACAATATTTTTGTTTAGTTAGATCTTCACAACTGAAAACTTATAGTTGAACTGTGGGTCGCTACAAAACATTTACAAAACTAAAATATTTTCAATGATTTAAGTTCTTTTAGGTTTAAAAGTTTTTCTCAAGAGTTTATTGAGCTTAAACAAACTTAAAAAAGTTACGATAAAACTATACTGTTTTATAAATAACACCAAAGAATTTAAAAATAAATAAGAATTATGTCGATATATAATAAAAAAAATTTCAGTTATATTTTTGTTAAAAATCTTAAAATATTTCAAAATTTTACTTTCTTGCTTAAAAGTTAACATTGTTCAAATTCTTTAAAAATTTTGAAATATATTTACTGCAATCTATGTATATTATCTTGTATTATTTGTATTTTCTTTGTATGGGGGATACTAAAAACATTCCATTTTAATCTCAGTTATGATAAGGAAGTTATTTTCTCAAAATTAAAAGATTTTTGCGGAAACCGTTTTTAAGTAATGCGATAATTAATATTTTCTTTGGGCGGTTTTAACAAACTTTAAATGTCATGTTCGGTCTTGTACCAAAATAATTATTGGTGCCAAATTTCATCAAGGTATTCACACATAGAGAAAAGACTTTGGTTGTGACAACTGAATTTTTGCCAATCGAATTTAGTCGTATAATTTCGGTACAGGCAACATATTTGAAGACAAAATAATTGGTCTGTCAAAACCGAATCTAACATTTAAAAATAAAATATTTGTAAGAACCATTCCATTATACAAAATTACAATTTACAATGAAAATTAGAAGAAATTAATGGGTCTGAAACCAATATTGCGGAGTAAAATCGTAGCTATATCGCAAATCGTAGCTATATCGCAATTCTCACCAAAAAGAATTTCATTTTTCTAAGCGGAGAGACAAAGGAGGAAGTAATTTTAATTATTACCAACCTAACTGTTCAGACACGATTCAAACAAATTAATTTCATATGTACCAAAGTTAAGAAAACTGTTTTTATACGATCTCCTATTAGAAAAATTTAAAACTTCAAATATTTCCACTGCAGTTTCCAAAATTTTCTCAGTTTTTTTAAGTTTTAATAAGATTTTTGTTTATTTATCCAAATAACTGTATTTTAGAATGGTTCTGGGACTTTAACGACAATTATTCTATTACGGGTCTTTTACTTAGAATAGGTACTACTAAAACTCGTATATTTGAGCATTTTCCTGGCAGTAAAAGCTAATATAATTATAATTACTTATTTGTTTATAACTTTAGATGATGAAACTCATTCACTTTTGGCGAGAATATTGATATCGTTACTATTTTACTTCGTAGTTTTAGGATTTTTGCCCTCTTAATTTCTTCTAAATTTCATTTTGAATTGTTATTTTGTATAACGAAATGAATCTTTAAAGACAAATACACTAATTTTAAATTATTTTTCATATCTAGAGTCAAGAAATCTTTCTGGATGGTGGTCGAAGACTTTCCGATAATATGACCCATTATGCATCTAGAAGACAATAATTATGAACTAAATAGCAAGAGTAAAAAAAAACACTTTATTTTGTCCGACAGTGTATGCAGCGTTACCGTTGAGAATTTTGAAAAAGTATCCAAAAAAGGGGATTTCAAAATAAAAAGTCGCCAAAAAAGGGGATTTTTTGAAAAAAAGGGGCAACTGCTTTAAAACCTTAAGAAGCTCATTAAAATTTGTTTATTTGATAACAACAAAAACAAATAATTTTATATTTTAAGAAATACTACTAAATTCAATTCTGTTACTAACAAAATAATTTATTTATAATTATTTTTCAACAATTTTTATTATTGCAAAAATAAAGCTTTATTCACAAAAATAGTTGACATACAATTATCTTTTAATTAATCACACTTCTCTATATTTGTACGAGGCCTTCACTCGTATTCCAGTCTTTCAAGTCCCCGTCGAACCAATTTAGAACTGAACGTATGGATCCACAAGTATTTTATTATGTCTGTTGGACAAACTATTTTTTATTTATGATAATTTAGTAAACAAAAAAAAAAAAACAAACACGGACCCCCGAGGGATTGCTACGAAGAATGTAAAAATATAAATTAGGATATAAGTATTCATCGTATCTTTTTTTTACTTTCTCAATCCAGTCCAAAAAGATTTAGTATATGATGATTTTAAGTCTCAGTTCATTTATAAATACTCCGCCGCTTTTTATATCACTATACTGTGAAACAATCTCAAAATAATTAATTTATTTGTTTAAATTATGATATAATGGGTCGATATATTTCAAACAACTTAATTTCTCGTCATTTAGCACATAGTCTCAAAAAGTCGCCATTTAAAAAAGGGGCCAAAAAAGTGGCCAGGTGGTTGAAAAAGGGGCAATTGCCGACTAAAGTCGCCAAACGGTAACACTGAGTGTATGTACTTATATTGCGAAACTTAAAAACAGTTTCTGCATACTTCTTTTTCTGAAGAGGTTTCAAGATAAAGATTTTGACACCGCGGTATAGGTGTCAAAACATGTAGAAAGATTTAAATAAAACATAAGAGTCACTCCAGCCGTTCAGACAGATAGACGTATATAGTGAGTGTATTAATGCAGGAAAACTGGAACTAAGAAATGAAGATCTATTTTATATATTAAAATAGTTCTTAATTATCTTGCAATTAATTGTTTTTAATTGTTAGTTCAAAAAAAAAAAAAAAAAGGAATAATATTAATCTAATTTGATACACAGAGAAAACAGATTCGTTGTGACTACCGAATTTTTAGCTAATCGCATTTTGTCAGTTTCAACAAATATTTCGATTGTCATTACCAAATATTTTGAAACTCGCAAATGTATTTAAAAAAAAAAATAAAGTAAAGAAATGAAAACAAGAAAATTCTATTATAAATTAATAAAATGCTTATCAACTTTACCAATTTTAAGATTTTTTTTTTTGCAAAACGGTAAAGTCTGTCCGTCCGTTTATGCATTAGAGTTAAGTGGGTCGAAAATTATGCATAATTCAGGAAAAGGTGATATCAACACTTTAATGATCACGTTTAAATTTTCTTATTTTTTGTAAGTAAAATAATGCATTTTTAGAATTATAAGATTTTTTTTTTCTGAATGGTAATGTCCGTCCGTCTATAAATTTGGGTTAAATAGGTAGAAAATTATGCATAATATAGGAAAAGGAAATATCTAAATTTTGATGATCATGTTCAATTTTTATTATTAATTAGTTAGTAAAACAAAATGCTTTTTTAGAATTCTAAAATATTTTTTGGTAGAATGGCAATGTTCGTTCGTCCGTCCGTCTATACATTTGGGTTAAATTGGTCGAAAATGCCACTTTATTCAGGGAAAGGTGATATCAAAATTTTAATACCTTCATTTGGTTTTCATATTAATCAAGAAATATAAACAAAATATTTTTCGAATTTCAACAATTTTTTAAAAGAATTCTAATGTCCGTCCATCTGTCCGTCTGTTTGCTAATTTTTGAAAACTTTCCAAAACAAAATCGTTTAACTTTCGACCCAATAAAGATAGCGACTCAAAATTTTCGGTTGAAAATATTTGGCTATATATGAAAAAATCTTAACCAAGATCTTGTAAAATTCAGATTTGTTGAAATTTCAAATGTATATAACTCGAAAAATATATAAGATAAGTAGTATATGTTTTCTAAAGGATTTATCAAGGACTTTATGATGATATAAAAATCTTGGAAATCGGATAAGGAAAAAAAATTCGCTAGTGGTTAAACATTTTCCATGGCACTAGTACCCTAATTTAAACCCCCATAGTTCCGCTCCCGATGCTTATATTGGATCCTATTTCGCTGCTGTCCTCTGCTATGCCTATGTGAAATTTCATGCAAATCCAATCAGCCGATTAGAAGTTACAGATTTATTTCCATTCATTCCCACTGTTTAATGTTTGATAAGGCAAAGAAAATGTCTGCACTTAAGCTGTTTTTTGTAAGAAATTTACTGGAGTTTTTTTGAAAAAAAAAATTATTTTCTCAAATCGGGCTATATAGGCGCACGATTTTTTTCAATAATATTAAAGTGGACAATATAGACTATTTTTCAGAAAATTTTCAGAACAAACATCCTGTAACATTTTAAGTTGCATTCCATGAAAATTGAAAATTAGTGTATTTTAAGACAATTTTCAAAAAAGTAACAAAAATATTAAGACAAAATATAATTTACAAATACTTGAAGAAAAGTACACTCAAATAACTGAAGAGGATGGTTTCATTTTAAGTTTTTACCTTAAAAGACTTTTTACTTAAAATAAATACACTGAAAATTGATGAAAATTTTATTTTTTACTATTTTTCAAAAATGTAAAAAAATTCCGCACTTTAACAGATTCTTGTAAGAAAACAGCACAACCTATCTTAAAGATTTTAATTGATATTGATTAATAATTTTGTCTATTTTTATTCGGAACCCAATGTTATTAAAAAATTTTGAATTTCAAAATTCAATTAAGCGCCACTTTTGACACATTTTACCCCAACGTGCGTTGTAGAACTTATTTTATTTTAAATAAAATAAATTTAACTTTAATATAATTTTTTACAACGAATTTCAAATATATTTTTGGTTTCTATCGGTTAGAAACGCCGATTTTGAATTCGTTTTATGATAATAGAACAATTATAGATACATAGCTGCAATAGAATATTTTGTTAAACTTTGAATGTTAGTCATACAAACAATATTTTGATTCCAACTAAAAATTTTTCAGAATGTGAATTTAATTCAGTAATGCCTACCAAATTAAATATAATTACTACAACCTTCACACATTGACTAAGATAACCAATACTATTATTTATGGAATTGGTATTTCATTATAATCATTTAGGGGATTCACAAAATGTGCTATCATGTCGTATTGTCATATGTCCTAAAATATTTTAATGTATAACAAATATTGTTATTATTTTTCCTTTGTAAAATTTTATGACATTATGACAATACGACATGATAGCACACTTTGTGAATCCCCCAATTAATTTACCTCCCATAATATTAAAACTCTGTTTAATTCATATATTTTCAATAACTACAGTTCAAAAATTGTAATCGTTTTCCAACGATTATTATATTTTTTTTTTTTTTTTTTTTTTTGTGTATTTATTACTGAAACATCAGTACCGGGACTAAACTTTTTCTATACTAAAAAATTTCTTTCATTATTGTCAGATCACATTATTATGCCGGTAATAGAAATCTCTGTCATAAATTAAATATTTCTAAAATTAAGTGTTCACATACAAACCTAAAAAATTAATATTTAAGCCAAATTTAGTAATAAGTGTAGTGTTTAATAAGTTCCCCCAAGAAGAAGCTAATTTCTAAAAATTATTAAATTATAAAAGATGCTCTTTTTGGATCCAAACTGAAATTAGTTCCTCAAGTAACAATAATATTAAATAAATTAACAAGAAAATATTAAAGCATAAATAAAGAAGATTTTATACAAATCATTAATCTATGAATAATATTCATTAAATATATGTATGTACATTCGTCTATCGTATGTATGTCGGTATCAAACACATAAACCAGTCAGTTACATCAAAAATTCTTACAAGCAGACATTCATATTTACTAATTCTTATTTCCAATATCACTTAAGTTTAATTCAAACTACACCCACTTTTGTTTTGTCATCATCCGCATAATATTTACACTAAAGTGGTAAAGAAAGACAAACTAACGATGAAGTCAGTCAGTATGTCTGGCTGACTGACAGACTGGATTTGTGTTGTATTAACTGTATCTTTGAATTAAACTTTTGTTTGTGGCTGCTATGGAGCGTTAGTAGGTAAAGTTCAAGAGAATCTCAGTATTTATTGCCACCATTATTTGGTGGCTTCCATCATATTTCATGTACTTCTGTGTGAGTGTATTTGTAAATTTTTACAAATGCAAAAATTGAAAAAAAAGAAGCACAATGCTTTATTCTCAAAAATTTGCAATTAGTGGCAAATGCAGATACTTTTGTTGCATTTTGGTATAAATATTCCTGATCAATAGTTGAAACATCATAGTCTTTAAAAACACATTAAGCCAGTGTTATATAACTTTAGTCGCGTCTACCATAGTGAACAAACGGAATTATTTTCAATTTTTTAATCATATTAAATTAAGGATATTTAATATTTATAATGAAAAATTTTGTAAGTGTTTTGTTAAAAAATATTAAAATATTAAAAATATCCTTTAGTGCAACTTTCAAAAAAATTATTCATAATGAAATATTTTTTATATAAAAAAAGAAGTAGTGCCTAAGAGAACTAATATTTAATGTATTATAAAGGACATTTGGAAGCTATAAAAATGTTAAAAAGTGCCATAAAATATATATTAAGCAAACTTATATATTAAATAATAATGTACTTTTCGATGATAATTTAATTTATTTACATTGAGATTTTGCTTAAAAATTCATGGCAGTTAAAAAAGAGATTTTTGAAATATCTCTACAATAATATTCCGGCACTCTAACAAAGAAGACATATAATCGTAATCGTTATAAGATAAAAAGTAAAAAACCACGCTAATATACCAAAGGAAATGGTCAGTGTACCAGTAGATATAATCCAGGTCATTAAAACATTTTACAGATTGTGAGCGAAAGCGACATTGACACGTATGATTGTATTTTTCTGGTCAAATTGATGGATGTGAACGTAAAGTGGTTGCTTTAGGAAAGTATGTGACTCATACAGGATATAAACTAGAAAAAGTGAGAGAAAAAATATGACAGTGACACTGCAGAGTAGGTCCAATTGAAAAATACATAATAATAAGTTTGATCCGAGTTAATGACACATTGAACATAGCTAGGATTTCAGAAAAAGTAATACAATATTGTTGGCTGGAGTGTAGTGTAGTGTAGTAGCAGCATGGACTGCACTACAGTGGGCCGAAGTTTACCACTTCGAGAGTGGAAAACATATCGGAGCTTGTAACTATTACAAATATGAACCATTTTTAAATATTTTTACATTTCTGAATTCTTCTATAAAAGCAAAAAAAAAAAAAAAAAAAACTGTGGTGAAAAATCTTTTATAATTTAAAAGATATTTAAGTTCAAAGATGTAATTTTAAATTTTTGGCATTGAATTTTTTATATTTAACTTTTTTAAAAAAAATGTGTTTGAAAATATCAACATTTATTGCATTTTTGGAAAGACTGAAGCTTAAGAAAGCGTGTAAGTCTAAGTTTGAAAAGTTGTGAACTTTTAACCTACAGCCAGCAGTAGCAAAAAACGAGAGAAAAATATACCATTGTGTACGGTATAATTCGGGGAGGGGTCATTTATTAGACATGAAGTCAAATGTGGACCGATACACATAAGTGTAAAATAAGACATACAAATACAGAATATTACGTTGATGCTGACATCTATGAATTTATTCACTTTTGGGTGATTCCCGAAAGAGGGCCTAATATGGGAGCTATGGTAAATTATGGACCGATCTTTGTAAAATTTGGCACTATCATTTATGTCTATATAAAACTTATTTGTATCGAATATTAACTTGATACTAACATTTTAATAGGATTTATGGCAGTTAAAGTGATTTTCTGAAAAGGGCTTTATATGAGAGCTATGGGTAATTATGGACCGATTTTTTAAAAAATGGGCACACTTATTTAGACTTATATGAAACTTATATGTGCCAAATTTCATTAAAACATTGCAATACTTAAGGGATTTGTGATCGTTAAACCCTTTTTCGGGAAGACATTCGTATGGGGGCTAGTGTAACAATTTCATAAATTTTGGTTCGAAATTGCGACCTGTAGTTTGATTACAAGGTTTACATGGACGGACAGACGGACGGACATCGTTAAATCGACTCAGAAAGTGATTCTAAGCCGATTGGTATAAATTAAGGTGGGTCTTAGACCAATACTTCTGGGTGTTACAAACATCAGCACAAACGCATAATACCCTCCCCACCTATGGTGGTGTAGGGTATAATGATCAATTTTAGATGTTAAGTCCAACCTTTTGTGCAAAAAAATTTATTGCTTATTTTGGTACTTCTGCGAATTAAATTAGATTGTTTTTAAGAGTTTTACCAAAAATTTAAATTTAGTCGCACGACTCAATTTTTGGAAATCACATATTAGCTATTTTTTTTTTTTTAAAGAAAAGTGTAATAAAATTTTTAAAATACTTAAGTTTGTATTACATAATTTTAAAGTCGACATAATTTTCCTTAAAATGATATATAATATGACTATTTTGAGCAAAACTCCTTTTATGTTTGGTAATGCAGTGCAGTATTACGTGCGGTAAGACCATATCAAAAATGCAAGAAACGTTGCTTTTGCAAAACTAAAAAGAACATTTCAGAAACAAGTGTGAATGTTATATTCGGCTTGGCCGAATATGTATACCCATACCACAACATTTTAGAATTTATGAAGTATTTGTACAAAATTTCTAGGCCTCAAGCTCTATTTTTTTGGCAAAAAGTCCAATTCATATAAAGGGGAAAAATTCATATAGATATGTAATCTAAGGACCTTGGATTTTATACCCAAGGAATATTTTCATACCAATAATACTGATAGATTCTCTGAATTGTTTTTTATCTAAGTTTTTGCGACCGTTCATAAGCTCGTAAAATATAGCCCTTTAACTAAAAAAGGTTCTTTAAACCTCACTCATTTATACATTAAAATATTGTGAAACAATTTTTTAATAAGAATTATGAAATACGAAAATGGATAGGTGTTTTAAATTATGATGATTTTGGATCAAAAAAATTAAAAAGCGTAATGGCGACCAAAAATGTATATACTTCTATATTAATATAAAGTCAAGTTATTAAATGTAGATTAGTATTGCTTTCATAAAATGTTAGAAATCTGAACGTATTTTTTTATTAAAATAAAAACAAATTTAAATTGCATATAACTATTCAAACGAGTGATCTTAAAAACTTTAATTAAAAATATACTTAATTTTAAACGATTATAAATTAGACTTTGTCCGCCATATTGCACCCGCCATTTTAAATTTCTTATTTTTTATACACAGTCGTAATAAAAAAAAAACTAGCTCCCAAATACCCTATATTTTAATTTATTTTCTATGTAGACCAAAAACTCTAATTATGTCCAAAATTCAGGGTTTTGATCCAGTTTGATCCACTATATATATTTCCCCTTTCCAGTTTGATCCACTATATTTATTTCCCCTTTCCGAATTCGGAAAATCGAAGAAGAAATTTGTGTTCAGAGACCTCAAATGTGATTATTTAAAATTTTATTAAATAATAAAAAACAAAATTTGGCCGCAATACTGGATCCGCCATCTTGAATTTTGAATTTTTGATTACAAATTCGTAATTAGTGCCCAGAAAAACCTTATAAGTGATAAGCATTTTGTACGTACACCAAGTATTTTAGTTGAAGGCAAAATTAAGGGATCATAGCCTACTTTTATCCGACATATTGCTTTCGCCTTTACAAATTCTAAACTCAAAAATCATATCCTTATTATACTGTCCTGTCGAATACTTTGAAAATAAAAACTGGTAAGTTTTTAAAAAAGAACTGGTTAACCGTTTCCGGTTTCTGTTTTTAAATACACTACTCTCATTTCTAGCTGGTAGACCTATTAGAAACGAGAAAGGTATAGTCAGTCAAGACTGATCATATGATACCCTACACCACTCCGATCCACATAATTTTGTTTTTTACTTATATAAAATTTATTAGTGTTAAATATTAACGTAATACAAACATTTCTGTCAGATTTATGCACATTAAAGTGATTTTCGGAAGAGGAATTTATATGAGAGCTATGGTAAATTATGGACCGATCTTCATGAAATTTATCAAAGGGATTTGTGCTTATATAAAACTAGCCAACCAGACAGATGGACGGACATTGTTAAATCAACTCAGAAAATGATTCTGGTATACTTTAAGGTGGGGGTCGGAAGATTTTTTCTCTGCGTTACAATTTCTGCACAAACACATAATACCCCAGCCACCTATGGTGGTGTAGGGTATAAAAAGATGGTATTCTCAGTGAGAAAAAGAAGTACTTAATGAGTCTACAAGACCTCCTCGTTAGGTTTCAAACTCGTTTCGTTAGAGGGGTCGCTGTATGGGGCTGATCATTTATGGAAAGATATTTTCTTTAAAAGTAATTGAAATATTTTTTATCTTTGATAACTCATTTAATAGAAAATTTTTTTCTATGTTATATTAATTTTAAGTAATTGAATCTTTTAATATATAACTAAAAAAAATTACGCAAATCATGAAACAATATGTATATTTTAAATTCTAACAAATAATTACATATTGTTAATTATAGGTTTACATTACTATTGTCATAATGTTGGGGTCTGTAGCCGCTCGTCCTCAAGGTGATCCTATACCTATTCTAAGACAAGAGCAAGAAGTCAATTTCGATGGATCCTACAAATACTCATACGAAACAGGGAATGGTATAACGGCTGAAGAAGAAGGTTATCTTAAAAATCCAGGAACCGATGCAGAAGCTCAGGTATTTAAATAATTCCATAAAAAAACTAAAATTAAAAAAAAAAAAAATATTATCAAGATTAACTCAAATAAGAAGCGTTTTAAATAAAATACACCATCATCTACATATTGCCTTTTTTAACAATTTTCAAAGCAAAATTTTGTGAATGAATGCACGACTAAGTAAATGAATGAATAAACTAAAGTTTAAACAAAGAAAAAAAAAACACAACGACAACATCAAGCACAATCAATATTGAAGATGACATTTAACAACAATAAATATTTAATTCACTTGTAAATTAGCCAAAAGCAAGAAATGCAACAAATTTTCATGCAAAAGATCGATTACACTTTAATGTTGTCACGCCAAAAACTCGTTACGTTGTAAAAACATTTGTTTACAATTTAGTACTTATACTAAGAAGGCATGTCATGTAGTAAATTAAATAAAAAAAATCCAAATTAGTGGCAAAATGTTATTACTTGTTTTTTACTCTTTATTCAAAACATATTTGAATCGTTTAAAAAGAGATATTTGTTATCCTAGTTGATCCGAAACTAATCAGAAATAGATGAATATATCGTTACATTAAATGAAATGCGATTTTTATGTAAAGCAACATAATTTATTTTTTATTAAACACTGATAACTAATATGTGAACAATTGACAAACATTTTATTCCTTACATCTACTTAATACTCCTTTGATATTTTATGCACTAATTTTCATAACTTGTGCTCATTGTAAATGAATCATTATTTTTCTTACTCTTTCATTTATTTAGTTTGCTGGCGGTTTCTTTTCTTATACATCACCTGAAGGTATACCTATACGAATTACTTATGCTGCCGATGAAAATGGTTTCATTCCACAGGGTGATCATTTACCCACACCACCACCAATTCCCCCAGCAATTCAAAAAGCTTTAGATTACTTGGCAACAGCTCCACCACCAAGAGATCAACCTTCATCACCTAACAACTTTAGAAGAGGTTAGATACTGATTTATGGATGTTACTATGTTTTTACTGTCATGTGCCTACAATATTTTGTCATTTATGCTATTTTGTAATCTTATGAAAATGTATTACTTTTTATACATACATATGTATGTATAAAGTCGTACGTATGCTGTCATATGTTTTTGTCTTTTTAGTTTTTCTTTTTTAAAAATTAAGTTTTTCTTCTGTGTTAAAGATATGTATTTAATATAGTCTATATTATATTATAAATATAATTTATCATGTACATACACACTTTTGTAAATACATATTTATGAATAAAGTTTAAATAACTTTAAAAAATGATTTATTTCTTTTATTTAATTTCTTTAAGTTACATTCCGGACTCTGGAGAGATATCCAATTATAAATTATTTTCAAAATGTTTTTAAACTTTATGTAAAAGTTGATAAAATTTTTATACATTCAGAACTTATATGCTTTTAGATGAGTCGGAAATCCTCAAGGGATAAAAATATTTGAAATTTAACATTTTAATTCTTATACATACATTCGAAGGGTTTTATTTTCGATCACACTTTTCATCATCACTAACGTTATCTCACCAAAAATGTGAGTAATGTTGGCTTAAAAGTTTCGAATCGTGGCTGCTTATCGTACACAGAGAAAACAGATTCGTTGTGGCAACCGAATTTATTGCCAATCGAATTTGTTCGGTCCCATCTACTATCCCACAAATTAGTTACAGTTTCCGAATATTTCGTTCAACGTACCTACAATATTGCTTTAAGAGTAATCGATTTTAAATTAATTCGATTAGCAGAAACGAAAATATTACTGGAAATAACAGAATTGAAAGCTACTAATTCGGTTACCAAATCTGAATCAACAATATGTTTACGTAGTTGTCAACAATTTATTACGTAATTATATTTTTTGATATTTTGTATTAATTTTTTATTTATTAATAACAAGACATATAATTCGTTCTGCTTATTTAGTCCGTGGATGCACATAATATTGAGAAAGAGACTTCTACATACGAATAACATACTGAAAACAAAATTCTTAAAATTTGAAAGCTCTTCGCCGCATCTAATCTATAAAAGATAATGATTAGATTTTAAAAATTTATCCATTTTTTCACAACAGCAGATACCTACCCACGAAGGTTTCATATTTTTTAAGCACCACGGATCCAAATGCTTCCAGAAATTTTAGAATTGGCCGGAAAAATTCTGTCGATATATATACATATGACAATAAATATATTCTGCACGTATAACGACAATAAGAACTTACAGTACTTTTATATAAAGCATTCAAACGACTGGTAGCATTTGCATTTACCCACATTTGTCCAGAGATTTTTGTTTTCATTCCTTTTTATTTTATTGTTTTCTTTTTATTTAAATTTTTGTATTTTAATTTTCTATATTTGAATATTATTATACACAATGTCAAAAATAATTTATCGTTTAGTCGAACCGAATGCTCTTCTTTAATCATAACCGAATTTTTAAAATATTTGAACGAATATTAAGAACTAGAACTGTAAATACATTATGTAAACGAATTTTTGTTACAGCTACTAATATACGTTTAATTTAGATACATTTAGTAGAACTAAATTTAGTTGCCTAATTCGAATTTATTAATTACCAAATAATTGGTAAATCTAACTATATTGTTTCTTGTGGTATTACATGTTTTATTTTAGGAACACTAATGTTGTTACAAATATAGAAAATCTTTTAGATATACATATTTTTAAAAACTGAGAAGTAATATTGTTTACATTTCTTGAATTTTTGTAATAGTAATAGTTTTGCAACTAATCCTTTTTGTGTGTGTAAAAGATTTTTGACTTCATATAAGAAAGAAATCAAAATTTATAATATCAGACAAACTATGCATGCAATTGACCGGACCAAAACACGAAATTGGCTGCTCATCAAAATGATTCCTAAATAAATATTTATGGATGATGTTAAATCGATTGTTTCGAGAAAACTACAATTTCTGGATTGGTAACGTATCATTCAATAAAGTGCAATCGGTCGATGATGGACACCATATCAACGCTGCAAAATGTGATTAAAAGTTTTACCGTATACATTAGAGTGGGTCAATTCTTTTTGTAGATAGGCGTATAGAAAAAATGTAATCTACAATAAATTCTAAGAAAACTTGTCTAAGAAACTATGGGTCAAAAATCGAAACTTAGCTCCCACCGAGAGACATGAAAATTGGTGAAAATCTTTCAATTTCTTGATATAATTGCTGCTATCTCGAAAACTACTCAAGATACAGATTCGAATTAGGTTTCAAATAGTAGGTAATGAGAGCACCTTCAAAATGGCATTCTAAATTTTTTTATAAATAAAGGTTAAAGGTCATTGGTCATAATTTAAGTCTTGGAAAGCTATATCACAAACGCTATTTTCAAAATTTTGCCAAAATTCGTATGTTAAAACAGATTTCCGGGAGCTAGGATTTCATTTTAGACCCATACTTTCTTTGGGTAATTTCCTTAGAATTTTATGTAGATTTCGATTTTTGCTATACGCCTGTTACGTTTTTTCTCACTCGAACAAATTGACCCACCCTAGTATACATGTATTGAAAACAAATGAGAACAAAAGTATAAAAAATAAAAATAAGTTTTTAAATAAAAAAAAAAAAATATTAGCTCTTTTCTGGGTTTATTTTTTGAGACATTTGTTGTTTTCCACATAAATTGGGATTTTAGAAAATATAGACTAAAGTCAAAACTTTCATATAAAATGGGTCAAATTCGGGAGGGTGTGTACCTTGACCGCTTGGGTCATTGGGCTTGCTTTCTGTTTTTAAATAATCTTTGTGAAGATACCTTTCAAAAAAGTATAAAATTATATGTTTCTAAAGAAAATTTTAATTTAGAGAAAAAAGGAGTGTAGACACATTTTCGGTCAAAATTGAGATGCAAATTCTATCTTACGAAGCAGGAACTTGGAATTAATTGAACCTTTTACTAAATTAATTACAAATTTTATATTCATATATTTTCTCCTATTTTCAAGAGAAGGGAGATCAATTAGCTGCAATCGACTTTTATATGATGGTAAATTAATATTAGGATTCCATGGAAGATTACGAAGAAAAAATAAGAGAAACTGTTTTTGGACTGATTCTATTTTCTTTACGTGAACTTCGTATTGAGGATCCCAGACCACGGAAGCATACTCCAGGATTGGTCTTACGAGAGATGTAAATAATTGCTTGGAAACGTAGGGATCATTAAATTGTTTTCCCCTGCGCTTGAGGAAACCTAGAACTCCTTTTGCCTTGTTAACAATTTGTTAAACATATTCATATTCATTTATTTTGTATTTACAAAGTACTGGACTTTTTCTGAAGAACATCATGTGTTTGCATTTTCTTAAATTCAGATCCATTAGATTTATAATGCACCAGTCATAAAGGTTGTCTAGACCTGATTGGAGTAAGGAACATTGATAGGAATCAGTAAAGCTATATATAATATTCTGGAATTCTTAATGCAGGCTGGTAAATCATTTATAAATATTAGGAATAATAAACGACCAAGATGACTACCTTGTGGAACACCGGATAAAACGGAAATGTTTTTGGATTTAACTTTTTCCATATTAATCCATGGTTTCTGTTTATGCTAAGTAAAAGTTAGTATAATTTTTGATGATTATTTTCTTACAATTTTTATACCCTTTACCACCATAGGTAGGGAAGGTATTATGCGTTTGTGCTGATGTTTGTAACACCCAAAAATATTGGTCTAAGACCCACCTTAATTTGTACTAATCTGCTGTAAATCCGTCCATGTAAATCTTGTAATCAAAATACAGGTCGCAATTTGAAACGTAAATTAATCAAATGTGGCACCCAGGTTTCTTTTAGTCCAAGGACGAAGCGTGTTGAAATTGGTAATGATCGGTTCATTATTTCACCTAGCTCCCGTACAAATAATCTCCCGGAAAAGAGGTTTAACGATCATAAATTCCTTTAATGTAGCAAGAATTTTTGCACATGTAAGTTCCATATAAGTTTAAACCTGTGTGCCGAATTTCATGAAGATCGGTGCATAATTGACCATAGTATTGGTCCACAATTCCACAGGTCTAGAAAAGAAGACACACCCCCGAATTTTGATGCACACAATGGTGTAGGGTATTTTAGGGCTTGACCTAGTACCAACTATTCGAGAACAGGTTTCTCAAAAAAGTCGGATAATCGATCACCCTACTAAACAATCATTCAGGGGTTGATCGCATTAGAAAGAACAACAGAGGACAACACAAAACTGTCAAATTACCACGAAATTAACTATATCCTTCAATTTGTATGGTTTATTTTGATAAATCTATTAAACATAAGTATTATATTTTCGAAAATTTCTCAATAATACAAAGTTTTACGATTGGATGCTTTACATCACCTATATCTCTTCTTCTATTTAACCGATTTTTACAAACAAATATATCGTTGAAAAGCGTATAACTATATCGTACGAATTATAGTTATATTCCCTTTTGTTATGAGTAAAAAATCTGATTTGTGAATAAAGCATTATATTTTATAAACAGAGAAATAAGGAAGTTATTGATTTTTGAACGGAATTTACCACGGTGCACTGTGAAGCGTTTTCAAGTTTATTTTGTTACTTACTAAGTTTAGTTACTCATCAGTAATCAGTTCTACGAGTTTTTGTTTAAAATCTTTAAAACAGAAAATATTTTTTATAATTAAAAAGTTGGGTAGTATGTGTGGTAGTCTCTTGCTATCGCACAGTGGTCCCAAATCGATTATTTTGGGAAATAATTATGTACCTTGTGAACCGCTTAATAAAATTGCGCATAGTCAGAACAGAGGTGTTTTCGATTTGATTTGGATTAGTACAGGTTTTTGAACTTGAGGTCCTTATTTTGGGCTCTATTATTCTGAAGTTAAAACATTTAAAAAAAGGTGGAAATATTCTTTCACTTCTAAAATATTTTTATTTGTATATACATACTCCTAGATTAAGTTTCCATTTTGCTTTTAATTATACTTCTCTGTTTCTTATGGAATTTTTCCAGTTTGGGTTACCTGTAACTATTTTAACATTTTCTCCATTAAACTTCCACTTTTCCTCTAAACTTATTATTCTACCCGTTCTGAATATCATAATTTCAGATTTACAGAGATTAACTATCATTAATAACCAAACAATATGCTAAAAATTATAATAACGACCAGTGTTGCCAGGACTTGAGAAAAAAAAAGAAGATAAATTGGACTTTTAAAAAGGTTCTGTTTTAAAGCTAATATATTGTTTTATTTAAAACGCATTTATTTATTTATTTATTTTTTCCATTAGTTTTTGGTATTTCTTAAAGATATATTAGTGAATTTATAAATATAACATAAATAGTTCCTATGGGTAATAAAGATTTGTTAAAAAATAATAAAAATATTTTTGTGGAATGAAGCGCCACATACGAAAATTTTCGTTACATTTTTTTGCGATTTAATATACAAAAATGCTTAATATGATGATTCTGTAAAAATAAAATAAAATTAGTTAAAACTATGTTAAGAATAAAAAACGGCTAAAAAAAGCTAGAAATATCGATTTAATACTAAAAAAATAAAATATCTTTTTTACTTTTATTTCATGAAAACTGAAATTTTCATAAAAGAAAACTTCAAAAATTTATTCAAAATATTTGTGCAGTATGAGTTCATTTTGAAATCAAAACGATTTTGATTTTTCATACTGCATTGTCCGTGTGACGCACACATTCAAAAACTCTCTCAATTTTACTGAGCTTATGCAGTATGTGTCTATGGGGTGCTTAAAAGCCTTAAAAAGGATAAACTGGCAACACTAATAATGACAAAGTACACATTGTATTTACTCACTTCTTACATAAAAATGTCACAAAATTTTTTTATTGAAAAAATTCTTTTAATTTATTTTATGATAAAATTACAGAGGGTACAATCATTAGAGAGAGTTCTCTCAATTTATTTTACCCTGAATTGTCATACAATAAAAAATGAAAACAAAGTGTAAATAAATTAAAATAAAACACCAAAAACTAAAAAATATAATAAAACAAAAATAATAAATTTTTTTTAAGATTTTTTTTTTTTTTTCAATGAATAAATTATCTTCATGGAACGATTCTACGTTAACTACCAATAACAATGAAGCCAAGTATATTCCTTGTGATTAGTAAGTGCTGGATCAGCCTGAACATCTATTTGCAGCTCCAGTAAACGTTCTTCTGATACAACTCCATGGCGGGATATAGATGGCATCATTGGAAGTTGTTGGTGGTGAGGTTGAAGCCGGTGGCATTATGTTTTATATGCATATTGTAGTCTACACGACTTTTTTCCCAGATAAATTGCACAAAAAAAGTTTCAAATTAAAATGCAAACAAAAACGTTTTTATATTTTTATTTTTATTCTTTTTTTTTTTTGTTTTTTATTTTTGCGTTAATAGACATACAGTGGCTCTCAGCTTAAATTATGCAGTATACAATTTTATTTTTAAAGCTCCATAACAAAGTAACAGACTGGAATTTAAAATAAAATTTGGTATCATTAGAAAGAGAAAGATTTCTAGTTTAACATAGAACCATTATTTATTGATAAAGTTTTCCTTTAAGTAACTTAAAAATATGAAAACAAAAAAATCCAATGTTTTTATCTCACAGCTTATTTTATGCAGCCTCTTATGACATCAAAAAATTAAAAATTTCGACCGATAATTACAATATTTATTATCTGAAATGGTAGTCCACAAATTTTCAATAATATTGAGGTCTGGCGACTGTTGAGAGAGCGTCGTTAAATTTGGGACTTTATATATTGGCAAATTGTACACAATACCAAATTTATTCTTCGGATCGTAATGTTGGCAATATCAAAAATATGATAATATGCCCTGATTTTCTGCACTCTTCAACAAATTATCCTTTAGGATCTAAAGGTATCTACTAATGTCCATTTCTGATCCAATATGTTCCAACTTCCTACCACCAGTAACCGACATACAGGGCCAAACCATGAAACTGCCACCAACATGCTTCACTGTTATTTTTAAGTTTTCTTGGTTCAGCTTGGTACTCGGTTCTCGCTCCAAAAAGGACATAGTATCTGAGCCTAATATATAGAATTATTACTAATTAACAAAAAAATAATCGAATTCCAAAACGTTGGATCCTTGGAAACAAATTCCCTGGTAAAGTTGATTATGTAGCACTTTTGTTTAAATTTTTAAAAGTCTTCTTGAGTGAAACTCGACCTTCAAAATAGTGCTGATGCAATGCACGGCAAAAAGTTTTGACGCAACATTGTTTTCCCAAGTAAACTTGAACTCCGGATATCGGTTTTGATGCTGAGATCCGTTGGTTGGCCTTTATTTTCCTTAAAATATGTATATCGCAGTCACGATTGTAAAAATGTTTACTCAGTACTTCACTGCCTTTTATTGTCTAACCGATTTTCATGAATAAAAACTCATAATGATTTCTTGTACCCTAGATATATTAATATCTATATATTTTAACCATTTGAGTTATTTTTAGCTGCGAGTGACTTCTTTCTATAACTCTGTGCGTGGACCAATTTCACATTTACATTGTAATTGACGCATTAATTTACAAAATAAAATCAAAAATAGTACGCAGGGCATTTCTAGAAGTAGATACAAAAAATAAAGTCCACAGGACAACGCTGCATGGAAGAAGTGGCTGCATAAAATAAGCTGTGAGCAAAAAAATGAGTATATTTTTATATTATATTTTAAGTTATTTAAGTTAAATGAAATAGTTTTGTAAAACTAGTGTTTTTTCTTTTTCAAATGATACCATATTTTTTAAAAGTTCTTATCTGCTGTATAGCTATGGAACATTAAACATGAAAATATGTTCTACATAAAATAAGCTGTGAGCCACTGCAACAAGAATTAAAATTGAAAACTCTCTCTAATGATTCTACCTTCTGTTATTATATTATGTTCAATATAAAATTTTTAAATATTCTGTCTGATAATTTGAATTCAATACCAAACAACTCACTTACGGATTAAAGACTTAAGGAAAAAAACTAAGTAAAAATTATATATATAAGTAAATAAGAAGGTGAACTTTTTTTTGTTTTGATTTCCATAATAGGAGCTCTCAAACGTCTTGATGCGGTGAACACATTAAACATTTTTATAACACCAGCTTTTGTGGTACATTTGTAAAAAGCTAAAATAAAACGTTCTTAGATTCTTTGGATAAAAACTTAAGCTTGAATTTTGAAAAAGTACATAGCGAAGCACTGTACCACCGAACATGTTTTATACAGCTGTTATGAACTTCCACACTTTCAGAGAATGGAACTCACTGTTGTGTCTTTTTCATTTTCTAGACCAAGTTTCGTCTCATTCGTTAGTTCTCTTTTAAGCTTTTTGATTACCCTGAAATCCAATTACTTGATCCAAAAAATAAAGTCAGAAAAAAGCTAATATATTTTTATTTTTTATATTTTAGCTATGTTTTGTTGCTACCGTTGAGTGTTAACGTTGATAGTTAGCAAAAAAACGATACTCCTCCGACTTGGTATAACTTGATATTCAAAACAAAATTGCACAAATAAATCTTTATATTTTATTTCAAAAAACTAAAAATTTAAATTTGTTTTAGTCATATTTTATTGTGTTTTTATATTTTTTCCATTTATTGACATTCAAATATTCATAATTGTATTTTTGTTCATAAATTGGCAGCACTTTTATCTACGTTAAAGTTAACATGTATAATTCTACACGTTAACTCCTAATATATACAAATTTAAATTTTGTATGAAATTGACTATGTACATTAGCAACAACACACAGCTTTTGTTGTTCTCATTTGTTTTCGATACATATTTTTCAAAGATATCGTAATAAGTATTCAATGAAAAAATTTCAATAAATATTTGGGTTACATTTTAAATAAAAATTACCTAATGTTTTGAAGATATTTTTACCAATTTTTAGATTGTAAATCCTTTTCAAACTCTTAGCTGATTTTTCGATTTTATAAGATTTTTTTTAATTGTTTAAAAAAGTTACTTAAAAAATAATTGTAATAATTGATTTAGACGATAAATTTTAAGTTATATTAATTTGGAGAATGAAGAGCCGGAAGCTAAAATTTTTATTATATATAAATAATTTAATTTTTTTGTGCAAATTAATACGCAAAAATGAATAATTCTGCAGATTAATACACAATAATGATTAAATGGATGATTCTGTAATAATAAAATTATTAAAAGCAAATAAAAAATTATTTTCTTATTTGTTGAAATACTAAAACTTTTGCCTTTTAAGGCAATTTTAAGAATCAAACAAGCGCGAATGTTATATTCGGCTCGACCGAATCTATATACCCACCATCAATTTTTTCTAATTTTACGTTATATGGGAGGGGGCGGTAAATTTTGTTTCCGAGTTTACATTGGTCCTCGAACTATTTGAAATATATATATATATATATATATATATATATATATATATATATATATATATATATATATATATATATATATATATATATATATATATATATATTTTTTTTTTTTTTTTTCTCACCCCCTGGAAATGTTTGAATGGTCCAAAAACTAAGATGTGCCAAGTTTTGAACTGATTGAAGAAAATTTAGAGGTGGCTCAAAGCGATCAAATTCTTAAAAATGATGACTTTTGAAAAGTTATTTCCTTTCACCGATCATAAATAATAAATTTTAAGTGCAATTTTCTGGGTTTATATCTTGTTGAATTCCACAGATTATGAGCTTTCAGAAACGTCTAAAATCAGTAAGATTGGATAACTAATAACATAATAGTTATTTAAATAAAATTACCGTAAAATACGTAATTATCGGGTAAATAGACTCCGAAAAATAAAATTTCAACCAGAATTTGAAGGAGAAAAACGAAACTTGGCATGTAGTTCCCTATTGACGTTTTATATATTCCGCAAATAATTTTATTATCCAAAATTATTGTAATAGCAAAAAAATACGTAGGTCAGATATATGAAAAACAAGAGATTTTTGTGAATTTTGATCGTAAATATCTTACGCAGATCACAAGTGATTACCGAAAAATTTTGACATGATGTATAAGATACCAAGACAAAACTATATGCCGAATTTCGGACACTTATTTCGAAATATCTCCTAAACTATAGAGCGGAAAAAATTTGATAGTAAAACGACTTAAAGCCACATATTTGTTCCACATATTTTGGTGTATCACTTATATAAAACATGCATACCGTTCTCGAGTTATAGTGAAATATACTCGAGTAATTGGCTTATTTAGGACGCAATACTAGACACGCCCAACTGAATCAGATTCGAGTTTAGCATGCGGAATTCCATCTAGTCCACATAGCATTTTTTCAAGGAGCACGAAAAATTTTATTTTTTTTTTTGTCGACCAGTGTAATTAAACAATATCTTATATTGCTTGAATCACACCAAATATAACAAAACTGTCTACTTATATTAATTTATGTATAAACTAAACGGGAATTATAATAAAGGTGGAAACAAATAAAAAAATAGACATAATGATATTTTTTTTTTTTTTAATTAATAAAATATTGTTTGTTAAAAATACTCAAAAACATAAATTATTTGTAGATAACTATATTAAAAATTATACTGACTGTAAACACTTAATGACGAACCTGAAACAAAAACATAGCTATCATGTACGTGTTAATTTAAATGATTTAAATTAATAAAATGAGAACACAATATTGTTTTGATAATGCTATAGCCATGTTTTTTTTTTTCAGCGTGAAGCTCACAGATTTCAAAAATCTGATTTGTTCTTAAATCTTAAGAAGAAAATTTGTGTATGATTATAAAAATTATAAAAATAAAATAATAAAATACACTTATAAAATTGATTTACACTAAATAATTAAATCATAACGAATTGAATATTCAGAATAGTTATTAACTTTTTACAACGTATTGCTTAATAAAGATTAGAAACAATTAAAATAATGTACAGTATTGAATTTATTAAATTATTAACTATGCAATCAATCCTTAATCGTCTGTCTACACTAGCCGATATTAAACTCATCATGATTACTAAACTATTACATATAAGTAATATGTCACAACTCTTGGTAATTAAAGTAAATAATAAAACAAAATGCCTTAAGAGTAATGCAAACAGCATTATCCTGATTATAATAGAAGTATTATTATGTAAATTATATGAAATCAATGTAAAATTAAAAAAAAAAATTAAATAAAATATTCTTCAAAATTTTATTGAAAATCCGATATATGGATACATAATTTTAGTGAATGACACACATAAGTATTTATAAGAAAAATATGGATCTAAATTATTTCCGTTTCATTATAAAAACCTCACAGTAATTACAGTATATTTTATGGCGAAACAAATTTATTGTACAGATGTTCATTTATATTACTTTTTTTAATGATTTTAGCATTTAAATATTTTTTAATTGACACAATTCAAGATTTAGTTGTAAATCATGTGTTAAATATTATCGTATCCGTTACTGTGCTGATTGCATATTGTTAAATAAAAAGAAAAATACTTATGAATGGAAACTATAGTCGGTCACTTACTATTTAATCTATGTATGTAATCCTATGATAGAAAAATAAAGTTTTTTTAATAAATCCTGTTATATTTCGTTTTTTTTTTTTCCAAAATTTGTCGGTTCTACTGATGACTGTTCTTTATATAAGTATAACTGTGAAGATCGGTCATTAATTGAATATAGCTCCCATATAAAACTCCTATTCAGAAAATTACTTTAACGAATACAAACACAGGCGGTGATCAAGCAAAGCATTAGGGGGACTTAAATATATGTATATTAAACTAAAAGAGATAAGCAACACACGAAAGAGAACTTTTTGTGTATATTTACAAGAACTATCTCTATAATTTTTTTTTACAATAAAACTATAAATCCTTTTTTTGGGTTTTTTTTAACTCCCAAACAAATCAACTCGAAAACACCTGAGCTCTGGTCATGTAAAACTATATTTAGATATCTTTAATGGATCATATGCTGCGGAATTAAAAAAAATTACTGTGCCATGAAAAGTTTATTTTTTTATGTGTTTGAAAAATCTCTTTGCTAAACTAAAAAAAAAAAAAAAAGAAAATCGTATGTAAAGTGTTTCTTATCCTTACTTTGAGTCTACATTAGACAAATTTTTATCAAGACAAACGTCAAAATTGTATCAAGATAAAAATTTCTCTAATGTAGACTGAATTTGTCAGTGTTATTGCACCGTTAAAAGAAAATTATCAGCGCTCGAGCTCTGACAACTTTGTCTTGATAATGCATAGTAAAAGACGTCATATTGATTGTTGTTGGTACTTTTTGCATGGTTTATTATGACATACGATTTCCCCTATAATTGACAGAGATAAAAAATTATCTGCAACTCAAACAAAAATTTGATGTTTGTCTTGATACAAATTTCTCTAATATAGACTCGACGTTAAGGCAGGGTTAGTTGGCTGTTTGATGTGATGTTGATGTAGAGAAAACGAATTCAAAAAGGTGCAATAATGCACAACATAACACTTGATTGTTTTTATTTCGCACAAGAAAAATACGTACAAAAAATATATAGCTGCTCAAGTTGCACAATCTCTTTGAATTTATGTTGGCTGTGAGTGTAAAAGTAAGAGACTCTCTCTCTTTCAGAGAATAATTATAAAAATTTGGGGCTGTGGCGATGTACCGTCTCGATCAAATTCAAACAGAATTTTGCGCTGCCATAACCACAAGCATAGTTGCCAGATTAACAATTTGGCTACAGAGGCTCAACAAAATCTGACAACCCTGGTGGCGATGTACCGTCTCAATCAAATTTAAACTGAATTTTGCGCCGCCATGGCGCGCCATAACCACAACACTAAATTTCAACTATCGCTCTCTAAGAAAGAGAGAGTGTCTCCATTTTAAGCCCAAATTACATTAGCGCGTAGGCAGCAGCAGTATGTGCTGACACAATCAGCTGATAATTTAGAATGCACTGTTTGTTATGGTGTTGATTACAGTATATATATATATTTTTTTACGTATTTTTCTTGTGCGAAGTAAAAACAATCAAGCGCTTTCTTGTGCTTTTTTACACCTTTTTGAATTCGTTTTCTCTACATCAACATCACATCAAACAGCCAACTAAACCGGCCTTTAGAGGGAAAGAAACTAAAACATTTCACTGGACTGGTTTCTAAATGTCTGGGACCAGTTCCAGTTCTAACACGTTTTACGAGCTAAATCTGTCACTAAAATAGCTTTGGAAAAGGTGGATATGTTCAGTGTTGATTAATATTGTATAAAATAAATTTGCCAACTCGTTCTCAACTGGAACATTGTCAATTATTATTAAAATTGCAACTCAATTAGTACTGAACGGTGTTGCCAATTTAGCCATTTAGCGACTAAATTTTGCCACTTTCAATTCTGTTTAGCCATTAAAAAATGTATTTTTAATTTTCATTTTAACCAATTTATTTTTTATACTAAAATGTAAATAATTTTTAAGAAATTTCATTACATAAATTATTTTCTATACAAAATATTCTAAAATATTTCGAAGAAAGCACGTGACTTATTGAAAACTTATTTAATTTTATCATTAAAAATATAAGAACAATATTTGTTTTATAAAATTGTATATTTTTTTTAAAGTTGTCTATTCCGCCAAATACATACATAAGTGAAAATTTATTTAATAAATTTTCTCAACGACAGTTTAAAAAAATTTTATTATAAATGCTGCTGACTAATTTTAAAATAAAAAACAAAAAAAAATAATAAGATAAATTAATTTTATAGGTATGATTATAAAAAGTATTATTTAACAAGTTGTTTCTTTTTTTTCATTTAATTTACATACGTTCCTTAAAAATTGTTAGCCATTTTTTAAACTATTTTTAGCCATTTTTTGTCACGAATTTAGCATTTTTGGTCACCAAGAATTGGCAACACTGGTACTGAAGGACCGATACTATTACACCAATTGCTACAAATCTTCCGCAAGTGTATTCTGAGAAAACTAAAAAGTGAACCAAACAGCCAAATTAAAATTATAAGTTTTTTCCAAACTATTTTGATTCTGATCCACTTAGATACACATATGACTTTTCAAGACTAGGACATTTATATCGGAACAAGGAAAAAAACGTGATCAGAATTTAACTCAATTCTGTGATAATCAGCTCAGTAGATTAGGTATGTTAAAACAAATATAAGTACCAATTTTTACGAATGTGTTTATTTAATAAATTTAAATAAATTTATTGAAATTTATTTCTATTTGACGAGAGTAAAGAATAGGTTTGTGTTACAAACTGTACAAAAAATCATCTATTTTCAAATTCAGTGTAGAGTACGGCATTCACCAAACGCATCGTAAACTGTTATATTTAATATGGACAGGTTTAAAAAAAATTAACAAATATATAACTACATACTTCAAAGTACTAAATTAATACAAACTTATGAATTCTCAAGAATCATTTTGATGAAAGATATAAAATAAATTAATAATTGAAAAAAAAAAAAAAAAATAAAAATAAACAATTACATCTACCACCAAGTGTTTTGAATATGGAGATGTCATGGGAAACTAACATATATACATACATATGTTAGCTATGTGTATGAGCGGGTGGCTAATTATAAATAATAATTACAAATTGATCATTAATTTCAAATGTTTTTTTTTTTTTTTTTGCGTTCATGTTTGTGTACCGACGTATAAATAGCAAAAACATTATTACAAATTGCTCATTTTTTATATTACACTCCAGGCATTTAATTAGAAACGAATCGCTTTTTAACAACGCAATGTCTCAATCATTGCAACCAATGGTGCGTATTAAGATGGCAACTGTCCAATAGCTATACAATAGCCAAATATAATTAAACTACTTGCAGATTTTTACTTTTTTACTCCTGGGAGTAGTGTTATTGGTCAATGCACAAAACGATGGTCGGTACAAGCCACCTCCTACACCAAAATCCCCTACTGATGGTCGCTATCGTCCTGCCGGTGATGGTAAATATCGTCCCAGCAATGATGGTCGCTATCGGGGTGGTAATGATGGAAAATATGTACATGTAGACGTGAAATATGTACACGATGCCCGGGATGGTGGTCAATACTCAGGGGACAATATTAAATACCAACCTGATAAGAATCGAGGCGGTCCAGGTGGTGGTGCGGGTGGGGGATCTGGAAGTGTTTCCAAATCTCTCCCAGGTGCAGGCAAATCTGGATTAGGTAATTCCAATGGAGGAAAATCATTAGGTTCAGGTTCAGGTTCAGGAAAGTCATCAGGTTCAGGCAATTCCAATGCTCTTAATGCAGCTGCTTTGGCTAAACCTTCAGTCAAGGGTAAAGGTACTGGCGAAGGTGGCAATGGTTGGGCCATTATACGCTTAGAAGATAAAGTAGAACAAGATGGCTATCATTATCTGTAAGTTTAAATTAACGGTTCAAATGTTAAATAACATTAACAGTGCGTTGTACATATTTATGTTAATTGCTATAAAAACTGCTGTTAGTTATTATTTACTCCTTAAGGTATGCTTCGATTTACTAAAAACAATTTTTATTTCCATATCTTGTACTTAGTTATGAAACCGAAAATGGCATTTTGGCTGAAGAAGCTGGTAAAGTTGAGAAACTGCAAACGGACGATGGTCTTCGTTCAAAAGGTTTCTTTGAATACACCGGTGATGATGGTCTTCTATATCGCGTTGATTATGTGGCTGATGACAATGGTTTTGTACCCCAAGGTGAACATATTCCAACACCACCACCATATGTAGCAAAATTACTCGCCTATTTGGAGGCAAACGCCAATAAGAAAAGAAAATAAATATGTAATTGATTGATTTTTTTGGAAAGCTAATTATTTTTTAGTTCATGTTTCACTTTTTTTTCAATTTAAAGTTATTATTTTATTTTAAATTATAAATTATTTTTTAATAAATTTAATTTTTAATAAAAAATTGAATAACATCAAAGTCATTATGTCCATCTATTTATTGGTTTAATGGCGTAAGAAGTGTCAAAATTTTTTTACTTCAAATTTATTTACTAAATTAGTCTTAAAATGCGATTGGCACCTATCGTTAGAAAGCAAAAAGTATCAACCATTTCAAAATATAGCATTTGAACCATATTCTAAGTCTATTCTATTCTAATGATGTCAGTCAATCTGTCTATCTACAGACCGCAATATACTAAAACTCTTTATGAAATTTGGACATAATTTTTGTGCTAAGAGGAATCAAAAGAATGAGATGAAGTTGGTTATGCTGAAATATAATTTTTATTTATAAATATTAACGGTCTTATTCATAATAAATTCTTATTTTAGATTTATTGTACAAAATAGATATTAAACTGTTTTCCCTTATTAACTTCTTATAAAAAAACATTCATAATGTATTAAAAACTGTTCAATAACTATTTCGTTCTGGCAATGCTATGTTTATTTTCTCTCAATTTTTTATTTATTCGTAATTTAAAAAAAAAAAAAAACATTTTAGTTTCCTTTTTATTTCATGTCTTCTTTTTACAAAAATATATTAATTTTTATTACAAAATGTGTCCAATGCTTTAACAATTTAATAGCTCAGGAGGAATTGGGATTTATGACCTTTTTTGATATATTAATTTGTGAAATATTTTAAATATTCGAATAATTAATTTGTTTTGCTTTTATATTAGGGTGATCGACGCTATTTTCCAACCGGTTTTTTCAGTCAATTTGCTGTCGGTTTTTTTTAAATGTTCATTTTTCGAATGTCGAATAGACCGGTTTTTTTAAACACAAAAAACCGGTTTTAAAAATAGCATTTTATTTCAGAAAACATGTACTAAATAGTGATATTTGAAAATTTAGGAATAATTTTTTAAATATTCATAAAGACTGATTTCTTATGTTTTTAAAATATAGTTTAAGTCTAAATTGGAATTTATTCTGTAATATTTAACAAATAAATAATTAATAATTATCCTATATGACCCAATTTAATTTTTTTGATTCAATATTTCCTTTATTTTTTAAAGGTGTTGTGTTAAAAAAGTTTCACCTGCAGAATCGTTTCAATTGAGACTTAATTAATATACTATCTCCATATTAAGCCATGGTTTCTGTTTATGCTAACTAAAATTTAGATGATTTTTTCTACAATTTTGAAACATAATTAACTTCTAGTCATCTAGATATATAATTTGCTTAGCATTTTTTCTCTTTCCAGAGCTTTCTGAAGCTACCAAACGACGTAGAAAATTAAAATTTGGCTTAATTATAAAACTATTTGTCCAACAAATCCTAATGGAGCCATATTTTGAAATTTTTATCAGGGAGCGGATATAAGAGGATTTATGTGTCTTTTTCTAAGAATTTTTTCTCTTTCCAGAGCTTTCTAAAGCTCCCAGAAGACATAGAAAATTAAAATTCAGCTTAATTATAACCCTATTCGTTCTACAAATCCTAACGGAGCCAGATTTTGAAATCTCTATCAGGGAGCGCAAATAAGTGGATCTATATATATGGATTTAAATATATCTTTCCTAAGCAATGTTTCCCTTCCAGAGCTTTCTGAAGCTCCCAGACGACGTAAGAAACTAAAAATCGTCATACTTATAAAACTATTCGTTCAACAAATTCTAACGGAGCCAGATGTTTCTATCAGGGACCGAAAAGTTTTTTTTTGGTATTAAGAACTTTTGAGTTGCTATACTTATTATTTTCTCTCCAAATCCTTTCAAAAACTGATTCTGCATTTCGGTCAGGGAGCGCATTACGACGATTTTTTTTTTATTTTGAAAGGTTTACGAATTTAAAACTTTAATCAATATAATTCCAATAAATTTGAACGGCTTCAAATAATTGACTTCGATTAGGGAGAGGAAGGTGTCTAAATGTTGTTCATATTTTTTTCTTTTAATTTTCGGATTTGTTTGTGCATATTTTCATTATTATATTATTTTTCCTGACATTGTTAGGCTTTTACGCTTGTATTTAATAAATTTTAACTTAATTATAAGAATTGATTTTTTTAAAGCCGGTTAATCGGTTTTTTCTGAATTTCAAAAAGTGCAACCGGTTTTTTTAAAGTACCAACTATTCGAACTATTCGAAAACCGGTTTCTCAAAAAAGTCGAATAATCGATCACCCTATTTTATATGCATCACCAATTTCCTATTTTATTTTTAATTATTTTTATTTTTTTTTTTTTTCATATTTTTTTAATTATTTCAAAAAAACCCCTCTAAGTATATCTACTGACCACCGGGTGTAATCATAATGAAAGGAAATGGGATGATTTAAAGCCTGATTTATGAAATTTTATATATAAAGCGTTATGTTATTGAAAAACGGGAATTTTACATAAGTTAAAATAATATGCGCCAATTTAAATCAACAAATTGCATTGCTGGTAGACCTATATATTTTCAAGTAGTTATTTTTAAAAAAGGAACAGTGATTGCAGTTAAGAAATTATTGCTAATGCAATTATTTGATTGAATACAACACTCACACATTCCACTTTGCAAATGGAGCTATTAGCACTTTTTCATTAGTAGCTAATAACAAACACCTTCAAAATTTATGGAAGCTGATTGAATATTTTATTACGAGTCTGTTTAGACTATAGCACGTTTACTAACACTTTTACCAATTAATAAATGCAATTTTAATAAATTCAATAACAAGTTAAACTCAATGAAGAATTATATGGAAGGTAGGCGGATCAAACCCACTTTTAATTTTCATAATTATTAACTATTTATACAAAATCTCAATGGCTTTTGTTTAAGAGATATCGGCGGAAAAGTATCAGCTTGAGATATGACGGACACTTAATTTTCTAGTATTTTGCCAGATAGTATAGATCTTTTTGATTTTGGTTTTAAAATAATACGAACTTTTTTGGCTTTAGCAGTAAGCAAACTACAAGTCCATTTGGTCTTTCTCTTAACAAGCTAAAAGAACGTTAATATTTTGTTGGCACAAATACACTGTGCATTTTTTCACCAAATGTTTGCAAATTTTGAATATATATTGTTTGCAAAATATCATTCCATATGTATTTTATGCAACAGAAAGAAATAACAGTTGTATATCTAATTATTATAGTGAGTCTGTGTAAAAGATTTTAATGCAGTTATAAATTCCACTCTATGGAATAAATAAGACCTAAATATAAAGTAATATGTTTAAAGCTATGCAAAACTTTTTTGTAAATGCATTCAATTTGCTGGAAAAATATAATATTTCTAAAAATTTATTTTATCAGACTGTTAAAGTAGGTTCTCACCAACAATATATTTTTCCAATTTTATATAGTTTTATTAAATGCTTGCTTATAAAACAAAAAAGTGATTATGAATAATAAATTTTCAAAATTTCTTATTAACCTTCAATAAAACCTTTTATAAATTGTTCAAAATGATTATAAATAAGGCTGTAAATCTATATCATATTTTCTACAAACTATTGCACCGTACAATATAAACAAAAAAATTCTCACATATGATAAGATCCATATACAGTGAAAATATAGACTATAGTATTCGTTTTTCCTTTTTAAAGGACTTTAAAGTTTTGAAGGATGCACGAGGTTAATATTTATTTTTAATACTTTATAATTAACATTATATAGTGACATGGATATCAAATAAAAGAAGAGACATTATAACGTATTATTTGTATATCCTACACCACCATAGGTGTTTGGGGTATTATGGGTTTGTGCTGATGTTTGTAACGCACAGAAATAATTATCGGACTTTAAAGTATACCGTTCGACTCAGAACCACTTTCTGAGTCGATTTAACGATATCCATCAGTTCGTCTGGCTGGCTGTCTGTCCATGTAAACCTTGTGAACAAAGTACAGGTCGCAATTTTAAAGATATCTTGTTGAAATTTAGCACGAATAATTATTTTGACACAAGGACAAATTTAAATTGGTTATGATCAGTCCATTATTTCACCTAGCCCCCATACAAATGTCATCCTGGAATAGATGTTTAACGATCATAAATAGCTTAAATATAGCAATATTTTAGTGTACAAAGAAGTTTTGTGTAAGTATCAATCTTTGTGCCAACATCAAGATCGGTCCATAATTGACCATAGCTTCCATACAAATCCCTCTTCCGAAAATCACTTTAACGTGCACAAATCCCATACAAATGTCAGTATCAAGTTAATATTCGACACAAATAAGATTTATATAAGTGGAAACAACATTGCCAAATTTTATGAGAATCGGTCTATAATTTACCATAGCTCCTATATAAACCTTTTTCCGGGAATAGCCCTAAAAGGCATAAATTCACATAGATGTTAGTATCAAAGCATTGTTCTGATTTTGGATATTTGGTTTGAAAAAAATTTAACATATATAAAATTCAATAATTTGGAAACGGTTGATCCTAGAGTTTTGATTGTTATTGTTTTGGTACCACTTAAAAGCTTTATTACCAAATCGGTCCAAAAATATGTGGACACATTGTGTCCACACACTGCATAAATCTTGACAAGTCAGGAATTCTTTAGGAAATTTCATAAGCTTTTCAGTCCTAAACATATCTTTAACATATCCTCGAATATCAGCAGCATACAAATTTTGACCCGGATGTAGCGAAAAATATGCCAGTACATACGTTTCGTCGGCTATTACTCAACATGAGTATTTTTATATGAAATTTGGTTTTAATTTCCGTGCCCTATTCTTGGCTTCTAAATTTTTTGTTTTCTACTCCGCATTAGCTTTAACATTTCGCACCAAATAGTCTGACCACTGAGCTAAACGGGCTGCTTTTCTACCAGATGTGTTATAATTTCTTTTCAATATGCTTTCAATTTTCTTGGCCTTCCCAATATCATGTGGACTACGTACATCTTTTCGTCATTCAGTTTGATCAAAATGAATGAATTAAAAATAATAACTGACATATTTTTCAAAGATAACTAAAAAGATCAAAAAAAAATTTAAATTTTGCTTCGGAAAAAAGTTATGAGCCAAAGCGTGTGTTAAGATTTTTTCGATCGCACTCCTTATATTAAAAATCGCACTCCTTATATTGTCAAAATATCAAAAAATTTATAAAATATTGCCAAATTTAATGGACCAGCAAATAAGGCCACAGTGGAAAACATTCTGAATGGAAAACAATCTAGATCCAAGTCTCAGTGGAGTGCAATATTTTGAAGTGTTTTCTATAGGGGCCATACTAAATGTATTTTCTATGTCAACTTTTGAACTAGGTTAGTTTTAAAAGTTACGGACGTTTCAAGTTTTTTATTTTTCCGTTGAAAATATTAAAGTTAAAAGGTACTACAAATGAATAATATGTCTTTTCAAAACAACGAAGAACAATCGTGATTTTATTAGAAAAAATAACATAGAAACTACAAATGAAAATCAAATAATTAAACTTTTAATTCGGCCATATCCTGATGTAACAGTTCAGCGAAATAGAACAAATCAAAAACAAAAGTATTAATAAATATTACTAAACCAGTAACTTCTGCGAATAATATTTTAAATGATTAAGCATTTGGAAAACTAATACATGCGTCAATTTTTGTAACACATATATATTAAGGCGACTCACTTCCTATGGATAGAAAAAAAGTAATTTTTTTCTCCCATAGGAACGTATAGAAAATATGGTATCATTTAAAAGGTATTTGGATGGTGCGTCCATTGGTATATAAAACACATCCAAGAGTAACCTCAATATTTTTTTAATCCACGAGCCATCTTATTTTTTAAGGTTTTTCAAAGTATTGCTTGTTGTTTTTAAAGAAAATTTTTAAATTTTTACTTGCTTTTAGGTATGATTTGGCTATGTCAGAGGTACACTATTCTGTGTCCCATAACTCCGCTCCTGAGATGTATGGATTCTACAAACTTAAAATTTTACTCTCCTCTGCAATGCCTTTGTGAACTTTTATGTAAATTTTAAAAAAAGTACCGTAACATTTTAAGTTCAAAATTATTGTATTTTAGCACAATTTTTAACAAAATAAAAAATATTAGGATAAAACAAAATTTTCAAATACTTGATAAAAAACACTCTAAAATACGAAAAATTCATTTTCAAAATTAAAATAATCGCCAATTTCGACATATTTTTCCCAACGTGCGCACTCATTACGTTTTTTATAACCGAATTATGCGAATTAAAAGGAAATTAAAATAAATTTTATTTTAAGATGATAATTAAAAAATAAGACATTTCAAATTTATGATTTTAAACACAAACAACAACTACTTAACACCTTTTAATTCTATTTTGCGTATTATCATTAATTTTAAATCATTAAACCTGAAGTTAATAACAAAATCAATTAAATTTGAAAATGCATTTATTACCAATAAAGAAAACAATTTGTTTATTGTAAACAGTTAATTAAAATCTTGTTTGAAATAAAAACAAATATATTATTTTTAAAGTAATAATTTGTTATTGAAGACAGTAATAAAAACCCAAATATGAACCAAAGTAATTTCTTTTTTATTAATTTTTTAAATTACAATTACAGCCACATTAAAATGCATCACAAGTACATACATATGAATATCTAAAACACTATACTTATGAACTCATTTAATTATTATTTTTTTACGAAAATTAAAAATTGCAAAATAATTGTTATAATTGTATATATTGTTATAAATGTCAAAAATTGTCCAATAAACGTTATTTTCGGTTCATGATTCATTGTGAAGATGAATCTGTTAAATTTTTGCAAATATTACAAATTACTCTTTTTGCAGCAGAATAATAATTTTTAATAACACAAATCACAATTATTTGAAATCATTAATAATTTTTTAATTGTTCTACTTAAAATATATTTCTATTTAATTTATTAATTTGTGGATTCATTGACATATTTATAATCTATATATACTGCATAATTATTAATTTTTTGTTAAATTCGTAATGATAAAATATAGGATATTTTAATCCTTTATAGTTCACAAAATATTTCATATATATGTGTGTATTTTATGACTGGTAAGTAATATCACTTTATCATATTTATAAAGTCGGCAAAATACTGTTTTCTATATAATATATAACTTCTCGTATGGCTTTTTGTAGATTGTTTGACTGGAAATAAAAGAGAGAAAAAAAAAAAACATTTGTATGTTAATCATATGACAAGATATATTGTTATAGATCAATATAACATACATTTTTAGCCGAAGCATTGTCTTTTTTATAAGAATAATTATAACCATTACTATCACTGTATTCTCCTTCAATATGAACATCACTTTCATTATTATTTTGTTCACTATCAGCACTTGTGTCACTGGGCTCTTTTGCAGTATCGCCATTCGAATCATTACCCATAAACAATTGATTCTCATTAACAAATTTAAATTTATAATTTTCATCGCCATCACGTAGCCACTCAAAATTTATTATTTGCCAACCAGTATTATCGTAGTTGAAATCGATCATAAAACGTAAATGATCCTTAGGACCCAACAATTGAGTAGACAATGGCACTAGATTACCACTAGCATCGTGTACATATTTAATACCACGATCACCATATCCCCCATCATAGGGACGATGTATGTGGTAATATTTACCACTATCATCGGGAACATATTTGCCCAAATGTGCACCATATAATTCGGGAACATAACGTCCTGGTTTTACCGTTGTGGTCTCCTGAGTCTCACAGTTAATTAATGATATTGTGATTAATAAAAATATTTCTATTGTTGCACAGAGGATTCCCTTAGGCTGACACATCTTAACTTTTATTTGCTATAATTTTAAAGGATTATTGTTAAAGGAAAAATATTACAATCCGATTGAGTATTGTATTCACAGAAAAACTGTGTTTGCCACGTTTTAATACGAAATTCATTTGAAGACTAATTTCACAATTGCTTGATTGCAAGTATTAACAGTGATTTTTAACTAAAATAGAAATAGAAAAAGATAACAACTATTAAAAACATGTCAATAATTTCTTTAATTTTATTAAAATGATTTGAAACTATTTATGCATTTACATATATAAAATAAATATTTTTACAGTGATTTTCAAAAGATTTAAAGCTGTTTTTAATGCGCCCAGTTTCAGGAGCAAAACAGATTTATAAAAAGCGTTGCAAAACTTATCGCAGAATTAATCAAAAAAATCTTGTAATTTATTAGATTTTGTTTTACGTACATTATCATAATACTTGTTTTTTAGTAATAAAAAAATATTTATAAATACCATTATTTTTTTTCTATAACACACTGTAATAAAACATTTAGGGTATTAATAATATTTTGACTTTAATGAACATTCTTTGATTATAATGCGTCATAATATTCAGTCAGCAACAAATTATTAGAAGATTTAATATTAATAAATTTTGTCTAAATAAAAAAGTCACTTGTATTTAAGTCTTCTTTATTAATACATATAATTGCTTCATTTTAATAAGTATACAGATTTCTTATAAACGTTACTTAATTTTTAATTACAATTTATAATTTAATAAATTGAGCTTTTTTTCTTTACTTAATTTGTTATAAATCGTTCAAATTTAATTTGTTTAAGTGCAGTGATTGAACAATTTTTTATTATTTAAATAAGGTTTTATTATTTTAAGATATCATTTGATAATAAATGCTATTTACAATACATAAATTACGTTTAAAGTTTTGAAGGAATTTATTTTTTTCGCGGCGTACTGGGACCAAGAAAATTTCACATGGACGAAGTTTATGTGTTTTCGAATTGACTTAATTTGGAGGTAAAAAATTTGCCAAAAATTCATTTATGAATTCCAGTTATACATATTAGTTTAAGAGATACAGTTCGAGATCGAAAACAGAATAGCATAAAGAAAGGCATATTTGTATTTTTTTATATCATCAAAGTTTAACGCTCTAAAAATATGAAAAATGCGTTTTGAATATTGTAGGAATACTCATTTCAATCTCCATAAAAATTAGTAAAGAAAATATGATTCCATAAAGAGTTTTTAGGTTATATAACTGTTTAGGTAAGAGTAAGAGCCCAGCGGTAAAAATTGCAAGGCCTCCATCGTGCGGGCCTTATAGAAAGTCTATTTCCCCCTTCTTTCAGATGCAATTGCTCATGCTAACATGCCTTCTATAGTAAAGCCATCAGGAATGCCTTATCCCTGCCTTCTAAAAGATCCAATAGACCTTTCGACTTCGCTTCTCTTAGAAGGATCGTGAGAAGTTGTAACTTTTTAAAAATATTTCGTTTTTAGCAACAACAAAAATATGTAAAAAAAACAATGTTTCAATTCCCTTCTCTTAGAAGGGAAGAAAGACTACAATATTTGAAAAAAAAAAAAAAAAACAAAAAAAAAAAAAACAAAAAAAAAAAAAAACCATATAGAAACCATTACAGAAATAATATCAAAATTTAAAGCTGAAATTCCATACAAATAATAAGAATTCATTTAGTATCGTTCCATGCTTTGTTTGAGTGGGATGTGTTTTTCTAAGTTAATTTTATTTTTTATTTATAGTTTTTATTATAGGTATTTTATTAAAAATTTAATTGTTTATATTATATCTTTGTACTTTTGACAAAATAATTTGACAAAAACTTTAAGTTTTTTCAAGACGAGTAAATAAAGAAAAAAATCAACAGTTTCTATAAAAATATCATTTTTGAATAATTTGTCTTATATCGACTTAAGATGTTTTGTCAAAAGTTAACAGAAATGTTTTTTCATATTGAATTTTAGTTTTTTTAGTTTTAACAGCCTTAAGGTTAATAAGAAATTTTGAAAATTTATTATTCATAATCACTTTTTTGATTTATAAGCATTTAATAAAACTGTATAATATACCGTTTATATCAAAACGAAAACCAATTGGTTTTTAAAAAACTGAATTTATAAAACCAAATCGTTTACATACCTTTTTCCCCCTATGTGGTTTTTACTGACACATTTATTTCTTTATATATTTTTACTTAAATCAAATTAAGTCTATTCTTGTTGTTTAAAATATTTTAAATAATAATTTAAAAATAATGTTCACACAAAAATTACAAAACAAATAATATGCCATTTACACCAAACAAAAACTAGTAGTTTTTGGCTTCATTTTGTTTTTGAATAAAAAACTACATAAATTTCTTGGGTTTTTCCATACAAATCAAAAACCATTTTCATGTAGTTTTTGTCGAAAACTAAACGAAAACTAGTAAAATAATTATTTATGATACAGCCTGTTCATAGGTTTTAGATCATAAAGCTTTCGTATATGTCAGTTGAAAGAAAATGTCAAATTAATTGAATTAATTTGAATAGTTTTTTATATTTTTTTAACAAACTATTTCAAAAATATTATTAAAAACAATTTAAAAAATATAAGTGTACATAATTATAGTTCGATAAAGTTATTTTAAGAAATTTACAAACAATCAAAAACCGAATAAAGCCAAAAACTACTAGTTTTTGTTTGGTGTAAGTTCCATATAAAATTTGAAAATTTTATTGGTGAAAACATACTTTAACGGTTTGATAAAACAAATTTTTAGAAATATATTACTTTTTTAGCAAATGCAATGCATTTACAAACAAGTTTTGCATAGTTTTAAATATATTACTTTATATTTAAGTTTTATTGCACAGTTCTATAGAGTGGGATTTATAACTGTACTAAAATCTTTTTCACAGACTCACGATAGTAATTAGATATACAACTGTTATATCTTTCTGTTACATAAAATACATATCTGGCTAAATACTATGAAATTAAGTGACCGTGGTATCTCTAGTTGGTACTTTTCCGCTAAAATCTCTTAAACAAAAGCCATTGAGATTTTGTATAAATAGTTAATAATTATAAAAATGAAGAGTGGGTGTGATCCGCCTACCTTCCATATAATTCTTCATTGAGTTTTACTTGTTATTGAATTTATTAAAATTGCATATATTAATTGGTAAAAGTGTTAGTAAACGTGCTTATAGTCTAAACAGACTCGTAATAAAATATTCAATCAGCTTCCATAAATTTTAAAGGTGTTTGTTATATGCCAGTAATGAAAAAGTGCTAATAGCTCCATTTGCAAAGTGGAATGTGTGAGTGTTGTGTTTAATGAAATAATTGCATTAGAAAAAATTTCCTAATTGCAATCACTGTTCCTTTCAATGCAATTTGTTGATTTAAATTGGCGCATTTTATTTTAACTTGCGTAAAATTCCCGTTTTTCAATAACATAACGCTTTATATATAAAATTTCATAAATCAGGCTTTGAATCGTCCCATTTCCTTTCATTTTGATTACACCCGGTGGTCAGTCGATAGACTAGGAAGGGGTTTTTTATAAATAATTCATAAAATATGAAAAAAAAAAAAAATAATAATTAAAAACAAAATAGGAAATTCGTGATGTACATAAAATCAAAACAAATTAATTATTCGAGTATTTAAAATATTCAACAAATTTTATATACCAAAAAAGGCCATGAATCCCTTTGCTTCCATAAGCTTTTAATTCGTTAAAGCATTGGACATATTTTCTAAAAAAATTTTATATTTTTGTAAAAAAATAAAATTTTTCTTTTTATTACGAATAAATTTTCAATATTTTATTTATCACTAATAGAAAAATGAGAGAAAAGAAACATAGCATTGCCAGAACAAAACAACAACTTTTTAATAGTTATTGAACTGTTTTTAATACATTATGAATAATGTTATTTTTATAAGAAGTTAATAAGGAAAAACAGTTTAATATCTTTTTTGTACAATAAACCTAAAATAAAAATTTATTATGAATAAGACAGTAAATATTTTACAACAATTTAAAATTCTTTTTACCACTGGGAGCTAATGTGTCAATTACAGACGAGAAATTTTCGTAGAGTATAAATAGTGCTACAAAGAAATTTAAACAATTGTTATTCTACTGATTTTTTAAATCAAATGAATTCAGACTTATATATTGTGAAACAGTTTTTTTGGATATCCGCACAATTGATATTCATACATATATCGTAGAAGTAGAATTTAATAATTCTTAAAGAAGTGGCTGATGAACATCTTTTCCAAAACCGCTTGAGGTAATTTAAATGTGAGTTCAAATGGTATAAAATTGTAGATTCCATTGGGTGAAAATAATCAAATGTATTGCATATTTAAACGTACATAAATTATGAAAAGAAACATCGAGCATAATATATTCGAAAAATGTCAACTTCCTATGATGATTGGAACATGATGCTATATAGTCTGACATGACTGTCTTTTTCTCTTAACATTTTTAATGTATTATTCCAAATTTTTAGAAGTTAATTCCGGATGTTGTCCATACCAATGGCAAATTTGTATCGTATATTTATAATGTTTACAAGATCCTTTCAATCAGTTTTATTTTTTTTACTTGCTGCTTCTTAGTGCTGACATGATGTTTATTTGAATTCATACCTAAGATACATCCTAAATAGTGTATTCAAAAACCGAAACCGGTTAACCTTTTTTTGAATTTAAAAAAACCGACCGGTTTCGAATAATTTCTACCTCGAATTATTCGACATGTCGCACATTGGGGTAAAAGGGGTCGAAAATGACGCTTAATTCAGGGAAAGGTGATATCAATATTTTAAAGATCACGTTTTATTTTTTTATTGATTATTAGTTAAAAAAATTTAGTTTTAGAATTTCAAAAAAAATTTTTTTTAGCAGAACGGTGATGTCTGTCCGTCCGTCTATACATTAGAGTTAAATGGGTCGAAAATTATGCATTATTCAAAGAAGGGTGGTATCAACACTTCAATGATCATGTTTAATAAATAAAAAATTTATTTTTAGAAATGTAAGATGGGACGCTTAATTCAGGAAAAGGTGATATCCAAATTTTGATGATCATTTTCTATTTTTTCTATTTATTAGTTAGTAAACAAATGCATTTTTAGAATTCTAAAATATTTGGGTTAAATGTGTCGAAAATTCCACTTAATTCAGGTCCTTCATTTGATTTTCATATTAATCAAAAAGTAGAAAAAAAAAAATACTTTTCGAATTTTAATATTTTCTTGAAAGAGTTATAATGTCCGTTTATCTGTCCGTCTGCTTGTTAATTTTTGCAAACTTTCCAATTCAAAATCGTTTAACTGTTGACTCAATAAAGATAATGACAAACTATTTTCTTTTTTCGATAGATAATTTTGCTTTTTAACCAACTACATAAAATATAATAAAATCAGTTGAAACTATTTGGCTATATGTGGAAAAATCTTAACCAAGATCTTGTAAAATTGAGATTTTTGAAATTTCAAATGTATTAACTCGAAAAATATATAAGATAAGTAGTACATGCAAGCATGTTTTCTAAAGTATTTATCAAGGACTTTAAGGTGATATAAAAATCTTGGAAATCGGGTAAGGAACAAAAATTCGCTAGTGGTTAAACATTTTCCATGACACTAGTACTCTATTTTGAACCCCTATAGTTCCGCTCCTGATGCGAATATTGGATCCCGCTTCTAAACTCGAAATGCTACTATCCTTTGCTACGTGTGTGAAATTTCATGCAAATCCAACCAGCCGATTAGAAGTCACAGATTTATTTCGATTATTCCCCACTGTTTAATGTTTGATAAAGCAAAGAAAATAATGTCTGGCACAGTTTTTTTTTGTATGAAATTTAATGGAGTTTTTTTGAAAAAAAAAAAAAAATATTTTCTCAAATCGGGCTATATGTGCGCCTGATTTTTTTTCATAGTATTAAAGTGGACAATATGTACTATTTTTCAGAAAATTTTTAGAACAAACATCCTGTAACATTTTAAGTTGCATTCCAAGTTGAAAATTATTGTATTTTAGGATAATTTTCAAAAAAATAGCAAAAATAGTAGGACAAAATATAATTTACAAATACTTGAAGAAAAGTACACTTAAATATCTGAAGTTAATGGTTTCATTTTAAATTTTTACCTTAAAGGACTTTTTATTTTAAATAAATACAGTAAAAATTGATGAAAATTTTATTTTTTACAATTTTTCAAAAATGTAATAAAACTCCTAACTTTGACAGCACCTTATAAGAAAACGACACAACCTAGCTTAAAGATTTTAATTTATATTGATATATAATTTTGTCTATTTTTATTCGGTACCCAACTTTATTACAAAACTTTAAATTTTAAAATTCAATTAAGTACCACTTTTGACACATTTTTCCCCAACACATTTTTGCCGGGTTTTTTTCTAAAACACCCAGTGTTTTTCATTTTTATACCTATTTTATATACATATGTGGCTGGGTATAAAAATATTTCAATGAAACTCGGTACAAAGGAGTTTTATATAAGTGTCAATCTTTGTGCCAAATTTCATGAAGATCGGTCCATAATTGATCATAGCTCCCATATAATCCCCTCTTCCGAAAATCACTTTAACGTGCATAAATCCCATACGAATGATATCATCAAGTTAATATTCGACACAAATAAGTTTTATATAAGTAGAAACAACATTGTCAAAATTTATGAGAATCGGTCCATAATTTACCATAGCTACGATATAAACCTTCTTCCGGGAATCGTCCTAAAGTGCATAAAATCATATAGATGTTAGTATCAATGCATTGTTCTGTATTTGTATAATTAATTTTACGTTTAGTATAAGTGTTGGTCTACAATTGGCCACAGGTCTAATTTTTAGCTCATATACAATGGTGTAGGGTATCAAATGGTCGGTCTTGACCGACTATAGTTTCTCTCTTTTATATTTTCATAGTGTACATTATTTAATTATATGTAAATATTCACATAGATGCAATTTATAACAAAAATAAAATTAGCGACGAAAATGAAGATACTGTATCAATATTGATAATGCTTTAACAATCTGTTGCGAAATCGGAGTAGTAATTAGAAAATTAAAAGCAAAAAGAACTTCAAAACTTTATACAAACGCAAGAAGTTAAGGAGGTACGATTAATTTGTCACATAAAACACAGATGGAGCTCTTTGTCAAAAATTATTGAACAGTTTTTATGAATAAACAAATGTGTTAATCATACGTTGTTAAAGTTTGGTATAAGTCCCAATACAAATCTTGAAATACATGCACTAGATAATCTTTGGAAAACTTTTCAACCATTAGAAATAGCTATAAAAGATCATTCAAAAGGTTCTGCAACTCTAATAGAGGGAGAAGAAATTAATAAGTTTTTGTATACAAATTAGAAAAAAAAATAACACTCATGAATTATGTTATCGAATTATAATAAGCATGAATGATCACAGAATTAATGTTGTAAATATATTTATTTGAGTTCAGGAAAATTACGATAACAGAAACTAGGGAATTCACAGTTGATTTATATAATCGTCTATTTTTAAGTAATGTAGATAAAAATACAGATTCTGATAATGATTTAGGTTTGAATTCTGAAAATTCGAATATATTAATTTGTGATTTAAACTGCATTCAAAACCCATAAAATACCTACAATCACATTCTTCGTTATATGACGACCTTTTATACCTGGACAAATGCAACAAAAGAACAGAAAAATTGGAAAAGTTATATTGACAATGCGTCAAAACTCCACTAATATTGAACGTGTATTTTCGATTTCCAGTTTAATCAAAAATAAACAAAAAATTGGCTCAAATGTTTGTATATTATTTTTAAAATATTATTATAATAACAATATTTTTAAAATGCAAAATGATCTCTTTCATTAATTAAAAATGAAATTCTTTAGTAAATATTTTTTTAAATACAAATTAATTGAAATCAATACTAATTCTTACACAGAAAAAAGTAAAAATGGACAATTACGAAATTGCTTATATTAATTAATTTTGGTTTGATTTTTCTCCAATCATCAACATGATAATATTAATAACTAGAATAATTGATTTTATTATAACTCCTTTTTTTAAATAGATATAATGAGATAAAAATTGTTAGAAGTTGACTTAAATTTATTTTATATCTATATTTTTATTTAAAAAACAAATTGTAAACCAATTAGAAATTTAATTATATTAATAAATAATATAATTAAATTCTAATATAAAATTGGTTAAAAATTTTATTAAAAAATAATTTGAAATAATTTTTTTTTGTGTTATTTACAAAAAAAAATCATTTAAACAAGCGAGAATGTTATATTCGGCTTTGCCGAATCTATATATCCACCATCAAGTTTTTCAAATTTTACGTTATATGGGAGGTGGGCGGTAATGTGGGTGACCACGCCCATTTTTTGTTTCCGAGTTTACATTGATCCTTGAACTATTTGTATAAATTTCATTGATATTTAAACTTATATTGGAGGTGAGCGGTAAAGTGGGTGGTCCACGCCCATTTTTGGTATCCAAGTTTATATTGTTAAAGAGATATCAGCAGATGAAGTTACAACGGACACCCTGTGTTTCTAGTATTTAGCCCATTTTTTGTTTATTAACCGATTTTGCCCATTTTCAATCCTAAACAAACCTTATATAAGATAAATATTTGAGCCAAATTATATACTTTATGGGGTGTTAAATGATTTTTTCGACATGTTACACACGGAATGACAAAATCAATATACCCCCATCTTTTTGATGGTGGGTATAAAAAATATCAAATAGTTTACTACCCAGCAAAGAAACGTTCAGGTACTTCCAAAAAAGAAGATTTTCACTACTTCAAAAGTATACTACTATAGAACTAAGTGCGTATTTTAAACTTTTTTGAAAGTTCTTAATAATCCCAACTAAAAGTGGCCATATATTTTTATATATGACACTTAAGGACTGCGCACGAAAAAATCCGTGCGTGCAAATCTGCTTATAGAAACTAAACCAGAGGGTGAACTTTTTTAAAATTATATTTTTATTATTGACTGTTATGTTCAAGTTCTAAACATAAAATAATAAATTATTCTCTGTTGGTTTTTAAGGAAATATCTGAATTTTTCCAGAATTCTTCCAATTGAAGGTTTTATTGGGATTCGGTCAATTTTTTGCTCGAATAAGTGCAGTTATTTTTAAATTCCGCTTCATTTTAAGCTGAGCTTTTAATGTTCTTTAAATTATTTTAACTAGAGCCCAATATCTTTCATTTGCTCAGAATTTCGGACAATTTGATGGATTAGCATCTTTTGGTATAAACACTAACAATTTCTTTATTGCCACTGCATTGTTTGATTGCTGTAATGAGAAGAATCAAGAATATGTCAGAAGAAAGTGGATGCACTGTATTTTCTTCGGAAAGGGAAACGTATTTTCCAAAGGCATTCATTCACGCATATTTCTGTGTTAATGGAACCAATTTTTATGAATGAAGTGATTCTTTTCCGCATATGCATATTGCTTCCCAAAACAAAAATTGTCTTGGGAATTTCAAATTTTTTAATACACGATGTTTTTCTGCCATATCCCCTCTAGTATCTGCAACATAAAATTCCCGGCCAGGAAGTTAAAAAAAGTTTGCCTGTACAAACGTTTCATCGTCAATTATACACTAAACATAAGTATTAAAAAAATCGTCTGCAGAACTTTCACGTCATTTTTATACCTCCAAGTTCTTGTTTTGCGTTTCTATAAGGATTTTTTTTGTATTTTATACGTCTTCAGGATAGATTTCTTTTCAACTTTTCTGATAAAAATTCAAAACAATTAATATTTTTGACACTTTTCTTCCAGAGATGAGGGAATTTCCTCTGAAAATCCTTTATATTTTGTCTGTGTCCTACAGCATGAAGATACTATTTTTCTTCCACTACCAGGTTTCCATTCAGTGACCATGACTTCCTTATATAATATTATGACCCAAGAAACTGTATTTTGTCACACAACTACCTTCCTAGCAATTGATTTATATGTCCAATGTGAGATTTCATAAAAAATTTCAATTATGTGTTTTGGTGTTTTATGTTCAATTTCCATTTTAAGAAAAACTAGTTTCGCTATAACCATGAAACTTAGCACATAGCTAGTGAGCATAATGACAAATATAAACCAGTTAACAGAATTATTTAGTTTCACCCACATCAAAAGTAATAAGCCAAAGAGCATGCATGGATTTTTTTGTGCGCAGTCCTTATGACATATCGATATAAATGGGTTTATATATGAAAGTGAAGGAATTCATATGGAGTGACTCCATGTCAAAACGGACAGCAATCGCACGTGTCATCACCGATGTCTATGAAATTCACTGCAGATATTGGCAATTTGACCTGTCCCTCAAATCATAAAATTTTAAATTCAGGTTTCGGTTTGAAAACCGAAAAAAAAAAAATCTAATAATTTTACAAGGTGTACTTGTTTAATTGCTAATAACTTCTAAACTATACATAGTAGATATCTAGTTTTAGTTTCATATCAAAAACAAAAATAATATATTTATAACGATATTTAATTGTTTTTTTTTTTTACTTTTAAAGTTCAAAGGTCAAAGTTGTAATAATCAAATCATTATATCTCAAAAAACGTTATCTTTAAAATTCTGAAACACGTAAAATTTCAAGTTGGAGCCTCATTTAGTTTAGAAGTTTTAGACCAAAATTAAATCTAATTACTTATAACTTCTAAATGGCCCTAGAATAGTCGAATAGGGCATGGAAAATTATTTTAAAAAATGGTATTACTTTTTCGCAGTTGTCAAAAATGTTCACGCACAAAACGAAGTAAAGTTTGGAAATCATTTAAAAAAATATCTTGTCATGTCATTGTTATAAATTAAACATTTTTTTATTTAAAATGAATGTACATTGTACATTCACTTTTGGAAGATTTTAAGAAATCGTTTTTGTGGCTGAGGTTTATATTTCAAAATGACCCGATTTTTTTTTTTCGTAAATAACACAACATTCGTTATCGCGTAGTGCTAGGTCTTAAATTTGATTATAGCCCTAATGTACATACGCCATTTGAGAATAAAATTTTTATTAATTTAAAAGTGTTAAATTTTTGTTTAAAGTTATAAGCCCCGATATGCCCAGCAAAAATTGCTGCATACTAGGGTGATCGACGCGGTTTTCCAACCGGTTTTTTCAGTCAATGTGCTGTCGGTTTTTTCAAAATGTTCATTTTTCGAATGTCGAATAGACCGGTTTTTTTAAGCACAAAAAACCGGTTTTAAAAATAGCATTTTATTTCAGAAAACATGTACTAAATAGTGATATTTGATTCGAAATTTAGGAATAATTTTTTAAATATTCATAAAGACTGATTTCTTATGTTTTAAAAATATAGTTTAAGTCTAAATTGGAATTTATTCTGTAAAATTAAACAAATAAATAATTAATAATTATCCTGTATGAATTTTTTAATCTATTGTAATATATGTAATATTTTTACACCATATTTAATTTTTTTAATCCAATATTTCCTTTATTTTTTAAAGGTGTTGTGTTAAAAAAGTCACCTGCAGAATCGTTTCAATTGAGACAGGCTTCCTTATTAAGCCATGGTTTCTGTTTATGCTGACTAAAATTTAGATGATTTTTTTCTACAATTTTGAAACATAATTATCTTCTAGTCATCTAGATATATAATTTGCTTAGCATTTTTTCTCTTTCCAGAGCTTTCTGAAGCTCCCAAACGACGCACAGTGTGCGATTCAAAAAATGAAATGAAAATAATTATGGAACTTTGGAACGGCTGTTCCGATTTCCGTGAGAGTAGAGGTATAGGCAAGTTTAAGTTTTGAACTTGGACCATATAGACCTACAGGGGGCGAGTCCACAGGGTCTCAAAATTGGACACCTCGGGTGTAAAATTTGTTAAAAACTATCTTGATTCCAATGTTCCATAATTATTTCCATTTAATTTTTTGAATCGCACACTGTGTGACGTATAATATTAAAATTAAAATTTGGCTTAATTATAAAACTTTTCGTCCAACAAATCCTAATGGAGCCATATTTTGAAATTTTTATCAGGGATCGAAAATACGTGGATCTATATATATAGATTTATATATATCTTTCTCAAGCAATGTTTCCTCTCCAAAGCTTTCTGAAGCTCCCAGACGACGTAAGAAACTAAAAATCGGCTTACTTATAAAACTATTCGTTCTACAAATTCTAACAGAGCCAGATGTTTCTATCAGGGACCGAAAAGTCTGTTTTTGGTATTAAGAACTTTTGAATTGCTTTACTTATTGTTTGCTTTACAAATCCTATGAAAAACTGATTCTGTATTTCAGCCAGGGAGCGCATTTACGACGATTTTTTTATTTTGAAAGGTTTACGAATTTAAAACTTTAATCAATATTATCCCAATAAATTCTAACAGCATCAAATAATTGACTTCGATTAGGGAGAGGAAGGTGCCTAATGTTGTTCATATTTTTTTCTTTTAATTTTCGGATTTGTTTGTGCATATTTTCATTATTATATTATTTTTCTGACATTGTCAGGCTTTTATGCTAGTATTTAATAAATTTTAAATTGATTATAAGAATTATTGATTTTTTTAAAGAAATGTAGTATTTTGATATAAATATTAACTTCTGCAAAAAACCGGTTAACCGGTTTTTTCTAAATTTCAAAAAGTGCAACCGATTTTTTTTAAAATACCAACTATTCGAACTATTCGAAAACCGGTTTCTCAAAAAAGCCGAATAATCGATCACCCTACTGCATACCCAGAAGCAGGATTGTAAGGGAGAGATAAAAGAACTCTCCCTTACCAACCTGCTTCAAGAAGGCATGATTTTTGTTCGTGATGTCCCACTTGGTAGGGCTATTTGCTGCGCTACGTATTAGGTTCATACATGCCTTTATTATGCGCATTTTAAGGCATCATAGATGTGATAATTTCATGCCTCTTTTATGTGCATCTTTTAGAGATCCCAGAAGCTGTGAAATCCTGCCTTGAATTAAAATAATGCATTTATAAAAAATATTATTTTTATTTATTATTATTTTTTATTTGATTTGTTTTATAAAAATTTAAAAAGAAAAATCGAAAATTTTTTAAATCAGATCATCAACTGGCCTTTTTATTGGGGGAATCCTTAATTATTTAATCTGCAAAAAAATGATAATAATAAAAAGATATATTACTTAATAGAAAAAAATTAACACAAAAACATAAGATTATGTTACACGTACCGTATATTAAAAAAATAAATAACCCATTGTTTTTTTTCTAATCGTATTTTTTTTTCTAATCGTATAAAAAAAAAAACACAAAATTTCTTCAAAACAAGTCAAACTGAAAATTAAAAAAAAAGTAATAAAACACAAAATACGTTACAAAACATGTCATTTCTTGTATATTATAAAGAAAACTAAAAACAAAATACATATTTAGAGCTTTATTAATTTAATAAATAATATTATTTTGTTAATATAATAGTTATTTAAAATAAATAAAATTTTACTTACAATTTTAATATAATTTTTGTACATTATTTTTTCCGACTTTCACGAACAAACTTACCTCTTAACACTTTCAACGTTCGATCACAACTAATCAACTCAATTGAAAATATTGCATCATCCAACTTAGCAGAACTTTTTGTATTAAATTGTAAATAAAAATGGGGAGAAGAAAGTCATTCGCTTACAATCCTGCATCAGTGTTGCCATTTTAGCACTTTCAGTGCTAGATTTAGCTTTTGAAGATATTAAAATGCACTGGTAATTTGTAAAAATATGCTAAATGCTTTTTAGCACTTTCTAACAGCAATTTTTAATTAAATACTTTTGGATTTTTTTAAGGAATTTCTTAGTAGATTTGACGTTATTAATTGTCAGTTTAAAAATATAAGCCCTATTTTGACTTTATTTTCCAATATTACCATTAACTCCGAAGAAAACATTTCTATAAGTTGTCATTTGAACTATATTTTACAAGAAACATGGGCCACAAAAATATTAATTTTTCTTTACAAAACAATTTAGCATTGTCATTTGCTGCTGTAGAACAATTTAGCATAATTTTTTGGACGTTTTAGCACTTTACCAATTACATCTTCTGGCAACACTGTCCTGCATCCACGTAAGCGAGAGAGGATGCAGGTTGTAATTCAGTAAAAAAAAAATATGAGCTTAATGTAAATTTCTCGCTTCCTTTTATAGATTACTCAAATGCGCATCAATGATGTGCTATCGGCAGGCATGAATAATTTTGCACTGCTTACCAGTACCTAAAAAATTTTTGCTGGGTGTTTTTTCACACTCGAGGTGGTCAAGTTTGACACACTGTAACGGCGACCGTGCTCCACCTACACACTCCAGCCAACAATATTCTGAAAGCCTAAATATAGTTGTATAGACGAATTTTTATACCCTACACCACCATAGGTGGTTGGGGTATTATCCGTTTGTGCTGATGTTTGTTACACATAGAAAAAACCATCAGACCACCACCTTAAAGTATACTATTCGACTCAGAATCACTTCCTGAGTCGATTTAATGATGTCCGTCCGTCTGACCGCCTGTTTGTTCATGTAAACCTTGTAATCAAACTACAGGTCGCAATTTTAAAGATAATTCAATGAAATTTAGCACACTATCTTATTTTAGGCCAAGGACGAACCCTATTGAAACTAGTTATGATCGGTCCATTATTTCACTATATCTTCCTCTCTCGTTAATTCTTGATTTGTTGCCAAAGGTTTCCATATAGATGTCCATACATGCAGTCAGTGTTACCGTTTGGCGACTTTAGTCGCCAATTGCCCCTTTTGCAACCACCTGGCCACTTTTTGGCCCCTTTTTGAAATGGCGACTTTCCAAGACCCATTATATATTAATTTAAACAAATAAATTAATAATTTTAAGATTGTTTCACAGTATAGTGATATAAAAAACTGCGTAGTATTTATAAAAGAAATGAAACTGTTAGTAACTAACAATAATTATAAAGTTATTTATAACAGCTATTTATATCATTATATGCCGAATCTTTTTGCCTTGGATTGAGAAAATAAGAAAATATGAACCCTTATATCCTAATATATATTTTAACATTCCTCAGAGCAATTCCTCGGGGGAACGTATTTTTTTTTATAAATTAAGTCTAACAGACTTAAGTCAATACTTGTTGATCAATGCGTTCCGTCCTAAATATTACCGACGGGGATTTGAAAGACAGGAGTACGTGTGAAGAACTCGTACAGAAGTTTAATTAATTAAAAATGAGGATTGTATGATAACTACTTTTGTGAATAAATCTTTATTTTTGCAATAATAAAAATTGTTGTAAAATAATTATAAATGATTTTGTTTTAATAAAACTGAATTTTGTAGTTTTTCTTAAAATAAAATATTTTTGGTTTTTGTAGTTATCAAATAAGAAAATTTTAAGGATTTTTTAAGTTTTAAAGCAGTTGGCCTCTTTCTTGGCGGCTTTTTATTGTGAAATCCCCTTTTTTGGACACTTTTTAAAAATTATCAACTTAACGCTACATGCAGTGTTTAAATATTAATTTATTACAAATGTAATTTAATAATAATAATAATAAAAATCCAAACTTTTTCAGACGTTGGTTAATATGCATAATAACGCTTTTACCAAAAAATTATTCACATTTTTTTCATAAAAAATAACGTAGACTAAAAACTGAATAAATGAATTGACACAATTTTGAATACTAAATAACAGAAAACATAACAATCCAATTTTTAGAATAAGAAAAAGAATTTTTTTTGAACTGATGTATTAATTTAAAATAAATACGTTTAACAATATTCCATCTAGAAAAGATTTTGTTGTATTTTGTATACTGTAATTGTATATTTTTTCAAAATTTAATTTAAAAACTGGTACGATAAAAGTAAACAACAACTGGATTCAGTTCTCATTTGAACTAACGTCATATGTGGAATACTAGTTATGGATAAATCTAAAAATATTAAAAGAAATATTATTATTAATAGAACTCTTTTAAAGAGTCAGCACAGGTTCAAAATATAAACGATAAAAAATATGATTGTAAAACAAGTAAGAAGTCACAGTCGATCGGTATATACAGAACGTATGTTACACTATATCATTGTAAATATTGAAAACACATCTCTTCATCATCAAAATCCCTTTATTTTAAATATGAAAATCCTGCTGCGGGAAAATAATTTCCATATATTCACTAATAAGTCACTTAAACTAAATTATTTAAGCACATTTTACCAAGAATACATCAAATAACTTTTTAATAGCTATACTTAGATGTGTGTTTATTTGAAGATATACTTTGTGCAATAAATCGCAAAAAAAAAAAAAAACGAGAGAAAGATATAGTCGGTCAAGCCCGACCATATGATACCCTACACCATTGTGTACATTATAATTCGGGGAGGGGTCTTGACTTGGAGTCAAATTCGGACCGATACAGAATACTACGTTGATGTTGACATTTATATGAATTTATTCACCTTTGGGTGATTCCCGAAGGAGGGCCTTATATGGGAGCTATAGTAAATTATGGACCGATCTTTGTAAAATTTGGCACTATCATTTGTGTTCATATATAGAACTTATTTGCGTTGAATATTAACTTTATACTAACATTTTAATGGGATATATGCCCGTTAAAATGATTTTCTGAAAAGGGGTTTATATGGGAGCTATGGTTAACTATGGACCGATCTTTTTAAAAATCGGCACACTTATTTAGACTTATATAAAACTTATATATTCCAAATTTCATTAAAATATTGCTATATTTAAGGGATTTATTATCGTTAAACCCTTTTCCGGGAGGACATTTGTATGGGGGCTAGGTGAAATAATGGACCGATCATAACCAATTTCAATAGGCTTCGTCCCTGGACTATGAGAAACCTGTGTACCAAATTTCATTCATTTTGGTTCAAAATTGCGACCTGTAGTTTGATTACAAGGTTTACATGGACGGACAGACGGTCAGACGGACGGACGGACATCGTTAAATCGACTCAGAAAGTGATTCTAAGCCGATTGGTATAAATTAAGGTGGGCCTTAGACCAATATTTTTGGGTGTTACAAACATCAGCACAAACGCATAATACCCTCCCCACCTATGGTGGTGTAGGGTATAAATAGATGAACACGAACATGTTCTATGTGTGTATATTTATATCGATTTCAGTTTCCAGATGCGGGAAATTCCTTAAACTTACCATTTTATTTAGCATTCTTAACTTTCTAAAAAATTTAAAAAATCTGAAAAGTATATGATTTTTACAACAATATTAGAAAGGCTCCATGGAAATCAATGACCTAAATGGAGTTTAATTGTGATGAAATCAGCTTTAATACGAATATTTCACAAATGTAATAATTACAAAAAAGGCATTTGCATTAATTGCAGCATTTAAATACATTTTCTATAAATACGATATTCAATATTTTTGATTTTTTTAAATACATTTTAAATGCATCCATAAATAGCATTTTTATTTCACAAACATTTTCAAACAAAAGTGTTACTTTAGAGATGCTGATTAATCTGTCAACAACTTCAAGAAATTTGAATATTTAAAGTTGAATAATTTCTATATTTTGTTAGCTTTCATACAAATTTAATTAATTTTGCAAAAATAAGAAAAAAATAGTATTATTTTATGAAAAATTTTAACATGTATTTTTAGAAAGATTTAATTAAAAAGAAAAAAATGTTGTAATAAAGCCGACATAAGAAGAATTCAAATCAAACACCACATTAATCATTAAATTTCACAACGTCTTCTCAGAGCTATTGCTATATAAAATTACATACTTTTGATTTTTTTTTTTTAAATTGTAAAAATGAATCGCGAGATGTCGCCATTTTGCAAAACTAAAATCGATATATGCTTTAAAATATATTATTCATGCAAATTTTTATGGAAATTTGAAGACACCAGATAAAATAATGACCAATTTTAGTAGATATACTTACATACATATGCAAATATATTTTTTTTTTTTAATTTATTTCAGTAAATTTCTGTTCAATTTAAAAGTAAATTTCTTAATTTTATATGCATACCATACATATATACTAAAGATTCTTAATTTGTATGAAGCCAAAAAATATTGCGAATGTAACCCTTTGAAATAATAATTGATATGTTATAAAATACAGTCATAGTCATATATATTTACACTTTTAAAAATTTTTGGAAAATTATAATATTTTGAAATAATTGTTTTGTTGTTGTAAAGCCTGAAATGTGTAGAGTAGATTTTGGTAACTTCTGAAAATGTCGCGGCATATGTTTTAGATATTAAAAGAAAAATTCGTATGCGTTTTTTATTTCAAAGTATTTACACACATTTTCATACTTCAAAATTATTTACACAGCTTAAAAATTCAATTAGTTACCTCGTTGGTCACCTCGGGTATGAATATTTTTTAAAAAATCACCAAATTTCATTTATGATTTGACGTAACTTTTGAACGGATAAATATATTTCAATGAAATTTAACACAGTTATTACTGACGTATTTTCCAAATACTTTGAAGAATTACAAATTTCTATCTGGTCTGTAAGCAGGAGGAGAACCTCTGAAAGTGGTCAACTCTTTTAATTATTTCTTATATAATATCCGAGGTGACCCATTTCGGCGGTCCTCCCCCCTGCCCCGAGACCTCCTAGAAACTTGTGCTCCTCCATAACAGTTGGAAACTACCTCTGTAATAACTATGTGAATCTTCGTTGAAATATATTGAACGATTCAAAAGTTAAACAAAGTTATTTAAAAAACACGTTAAAACTGCTGTGCAGCGTTACCGTTGAGAATTTTTAAAAAGTGTCCAAAAAAGGGGATTTCAAAATAAAAAGTCGCCAAAAAAGGAGATTTTTTGAAAAAAAGGGGCCAACTGCTTTAAAACCTAAAAAACTCTTTAAAATTTGTTTATTTGATAACAACAAAAACAAAAAAATTTAAGAAAAACTACAAAATTCAGTTTTAATAATAACAATATAATTTATAATTATTTTGCAACAATTTTTATTATTGTAAAAATAAAGATTTATTCACAAAAATAGTTAAACTTCTGTACTTTTGTACGAGTTCTTCACTCAAACTCCAGTCTTTCAAATCCCCTTCGGAAAAAATTAAGACGGAGCACATGGATTCAGAAGTATTGGCTTAAGTCTGTAAGACAAACTACTTTTTATTATTGATAATTTAGTAAAAAATACGTTCCCCGAAGGAGGTAGAAATATAAATTAGGATTCATCAAATCTTTTTTTTATTTGTTCAATCAAGTGCATATGATGATATGCTGTTCATAAACTTTATTATTTCTAGTTACTAACAATTTCAGTTCATTTATAAATACTCCGCGTTTTTTTATATCAGTATACTATGAAACAATCTCAAAATGATTAATTTATTTGTTGAAATTAATATATAATGGGTCGATATATTTCAAACAACTTAGTTTCTAGTCACTTAACGCATAGTCTTAAAAAGTCGCCATTTAGTCGCCATTTAAAAAAGGGACCAAAAAAGTGGCCATGTGGTTGAAAAAGGGGCAAATGGCGACTAAAGTGCACTGCTGCTGTTCACTTATGTATATAGAATGCTTCGGCACACATTTACCATAGAAATTGAAGGAAAATTTTGCGGAAGGAGGTAAAGTTTCAGTTAGTTTTTAAACGATTGTGTATAGTATTTGTGCAAGTATTTGGTATCGTTGGAAAGGTTATTACTTGAAAAATAATAATATTTAAATAATAAAGTATTTCATCTAAACTTTTTCCTTAAATTGATCAAAAAAAGAAAAATGTTTGTATTTAGTGTTATTTAACCAAAAAAAAAAAAAAAAAAATATTTGAATTTATATAAAATCTATATTTATAAAATTTTAGTATTATACAAAAAAAAATGGTTCTTAAAAGAAGAGTATAAATATATTCCCACTTTTTTACTCCAAAATACTCAAAATTCCTGTTCGGGGAAAACTTTCTTCAAAAATTTACTTTTTTCAGTAAAATGGTCACCCTGTCATTATAAGAGGCGTGGCTTATTCGACATTTTTTGTGTGTTTAGTCAACATATGGAGGTAACTTTCCAAGGTATTTTTATTTTAATATTAGCTTTGACATTTTTGTACTCCACAAAAAAACTAAAAACACAAAAATTAAAATTAACGAAATTCTGATAGGACTAGCGGGGAGACTATTACCCCAACTGCCCTCGGATTTATTTTACATGCATTTATATTAAGCATTCTTTTAGAAACATAAAAAAAATGTATGGTCCAGAGGAAAATAATGGATTTTAAAGTGAAAAAATGTTACCACCTTTTTGAAAAAAAACACAAAAAATCACTATTTTTTTCAAATTTTCTAATTCAAAATAATATAACTTTTTATCTAAACCACATAGGTATATGATCCTTACACAAAAATTGTTTAGAATTTTGTACAGAATCCAGAGAATATTTAAGGACACAAATTGCGCCCGCCAAGTTAAAAAAACTATAAAAAAAACATGTCCAAAAATGGGTCAAAATTTTACTTTGGTCCAAATATCTCTAAAAGTAAAAGAGATAACCCACACATGTAAGCATATTTTTTGTAGAGAATTATAAGGACTATCTGTGTGTAAAATTTTTTTCAATCAAATCATAAATGAAATTTTGGCGATTTTTTTAAAAATTTTCATACCCGAGGTGACCAACTTTGGAGGTCCACCCCTCGTCCTCCAGACCCGCTACGAACCTGTCCTCTTTCAAATCAATTGCAATTACCCGTGTGAAATTTTATTCAAATACATCCAGCAGTTCTAAAGTTACAGAATTATTTCCAAAAAATTCCGTTTTGGGACCACTGTGCATTGCCAAAAATTATGGTATTCACTCGAATATTGTTTGTTTGATTAATCGACAAATGAAAATCAAATAATTATTCGATTAAATTAAAATCAAGAATTTCGAGTAGCAATTTATTCGAGCAAATTATGCCGATTAATCGAATAATTCGAGTAAAAAAATATTTTAAATATTTCCTTTCTTAACTAGTTTTTAGGAAGTTTTAGTTTTCTAAAAAAATTAGCTTAAAAACAATGTTTCAAAATTTGTATAGAATGTTTCGAATCTAAAAGTGGTACCATAATATGGAATTTTATTAAAAAAAAAAACTGTATTTAGTAAAAAGAACCGAATATATGCCTAAATTACAATATGTAGTTAAAGGTCGTTTTTTAATTACAAAAATTAAATAAAAATATAAACGTCACTTTAAAAAATTATAAAGTAAAATTCAAATAATTTTAATATAAATATAATAAATAAAGAATTTAAGCTTGATTTGGAAAAACATATTTTTGGTTCTACGAATGAAAATACATAGTTTATATACCAATAAATGCAGAGTCTGATATAGAGGATGTGATGGTTTGAATGAAATTTGTAATATAGAAGGAATTTGGACTTGAAATTAAGTTAAGCATGTAAACACGTTCTTTATGTTAAGAATAGCTGAACCACTTTATCTAAAAAAAGGATGATCCAAAGTGCTTTTTTTCATTTTCAAAATGCAATAATTCAGATACTAATAAATATATTTTCACAATTCACAGCCCAACGAACAAAAATCCAAATAATATTTGTGTAAAATATTTTACTGAGTCGTTTTTACTAAATTATAACAAAAATAGGAAGAAAGGAGAAATAAAATATTTTACATTTTGGTAGAAATTGTGGTTTGATTCAAAATAGAGCCAATTACAATTCCTACGCGTACATTTGGGAGAAAGAATTATTTATTTTAAATTTACAATAAATTTGTCCATTAAATGGAGAAAAGTAAGTAGTTCTAAATAATTGTATATTTGACTAATTTATTATACAAGTTTATATAATTCCTAATATTTTTACACTGATATTGTCAAAAATTTGAATTTGAACTAAAACATAATTACGAGATCACTATAAAACAAATAAGAGTAAATTATCTTAAAAACTGTATACATTTGTATAATTTTAAATTATCATCTTAATGCCTTCTAAATTTGGAACATAATTGAACAATGAATTATAAAATATTCTAAAACCTTATACTCAAAATAAATCTGGGTTTAGTAGATCTCCGATACTTTAAAATATTGTACAAACATTTTGTATATAACTGAAAACCTCTGTTGTACATAGGTTAGTATGTGTCCAAATTAAAAAGTGAGGTTATGAGACAAAATCGCAAATTATTCCAAAATGGATAAAAATTATCATTAATTTTAATTTTTATCAAAAGTATTGATAATCACCTTTAAATGGGTATAATTTTTTTCACAGTGTAAGAACTAGTCATTTTATAGCGTCCCAAAAAGCACTTCGGACTACCCTTAATATAAAATTCGGTTCAAATTGATATACCAAATTTGTTAGACCTATTTATTTAACTATCAATGAATATATTAAATATAGAGAAACAACGACATTATCAAAGCAAAAGAAACAAACATTCATAAATATTTACCGAAATTTTAATTTTATATTATTTTGGAAAGACTATTTCTTATTTTAAGCTATATTTTTGTTTTCTTTTTTGATAACCATTGAAAAATCGAGCAAAATTTAAAGGTATAAATTAATCGAATAACTCGAGTAACTTAAAAGATTTATTCGATTATTCGAGTAACTTAAAAGCTGCATTTTCGAGTTATTTGATTATTCGAACAATGAAAAAGTCGAGTAAAATGAATACTCTACCAAAGATGGTCAAAAATTTTGGCGTTAAGATAGTATAAAATCTCGTGATTCAAAATTAACTTTAATAAGCCGCAAAAATCTGAAAATGTTGGCAAAAATGATTAAAAATCTTTTCGGGGTCAAATTGAGATTTAAATGAAGGTTTAAAATAACACATTGTCTTCATGGTTTGGAAAAGAGAAAGAGAATAGTTATTGGTATGTTCGGCAAGAGTATATGATTTTTAGAAAGTTTACGATGTTCAAAATATAGAAAGTGTAATTCAATATTTCCACAATCGTTTTTCTATAATATAATGTATGACTCTATGTATTACCAGACTACATTATAATTGATTTTACTTTTGTATTGAATTTTCTATGTAATTAAAATAAATCAAATTTTTGTTGTTAATTTTTTTTTCTAAAATCGCGAGTTTTGCCACAGAAAAACTATTATAGAACAAATGTATTGTACTTTTTATAATGGGAATCATAACCTTTCTAAAAATCACACTTTCTCTTTGAATAAATGGATGACTACTGAGAATTTTGCAAATATTTTAAACGATATTAAATTTTATAACCGATTTTCGCTAATTTCTATTTCAAATTTTTATAAAGGGGATTCTTTTTATTGAATATTACCTGGTATTTTAACTATTTCTATGCTCTATTACAAATTTTTAATGATGATGTGCCATTTTAAATCTTCATTTAAATCTGAACTTGAACTCGACAGGTTTATTCACAATTTTTGCCAATATTTTTAGATTTTTGTGAGTTATTAAAGTTGAGATTGTATTATGAGCTTTTTTACTATCTTAACGCCAAATTTTTGGACTATCTCTGGCTTTGTTAAGCGTAAATAATTGATTTTTAATGATGTGTTAATAATTTTGAAGTATAAAAAATTAGTGTAAATGATTTTTAAATAAAAAATGCATACGAATTTTTCTTTTAATATCTGTAATAAATGCCGCGACATTTTCAAAAATTACCACAATATATTCTAGACATTTCGGGCTTTACAACAACAAAACAATTGTTTCAAAATATTTTATGACAACAGGCTGTGCTTACTATCTTATCGACATCATAAAAACATATTACCATCATACTATCTTATCGACATCATATTACCATATTACCGACAAATAATAAAATTTTCGCCTTAACGTATGCTTTCATATTTTCACATATATAAATCTAAATTTTTTTCAAACTACGAAAATTTGAATATGAAAAAAAAAAAAGAACAATCATAGCAGGCTTTGCTTTTAAAAAATAAACAACAACAATTCCATATTTATTTATTTTTTTATGTGTGTATATACAAACTGACTGCATATACAAAGAACAACAACAACACTGTTATTCATTATATTACTTCTGTTGCTAACTAAACTACTTGTCTTATAGGCAAAAACGTCACTAATAGTCATTACAATGCTTAATATACATGTTTGTGTATGTATTTATGTATATTCTTAACAGATATGTTTTAGTTTTAAAAAATAAACAACAACAATTCCATATCTATTTATTTTTGTACAGACTGCATATACAAAGAACAACAACAACACTGTTATTCTACTTGTCTATACAAAAAACAAAAAACGTCACTAATAGTCATTACAATGTTTAATATACATGTTTGTGTGTGTATTTATATTCTTAACAGATTTGTTTTTGGACCATAACTCTGTAGATTATAAACGAATTTGGTTTATTAAAAAAAACGAAATTTTATAAAAACATTTATGACTGATCTATATAAAAATAAAAATCTGTAGCTTGAACAAGGACTTCAAAAATAAAAAATTCGTTTTCCCCGATATCTCAGTTACTACTGAACCGATTTATTTAATTTTTTCATAACAAAAATTCAGAAAATAATTTCCGAGCCCCCTTTAAAAATTCGAAGTCCATGGTATATACAGAGGCTTCAGAAACTGAAAAACCGGTTCCAAAAACCGGTTTTTAAAGCATATCTCCGCCATTTAAAAACCGATCCTGCTGATTCAAAAAACCGAAATTTTAAAAAAATATTTGTGACCGATCTGTATAAAAATAAAAATCTATAGCTTAAACCAGGGCTTCAAAAAATAAAAAATGCGTTTTGTCCGATATCTCAGTTATTATTGAACCGATTTATTTCATTTTTTCAGAACAAAAATTTAGAAAAAAATGTCCGAGACTTCTTTGTAAAAACGAAGTCCCTAGTATATACAGAGGCTTCAGAAACTGGAAAACCGGTTCTAAAAACCGGTTTTTTTAACATATCTCCGCATTGTATGAACCGATCTTGCTGAATTCCAATAGCAAAATTCTCGAAAGCATTTCCGATCGTTTGATATATATATTATATATGTCAGTTATCGGTGGGCTTCATAAACGCCATTTCAACCGACACACGGACGGACGGAGGGACGGACGGACGGACGGACATGGTCCTATCGTCATCATTTCTTACAAGGATCCCGAAAATGTAAACTTTTTTGCTCTCTGACGAAAATTGTGAGAATTACAAACGGAATGACAAACTTATATATACCCTTTACACCTTTGGTGAAGGGTATAAAAATTTGGTAATGATAATGAATCTGCATATTTTAAATTAACAAACCGATCTTGATGAAACTTTTAACAATAATAAAGGAGGAGCTATTGATTGCTGGTAGGTGTAAATGAAACACAAATAGTGCTTTGTTGCCATCTAACGAATCGGCAAATTTATTGTAGAAACATAAAACATAATATATAAATAATATATCGAAGGTTTATATATTAAAAAACCGTCTATTTCGGAAAAATCTTTTCAGGAGTACACAAAAGAAAAACTGTTTTTAATTGCTTGCCAAATTTGTTTCTTGTCCGATTTCTTAAAGCTCTCAAAAAGTCCTATGAAAACAAAAGAAAGAAAGCCCGACCATATTGATAACCTACACCATGTGTATCAAAATTCGGGAAGGGACCAATTATGAACCTATACTTTTATTAAGTGTAAAATAAAAAATACTAGTACAGAATATTACATAGATACTAAAATTCATATGTATTTATGCACTTTTGGGTGATTCCCGAAATTGGGTCTTATATGGGAGCTATGGAAAATTATGAACCCATCTTCATAAAATTTTGCACTGTCATTTGTACTTATAAAAATATTATTTGTGTTGAATATTAAGTTGATACAACAATTTTTATAGGATTTATGAACCTTAAAGTGATTTTCGAAAGAAGTGTTAATATGGAAGCTATGGTCAATTATGGAGCGATCTTTACGAAATTTGGCATACTTGCATAAAACTTAGTTGTGCCAAATTTTATTAAAATATTTCTATTTTTAAGGTATTTATGAGTGTTAAAACTCTATTCCGGGAGGACCTTTGCATGGGGGCCATGTGAAATAATGGGCCGATGATAATCAAATGCAAAAAAATGCACCAAATTTCATAAAATTGTCTTCAAAATTGCGACCTGTACTTTGCGCACAAGCTTTACATGGACAGTCAACCAGCCAGCTGACCAGACGGACGGATGGACGGACATGGATAAATCGACTCAGAAAGTGATTCTGAGTCGAACGGTATACTATAAGGTGGGGGTCGGGATATTTTTTCTCTGCGTTACATAATTTGCACAAACACATAATACCCCAATCACCTATGGAGGTGTAGGGTATAAATATGATTGCATAATTTATAGTTTTTAAGTTATTTACACTTTTTTCAATTATGTCAATTTTCCAAAATCTTGGTTGAGTTTCTTCCATGTTTTTTTTTTTTTTTTTTTTTTTGTAAAATTTTAAAGTAATTTAAAATCTATATCGAGTAAAAAACTAGAAGTCGATATTTCTTCTGAATCAAAAACAAAAGATTTTGAAATTGAAAATTGCAAATAATTTTTTTTTGTGTATTTTTAACCGAAAAAGTGTCTATACTCTTTTTTAGGACATATCATCTCTGCGCTGATTGAATTACCTATGTAATTTTCAATTTCGAAGTTATTTTTACAAAATTTGATCGTTTATGAATAGGCTTAATAAAATAATGAAAATTTGGGGCGTTTTGAAGAAAATCAATTACTGCTTTTTTTTTATAGATATAATAAGCTGAAAATTGTGGGAAATTTATTTTATTTCTGTATTTTTAAACACAAATCTTTCATTTTTCTTTATATTTTGTTAACAGCTGTAAATTTATTAAAAAACTAAAATTGTTACCCAATTGGAAAATTAATTATATTAATAAATAATATAATTAAATTCCAATATAAAGCTAGTTAATAATTTTATAAAAAAAATAATTTCAAATATTTTTTCTGTGTAAGCTTGAACTATGGAAGGAGGTATTAGTAATGTCCTGTAAAACTTCTACTTACTACAATGATTGCAACATGCTACTAACCGTAAATTTGTTAATGATTTCAGAAAAGATCTTTAAAAAATAGAAAAATAATTTCCCCAATATTTGTGCAACATATATTAAACGAAAACTAAAAATATATTGAGCCCGTATTTCAGGGTTTTCAGTAAAAAGATTTTATATAAGGTAACATTAACGATTTACTAAAAATTCCTGACCTCAATAAAGTACACAGAAAAAAGTAAAAAACGATTTTAATTATCAAAATAATAACCTCTCACCAAAATGATTATATCAATTACTGAAAATTGTAAAAAATTTAAAAACCAATTTTTTTTTTAATAAATCATAAAGGTTGTTAGAAAATAAAAATTAAAATGTGTTAAATCAATCAAGTAGATGATTGAAATAAGAAAAAACGTTAATTAAAAAAAATATATATATACTATATATATTTGGGGGATTCACAAAGTGCACTATCATGTCATATTGTCATAATGTCATAAAATTTTACAAAGAAAAAGCAATAACAATATTTTTTATACATTGAAATATTTTAGGACATATGACAATACGACATGATAGCACACTTTGTGAATCCCCCAATTTACTATATTTAATGTTTATTTTTTATTTTTTTTTTTTCATTTCTTTTTTCTTATTATGTCCCAATAAGCATTTTACCTGGAATTCAAGTGTAAAAAAAATTTAATTCCAGTTATAAATTCAAATTTCAAGTGTTGAAATACAGTTCTATTACACTTTTATTCAATAGCATACTCCAGTGAAAAGGAAACTTGAATTCAAGTCGAACACAATAATGTTAATATAGTTACAATCAAGTGTTGAATTACAGTGAAATTTTAGTCAAAAAATAGTTTAATTCAAGCTTGAAAAACAATATAAATCAAGCCTTTGGTGACAGTGCAAATTACGTAATCATCGTAGTAGAGTTCAAGCAAAATGTTTGTTAATTGTAATAAGCTCAAAATAAATATAACGTTTTGTTTTTATTTTACAATTTTTTAAATTATTTATTACATTTCACAAAAGATTACATTTCAAAAATAGCTGAAGATAATTTTAAACACATTATTCCATTTAGACGCATTTTTGAATATTGGTTGTATGTATTCCGCTTGAGCTTTCAAATTCCGATTAGTCTTGACGCGTTTTAAACTCGGATTTGCTGTTTGGTCATTGTAATTAACTATCTTTGATAATATTCATTGAACAAAAGTTTAACAGTTTTATTATGTATTTTTTTTTCTACACAAATTTAATTTTTTATTATTTTTATTTTATTAATTTTTTTTTGACAACAGACAAAAACGTTTGAACAGAATTTAAGGCACGTTATAACTTGAAAAATACTTAATAAGTGGGTTGAAATTCCAGTTGAATTCAAATAAAATTGCAATTACTTGAATTTTAATTTTTTGAGTGCTTATTGGGGTTTTTGATATGACATATTATTTTACACTTTTTTTGAAAATGTTTGTTTGATCGAGATAAATTTTTAATTATTGTTATCTCCAAAATATCCATCTTGTTGTTTGTGAAATTCTACATCTTCATCTGCTGTCGTTTCCTGGTGTAGTAACTATTCAAGGATTATTTTCAAATGGCTGGTTTTTCAAATGGCTGGTTTAAAATTAACGATTATTGACATCAAGAATTTGCAATGTAAGCTCGAGAATAAGGCAATATTGAACAGATCTGAGAAAAAAATTTAAACAAAACAATATTAACGTCGAATTTACAAACTGATTTTTTATATTCTACTTACCGGACAGCATCACATCAACTTTAGTTTCAGGGTCAATCATTTATTATCTTCTTCTATTAGAAATATCTAAAGAATGTTGGTGCACAATATTATGGAATTTGTATAGTTAAATACACATACATTTATAAATATGTATGTGTGAATACAAACCTGTTTAATGCGTTCTTTTTGCAATAAATAACACTTGAAGTCCCTTTATGGCCGCGAGAATGGCTATTTCCATAACAAATTTTGAAATATTCCAATATTTTTTCGGTAAAATAGAAAAAACATATTAAAATTTTTTTAATTTTAAATTATTTAAAAATGTCATTATCTTTATTTTTGGTTTTCACAAATATTTGAAATAAATTAGAAAAAAATTGTTGAATCAATTAATCGTTTATTTAAATTGAAATATAAAACCAAACAATAGTGTTAATTGAAAAAAATGTGGTAATATTTTTTTCTGTGTACATCAATTTATGTGAAGACAAAAAATGTTGCTAATATACCCTTCAAAAATTAGAGATTTATTTATCATGAATTATTCCTTACAATATTATGGATCAATTATTTAACTTTCCTGAGCCAATTTATAAATATATCTAAAATATTATTTTCGATTAACACAGTACACAACTTTTAAAAAATAAAAAATGCAACATATAAAAAGTAACGCTCAGATATCATTGACGTATGGTCCCCCGACTTTTTTCCTATTCTGATTTATTAAAATATTATAATAATCTGAAACTGGAAGATAGACATCATCAAAGTTTTTGATGACATAAGTCAGTCAGTTAATTTTAGTGTAACTGGTCTTATGATAAAAATAAAATATTAAAAATTGCATGTTTAAACTTTAATATAACAAAAAAAAAATAATAATAACAATAAATAAAAATTTCGATAATTACTTTTCAATTAAATTATTAATTTGTTTTATTATACCCTACACCACCATAGGTGGTTGGGGTATAATGCGTTTGTGCTGATGTTTGTAACGCACAGAAATAATTATCGGACCACCACCTTAAAGTATACCGTTCGACTCAGAATCAGTTTCTGAGTCGATTTAAGGATGTCCGTCCGTCCGTCCGTCTGGCTGGCTGTCCATGTAAACCTTGTGAACAAAGTACAGGTCGCAATTTAAAAGATATCTTGATGAAATTTGGCAAAGATAATTATTTTGGTACAAGGACAAAGCCTATTGAAATTGGTTATGATCGGTCCATTATTTCACCTGGCTCCTATACAAATGTCCTCCCGGAATAGAGGTTTAACGATCATAAATGCCGTAAATATAGCAATATTTCAATGAAGCTCGGTACAAAGGAGTTTTATATAAGTGTTAATTTTATCAGGATCGGTCCATAATTGACCACAGCTCCCATATAAACCACTCTTCCGAAAATCATTTTAACGTGCAAAAATCCCATACGAATGATAGCATCAAGTTAAAAAAAAAAAAAAAAACATTTTTGGAAAAATATTTTTGGAAATTTAAAATGTCTTTAGTTCTCTACCAACAATTATGTCTTGCACTTTTGGTCAAAATATGTTACAAGAAATTATTCGATTTTAGGCTTGATATTAGGGAATATTTAAAATTTTCTTTCCACATACTTTGGAACACGAAAGGACTCTTTATTGCTTTTTGATTGTTTTATTCCCAAACTCAAGTGTAAAGGATATATATTTTTTTATAACAAACTCAAAATCTTGAACATTTTGATACCTATTTCGAGAATAAACACTAATATTCTTTTGAAAAAATGTGATTGACCTTGGATTTTAAATCGCAATTTGAAAATTAGTTTTAATACTTTACAAACATTCAAATATACAATACGTATTGTTAGAGTAAACTTCCTAAAAAATATTTTACCAAGTTACATTCTACTACCCATACATTTACAGAGTTACACATATTTTATTTAGTTTACATTCACTAAAAATATTATAAAAAGAATTTTTTATACCCACCATCAAAAGATGTTGAAGGAATCATCTAAGACCCAACAAAGTATATATATTCTGGGTCCTGGTTAGATTCTGAGTCGATCTAGCTATGTCCGTCCGTCTGTCCGTCTGTTGAAAGCAGGATAGCGCTCGAACGGAGCAACGTAGGGAGACGAAATTTGGCACAAATATTTGTATTATATAAGGTTTGTTTGGGATTGAAAATGGGCAAAATCGGCACAAAAAAGTTATGGGCTAAAGACTAGAAACACAGGGTGTCCGTTTTATACTTTTCTGCTAATATTTCTGCAACAAAAGCATGTACGATAGCGAAATTTTGTACATATAGTTTGGGGATCGATATCAACTCGCAAGCCAAAAATGGGCGTGGTCCGCCCACTTTACCGCCCACCTCCCATATAAGGTGAAAATCAATGAAATTGTGTTCAAATAGTTCAAGGACTAATGCAAACTCGGAAACAAAAAATGGGCGTGGCCCGCCCACTTTACTGTCCACTTTACCGCCCACTTTACCTCCTAAAAACTAGAAACACAGGGTATCCGTTTTATACTTTTCTGCTGATATTTCTGCAACAAAAGCATGTACGATTGCGAAATTTTGTACATATACACATGCGTTTTGAAAATCGCCAAATTTATTTCAGCATGTGCTGCAGTTCACGCGTTTTACTTGTTCGATTTCTCTCAATTTGATCAGCTGTTTCTATTAAATCGCTTATGTATGAGAAAACAAATAAGAAAGAGAATAATGGATTAAATTTTAAATTTCATATTTTTACTTAAAATTGGTAGAAAATATTACTAGTTTTTACCAAAATGAGAAGAAAACATATTAAGTTTTATTTTTACGCCATATTTATTGTTTTTTGAAGCCATTTTTAAGCAAAATAGACAACTTCACTTTGGTATAAGCATGCGATTTGAAATCGCCTATTTTCTTGTGATTGTGAACCACATCACACCTAATATGCGATTTGAAATCGTAATCGACAATTTTATGCGATATGCGATTCTCATCACATAGCCGATAGTTTGGGGATCGATATCAGCTCGGAAGTTAAAAATGGGCGTGGTCCGCCCACTTTACCGCCCACCTCCTATATAAGGTGAAAATCAATGAAATTGTGTTCAAAATATAAATAATCTCATTTTCCTCGTGGACAATGACTGATGAATGCAAAAAATTATTATTCCTAATATGTATATTAAAATCATTGATATTTAAAACAAAAACGAATGAAATTCACTTTAATTACAAATATTAGTATTGTAATCAAATACATACCTATATTATATTGAAAAATATTTTTTATTGAATTTTACGGATATAACGAACTACGTTTATAACGAACTAAATTTGTCGGTCCCTTTGAGTTCGTTATAACCGTGTTCGACTGTATTTTTGGAAAAAAAATTTACAATATGTGAAATTTATGATGTCATACCAATCAGGAGATAAAGAAGAACGAAATTTTGTGGCTGGCAGGATCATCTTTAAACGTTAGAGCTGTCAAATAACAAGTGTGTTTACTAGAAAAACGGAAATGTGTTAAAAATTAAAATGTTATTTTAATTTTGAACACATTTAGACCTTCAAAGACGATTCTTATTTCACTTTTTATTTAATTGTAATTTTTTTAAGAAACTACTTTTTATTTCAATATTTTCATTCTTGTCTTTAAATCTAGGGTATAGTGCTCCCATTTAGCCTCATAAAATGTTGATAGGTGTACCCACGTATGATCTATAAGCATCCAAAAAAGGTTAAAAATAAAGCTTTTTTCTACAGACTGCATTGAGATAACATAATTTTTATGCTATATATTAAGATTCTAATTCAAAATGTTTAAAGCAAGTTCGAAAAAAAACTTCTCATTATTTATCAATTTTTATTTCACACAACTTTGGAAATCAAACAAAAACTTGCAGATAGCCCGTTTTTCTTTAAAAAAAAAATATATATAAAACAAAAAGTGAAAAACATAGTGTTAGAATTAACTTTTGACTCCAAAATTAATACCATATATAACAGATAACTAAAGAGTCTAACGCAAATTTTTTTTTTTTTTTTTTTAATTCTGCATATGACACGTTTTGAATATAAACCCTCGATATGTGCAATAAAAAATGTATCCTAAATTTTTGGCTTTTCAACTAAAGAGTGTTTTTTCAATGGTGCATATTTAGTTAATGTTAGAATCAATTTTAAACATTATAATTGGTCTAAGATAAAATTTCAATCATAATTCTATTTGACTGGATTAAAAAATTGATTTATAATTAATTAGTGTTATCATTTTGGTCATTGGAGCAAATTTATTTATACAATGAATTTCGTAATTAAAATTAACTTTTATTTTTATCTGTGAACCATTTTCTCTAATAAAATTAATAATATTTACATGGGAAATTTTGTTGGAGCATTCTTAATATGGTATTTCATCAATTACGAAATTCTTATATTAATTAATTTTTGTTTGATTTTGCTTCAATCATCAAAATGATAATATTAATAACTAGAACAATTGATATTATTTTTACTGCTTTTTTTTAAATATATTTATATCTATAGATATAATGAGCAGAAAATTGTTGAAAATTTACTTAAATTTATTTTATTTCTATAGACAAGATTTTCGTTTTTCTTTATATTTTATTGAGAGCTGTCAGTTTATTAAAAAAATTGTAAACCAATTAGAAAATTAATTATATTAATAAATAATATAATTGAATTCCAATATAAAGTCATTTAATCATTTTACTGAAAAAATTTGAAATATTTATTTCCGTGTAGAAGGATATCTAAATGCAGCAATAAAAACAATTCCAAATTTTTTAAATAGGTAATTCAGTCAGCGCAGGGACGGTATAGCAATTTTACATTTTTCTAAATGGTTTCTTCACAGAGATTTTAGTATTAAAAACCAGAAAAACACCTAACAGAAATTTGAAAACGTCATCCTGAATTTGACCTACTTAAAATCAAAATTTTGATTTAAAATGTCTTGCTGACATAAATCACATTAACTACAGGTTTGGAAAAAAAACATTGGCAAACTCATTGGATCACATTAGAGTTTTCAAAACTGCATTCGGTTGGTAGAACTAGCCTTTGGGATTTTAGAATATATAGGCTCAATTAAAAATGTTGATTTTAAATATGTCATATTCGGGTGGGTCTGTACAAAGTCCTGTTAGGTGTTTTGGATGTCTTTATATCCACTATCAGAAAGATGGGGATATATTGAGTTTGTTATTCTCTCCTATTTGGTGCACTGATTGTTTCTTCCCATTTTTTGTGTCAGAATGCTATCTCTTTATAATATTTTCAACTTAAATGATTCTTTTCTTATTTTATTATGTAAAAATAATAATAAATAGAATTCAAGTTAATATAAAAAAAAATAGTAATAAATTAGCTGTATCTATTATTACAAGCAACATTTTTTAGTATTTAAATCAAAAACGTATGTGTAAATTAGTTTTTATTTATAAATAAATCTTATAGGATTTATTAGAATACGTTTACCCCTTGTTACTCTCTTCTGCCGGCGTTATCTCACATATTAATCAACGTGGAGACAGTATTAAAAACAACTATCACAGGATTGCGACGTTCTGATGACGCTATTGCCATCATTAAGATCGCTATCAGAGTAGCTATCGTCATCGTATTTTTCTGTCTGGTTAAATTGGTAAAAATAACTATACATATGGGCCATTATCAAAAATTTTTAACCTGGCTGAAACTGACTTAAATCCTTAATAAGTTCTGTGGTAATGATATTTTAAACAAATTGGTTACAGATCTGAACTCACAAGACTTGAAACTAATAGAGTGCAAAATTTTAGCACAATAAGTTACTTACTCTGCTTACTCTATCATAAGTAAACTAATCGGACTTTGTACATAAATTTTGCACCATCTTTGTTGTTGTACAGATTTTCAACAACTAAATACATTTTTTAAAATTTTCCAGTTTTTTGGACGGGGTCTGTGCGCCCCTCAAGCGAATATGAAATTTTGGTTAGGGATTGAGACATGTTGTAATTGTGCGTATTTTGCGCTATATCTTGTTGATGTGCCCGAAATAGTCAACGCAGTAGATAGTCTCAAAGTTTGGAAAACAAACAAAAAGTCAGTTTTTTGTTATTTTACATAACAAAATCGGAGGAGCATTAAAAATAAATTTAATTCAAGAATTTTATGAACTTTTTAAAAATTATGCAAAAATTGCACTTTTTGTATTTTTATATAGAAAATTGCAATTTAAACAAATATTAGATATATAGGGATAATAAATTTAAAACAAATGTCGTTGATAATTGAAAAAATTCTATTCTATACTTCCTAAATAAAATATGAAAGAAAAGAATGAAATATTTGAGTAAATCATTCTGACCGAATGAACGATTCAAGAAAATTAAATATATTAAATATTATTAGTATATTAGTGTCTAATGGCAAAATATAGATCACAAGTTGCTATTTGATGCTTTGATAACATTTGCCATATATGACGTAAGGAATATTGCTATTATAATTACTTATGATCCATTATATCACCTAGCCCCTATACAAATGTCATTCCGGAATGGGACTTAAATGATTATATAAAACTTCAATACATTACGATGCTTTTTCTGTAATTTTTTTAAACTTTTGTAAACAGTATTAGAAAAAAATGCCTTTCAAAAAAATTAAAAGCCTGATAATTGAAAACAATTAATCATTTAGTTTTTTATTTTTTTTTAAACATACGTATCATTATGAATGTTTTAAAGATGCAATTTAAGTCAAATCAATCATGGATCTTTTGTTTCAACATTTACATGCCTGAATGTGTAGAGTCTATCATTTTTAAATAAAATACAGTAGCTCAATCAATTAATATACATATATTATAATTATAAATTTTAAACTGAATAATTCAGATTGAATTAAAAACTCTCAAATTTATTTGGAAAGAAAAAGATTAATTTTCATAACATTAACAAAATACCAAGTGCGCATTCAAAAATAAATTAAACAAATTAAATTAAAAAAATAATAATATTTAAAAGGTATAAAACAGTAACTAAATATATAAACATGTGTGATAATATTTTGAGAGATAAAAACGCAATCAATATTTTTATATGAAAAAAGAAGCAAAAAAGAATGAATAATACATATTAATTTGAAAAAAAAGTAAAAATTTATTCAACTCAAATTTTACTTGACAAACCAGTCAAAAGAATTCAGACAGAATTACAAAAACAAGTAGCTAAACATGGGAATAAAAATAATCTTAGTAATTAATTAAATCTTATTTGTATTGCAAATACTGACGTTCTAATATACTATACACATACTACTATACGTTTTTGTTGTACAATTATGTGTCGGAAGTCCTTAGTACATTTCAACAGGATAAATCTCATTCATTATTCTGATAATAATTTTGAAAGGAACTTTTATATGCACTACTACATGGAAAATATAGTTTAAATTGGACCATATTGTACAGAGATTGGAATTCATTGTCATATTGGTAAATACTGTTACGTTTAAGATAAAATATTTTAAACTTGTGTGTGAAATATGATCAAAACAAGTTTGTGTAAATCTCAATATGTACCTGATTCATTATTAAATATTTAAGAACCATATTTGTGACGTAAATTGTTAAAAACAACTTAAATAAACATATTTTCTAGGAATTTTTTTTATTTTTTAAAAAGTTTTATTAAAAATTCGTTGCCATTGTCATTATTAAACCACAAAAATGTTCCAGCAGAATTTCAAAATTATTTTAAAAATGCACCTGGCGCCAGTAATTTTGTGATTTTTATGTGTAATGAATATATATATTTTTTTAGCATTGTTTCCAGTGATAAATATTTATTATCACTGAAATTATAAATTATAACATATTAATTCAAAAAGCATTGCTAGAATATCTAAAATAAACATTAATACTTATTAACCCATTGCCGACCGATGCACGTTGGGGTAAAATGTGTCAAAAGTGGCGCTTAATTGAATTTTAAAATTTAACGTTTTGTAATAATGATGGGTACCGAATAAAAGCTTTTTACATTTTTAAAAATAGAAAAAATTTAATATTTATCAGATATCAGTGTATTTATTTTAAATAAAAAGTCTTTTAAGCTAAAAATTTAAAATGAAACCATCAACTTCAGATATTTAGGTGTACTTTTCTTCAAGTATTTGTAAATTATATTTTGTTCTAATATTTTTGTTATTTTTTTGAAAATTGTCCTAAAATACACTAATTTTCAAATTTCAGCTTAAGTGCAGAAATTTTCTTTGCTTTATCAAACATTGAATAGTGGGAAAGAATCGAAATAAATCTGTAACTTCTAATCGGATGGTACTAATATCATGGAAACTGTTTAACCACTAGCGAATTTTTTTCCTTACCCTATTTCCAAGATTTTCCAAATTGTTTATACCATCCTTGATAAATCCTTTAGAAAATATGCTGCATGTACTACTTATCTTATATATTTTTCGAGTTATATACATTTGAAATTTCAAAAGTCTCAATTTCACAAGATCTTGGTTAAAATTTTTCCATATATAGCCAAATATTTTCAACCGATTTTATTATATTTAATGTAGTTGGTTAAAGCAAAATTATCTATCGAACAAAAAAAATTTTGAGTCGTTATCTTTATTGAGTCAAAAGTTAGACGATTTTGAATTGGAAAGTTTGCAAAAATTAACAAACAGACGGACAGATGGACGGACATTAGAATTCTTAAAGAAAATCTTAAAATTCGAAAAATATTTAGCTTATACTTCCTGATTAATATGAAAACCAAATGAAGGTATTAAAATTTTGATATCACCTTTCCCTGAATTCAGTGGCATTTTCGACCCATTTAACGCAAATATATAGATGAACGGACGGACATTGCCATGCTGCCAAAAAATATTTTAGAATTCTAAAAATGCAATTTTTTACTAACTAATAACTAGAAAAATAGAAAATGGTCATAAAAATTTGGATATCACCTTTTCCTGAATTAAGCGTCAGTTTCGTCCCATTCAGCCAAAAAACATCTTATAATTGTAAAAATGCTTTTTTTTACTTACTAATAATAAGGAAAATTAAACATGATCATTAAAGTGTTGATACCACCCTTCTCTGAATTATGCATAATTTTCGACCCTTTTAACTCTAATGTATAGACAGACATTACCGTTCTGCTAAAAAAATCTTAAAATTCTAAAATTGAATTTTTTTTTAACTAATAATCAATAAAAAAAATAAAATGTGATCATTAAAATATTGATATTACCTTTCCCTGAATTAATCGCCATTTTCGACCTCTTTTACCCCAATGTACGATGTTGCGTTTTCGCATCAGTTACTTTAACATCGCCCAATTAAATAGTTATGCAGTTAGTGCCAATTTTTTTACAGTTTTTATTAGATTAATATGTTTTTTTAAAGGTAAGAGAAAAAAGTATACTTTTTTCTGTCCGAAATTCTGTCCGAAATTGGGTGTTAAATCCACACAGATCACATAAAATGTTGGTGTTGCGATAACACATCAGGTTTAAAAATGGTACTATTTCTGAAATTTTCAAGGACCTGTATTTCAGAATTTAAGGAGTGCGATCGAAAAAATCTTAACACACTTTGCCTTATAACTTTTTTCGGAATCAATATTAAATTTTTTTTTTTTGATTTAGTTATCATGGAAAATATGTCAGTTATTATTTCTAATAACAACCATGTTAATTTGTCGTGATTTTCATCAAAATGAGTGACCAAAAAGAAGTACGTGCTACAAATTATTAAAAAAATTTCCAAAAAATCCAAATAGGTCCTACAAATAATTGGCCACAAAATTAAATTTCTGCCGTCAAACAGTTACTAATGTTATTAAACAATATCAGGAGAATTTGACCATTGATAGGAAACCAGGTTAGGAAAGGAAAAAAGGTCCACATGATATTGGGAAGGCCAGAAAATTGAAAGAATATTGAAAGAAACTCCAAACACATCTGATAGAAAAGCAGCCCAGTTATCTCAGTGCTTTGACTATTTGGTGCGAAAATTTAAAGCTAATGCAGAGTTGATAACATATAAAGTCCAAAAAGTTCCAAATAGGAATGCTGCCAAAAATTTAGAAGCCAAGAATAGAACACGGAAATTAAAACCAAATTTCATACAAAAATACTCAAGTTGTATAATTCAAGTTGTATAATTGACGAAGAAACGTATGTGCTGGCAGAATTTCCGCAGCTTCTGTGTCAAAACTTTTATATTGTTAATGCTCGAGGCAATGTTAAAGCTAAGTTTAGGACCCAAAAGCAGAAAAAATTTCTTACGAAATTCCTGGTATAACAAGCTTTTTGTAGTTACGACAAAACAGGAAAGTCATTTGATACATTCGAATCTATAAAAACGAAAATATACATCAAGGTATATTTGCAAAAAAGATTTCTTCCTTTCATAAGAGAGCACAACGTGTCCACACATTTTTGACCTGATTAGGTACCATGTCACTGCGGTAAGAAAGCTCTGGAGTGGTACCAAACAATAACATAGTTTTTGTACCAAGAGAGGTTAATTTTCCAAAATGTTCACAGCTTAAACTAGTGGAGAGATATTGAGCTCTTGTGAAAAGTGAATTAAAGAGCACAAAAAAGGTGTCCCAAAATACCGAATATTTTAAAAGAAGATGTGCACACTGTTAACTAGAAGGGTTACCAAAAATGGTCCATTAGTCCATAAGTAGTGGTTAGAACCAAAGAGTAACTAGAGACGAAACTAATTGTCAAAAACCTAAGTCAGTTGTCAAAAACCTAACTCATGCAACAACAAAATACATGTAATCAAATACATTTTGTTGTTGCCAAAAGAAAATAAAAAACACATTTTTGTTTACAAAACAACAATTTTGTTTAATTGTCAATCGAGAATTTCGTCTCTATGTATTACTCTATGGTTAGAACTACAAAAGTTATATTTTTCTGTGATCTGTAATAAATTATCAATTAAATAAAAAAAAATAATGAAAACTCTAAAATCAACCGTTTCCAAGTTATTGAATATTATATATGTTAAGATTTTTTCAAACGAACATCTAGGCGTCCAAATCTTTTTAATTTGTTATCACAGTCATGAGAATGGTAACTAATTTAATTACTGGTCACAATACTCTTGGTAAGCATATGGTAAGATTAAGATTTTTAGATGATGATACATGTAGGTGATGTAGGGAAACTGTTGAAAGCAGTTATCACTTTTTATGTGAATGCCCTGAGCTATCTAATATACCATTTAATATACTTGGCTCTTTTTTCTTTTAGAACTTGTCTGATATAAGAGGTATAAATCCATGAAAATTAATAGAATATATAAAATCAACGAAATGGATAAGCTAAAATACAATTAGGATATGAAGAAGAGGAGAAATGCAAGGACAAAGAATCATAATGGACCAATTTGGTCTCTATAGGCAACGGCTACAATTAGTTGTTGTCATCATTTTAACCTAACATAACCTAACCTATCACAATCATAAAAACAAACTTTTTACCAAATTTCGTTAAGTTATCTCGACGGAATCGGGTAGTGGTCAGAAATGGGTTAGTACATAATAAAGTGCCTCACGAAAAAAAGTTGCAAATGTACTCCTCTAGAATTGAAGATTACTATGTTCTTATATGATTCCCAAAATATTACATCTCAATGTTAAGATTTACGTAAGCTGGACCATTTTTAAAACACCTCTTAAATTACGTATTTATTTCAATATTATTATCAAAATTTTAGTTATAAGAAAATTAACTTCAAATTATAATAGATGCATACTACGACCTTTAATATTCATTTAAATAATTATTATGTCTCTTTTCAGTCGCGGAATATTAAGATTTTACTAACATTTTTTATCATATTTTCATTGCTCAAACATGTAATTTTATATATTTTGGACATTTTTCAAAATATATTAGGTTTTAATGACCATAGAAATGGTATATCCTGTTACTATTGAAGATAACACGTAATTACCCCATTATGAGCCAAAGGGTCAATTTTATGCATTAAGTTCCCAAAAGCCTAAATTAGCAATTTTTGCAAATAAATAGCATGGATACTTAAATTTTGATAAATTTATGAAAAGCATAATAAGTTCATTTAAAACCGCGACAATAATCGAATAAAAAGGAGTTTTTGTTTTAAATTTAACCGCCATTTTACACCGATTCGCCGCTTTTTTGATAAATGTATGCTTTTGAGGACATGTATGTCCATGTATGGTATAAAATCGGTTAATAAAATTTTTGGACAAAATACTAGAAATACAGGGTGTCCTTTGTAGCTTCACTTCATATTTTTCTATTAATATCTCTTAAACCAAGGCATGTACGATAACGAAATTTTGTACAAACAGTTCAAGGGTCGATATAAACTTGGAAACCGAAAATGGGCGTGGTCCGTTCACTTTAACGCCCACCTTCCATATAATGTAAAATTTGAAAAACTTGATGGTGGGATCTTGAATCTATATCGGTCGAGTCGAATATAACATTCGCGCTTGTTATTATTTACTTGTCTTTATAAACGCTTAAAGTGAAAAACAAATTCAATAAATAAGAATAAACATAAGAACCCCTTAAAAGTATATCCAGATTTTATTTACGAAAAGTTATGTTAAATTGTGACCTGGTGTTCACCAGAGACTTGGAAGGTTTTTAACGAGAATAACTAAATTTTTTTTTTTTTCAAAACACGAAAAGAAATTTTAGGGGTTTTGATCAGCTAAATTGTCAAAATCACACACTGTGCAGCGGTCGGAGATGAGAAATTGAGAAAAAGTGAAAGAATTGTACTAGAGTAACTACGGGTAATATGGTATACCTATTTTTATTTTCGCTGTAAAACTTAGAAACATTAATCGATTACAATATAATTTATTCAGTAATATCTTATACGTGTTAGACTCACATAAAGCAATTTTCGAAAGAGTTTGAAAGCATAATTTCTGAAATATTTAAGAAAATTAAAAAAAAAAAACAACAAATAACCCTTTTAAAAAAATGGCGGGTAATATGGTACACCGTGGTCTACAAATATGGTATACTCACGTGTAGTATTTTTTAATAAAGATAATACAAAAAAAAAAAAAATTCATATAAGGACAAGCGCGAATGTTATATTCGGCCCGGCCGAATCTATATACCCACCATCAATTTTTCAAATTTTACGTTATTTGGGAGGGGACGGTAAAGTGGGCGGACCGCGCCTATTTTTTGTTTCCGAGTTTACATTGGTCCTTGAACTATTTGAACACAATTTCGTTGATTTTCACCTTATATGGGAGGTGGGCGGTAAAGTGGACGGACCACGCTCTTTTTTGGTTTCCGAGTTTATATTGATCCCCGAACTATACGTACAAAATTTCGTTGTCGTAAATGCTTTTGTTGAAGAAATATCAGCAGAAAAGTATAAAACGGACACCCTGTGCTTCTAGTTTTTAGCCTATAACTTTTTTGTTTACCAACCGATTTTGCCCATTTTCAATCCTAAATAAACCTTATATAAGGCAAATATTTGTGGCAAATTTCGTCCCCCTACGTTGTCCCGTTCGAGCCCTATCCTGCTTTCAACAGACGGAAGGACATAGCTAGATCGACTCAGAATCTAACCAAGACCCAGAAAATATATACTTTGTGGGGTCTTAGATGATTCCTTCGACATGTTACACACGGAATGACAAAATCAATATACCCCCCATCTTTTTGATGGTTTGTATAAAAAGAAGTAAAATTACTTTAATAAAGTATGTTACACTATTTTTTGCAAGAATCACAAAGAAAAATAGCGCTACAATATGGTATGCATGTTTGATGAGCACAAACTTGCTCGCATCGCGGATAAGAGACCCATGTCATTATAACTGAATCAACCCCATATGACTTATTGCAGTATTTACAAGGCATTACCTTAATGGGTGAATCTAATATATCCTCGTCGTCCGGTTTACGAAAATTTTAACCATATTAGCCGACACGTATTTAATTAAAATAAATATTAAACTAAAAAATATGCACTAAATATACAATATCGCTGTATATACTATTCTCTAACTAAATATTCACCATTTACTTTGGAATTAGTTTGCTGTAGTTTTAAACACTTTTTCTTCCAAAAAAAAAATAAATTTTTACTTGATTAGAAAAAAAGTCGCTCACACGACCAAATGGATTTTTGACAACTAACTCATTGCGAACTTACTCTATATTTTTGTAAAAAAATAGCCATATTTCATACTAATTTCAAAGTGTTGACTTTTAATATTTTTAACGTCTAGACGAACCGACACACGGACGGATCCCGAAAATATAAACTTTTTGCTCTCCGACGAAAGTTGTGGAAATTACAAACGGAATGACAAACTTATATATACCCTTTACACCTGTGGTCATAGCTGCCAGATAAATTTGGTGAAAAATCGTCAAATTTGGAGAAAAAAAATCGTCAAATAAACTATTTGAAATCGTCAATATGAAAAACTACGTATTTTATATGTTAATGAACAGTTTTTATGTTTTTTCTAATGAAAAATTATTAATAATTAATTGAAAAGAAATTAATAAAAATTACAATATTTTTTATATTGGTGGCATATTTTGAAAATAATGTACACATTACCTATTAAGTCTGATTATATGTATACATACTTATGCATACGTACTTAAATATACATATTTTTGGGATTGTTCTTATTGCACTCTTATTAAAGTTTTATAATATTGTTACATATTTTACCGTTTCCACTTTGTAGCCATTATTTCATTAAATAATCTATTTTTTCAATAAATTCTTTCCAAAACGCTACCGTAATTTGCGCAATTCAAAGTTTGTCACTATTGTTTATACGCGTTGTACCAAGTTCGCATTAAATAAAAACTCGTATTTCAAAAAATGGTCAATAATAGAATCGCGTTTTATAGAAATTGCGTAATTGAAGTATGGCAGGTAAATCGAGGGTTACCTGTATGTAATTTTGTATGGCTTTCAAACCAAAATAAGTTATTTATATTACCTTGTTATAAAAAAGCACATAGGCTCCTTTGTGAACTTATCTACAATATATACAAAATTTAATTTTGAATGAATTCATCAAAAATGTCTTTGGATTCTTAGTTCGACTATTTAAGTATTTAGGCCATTGTAGGGTTTATTCGCCATTTCGTAATAAAATAATATTATTATTTTTTTTATCCCATACATCCTTCCTAATAAATGAACCATTTACATTAGCAAATTTAAGAAGATTTTTATTTAAATTGTTAATATTTTTTGTACCAACTAATTTACTTTTAAAGAATAATATATAAAAAATTTTAAATACAGTGCACGAAATAACCTAAGCATATACAATAAAAATATAAGAAAAACCAATTTATATAATTTATATCCAAAAAATATGTTCCACATTATATTTTTAACTATTTGCAGTTACACATTTTGACACTGAAATTACAAAACTTAAGATCACAGTTAAGAAATATGATGCAATTTTAAAGAGTAGAACGAAATAACCTAAGCATACAAATTATATTATGTTTTATTTAAAATTATATACAATGTTAAAGCGGTTTAATGGTTTATGGCTAATTGCATTCCTTATAACATATTCCAATCGAAACGGCAATGATAAAGAAGTTTGTAGGCAAAATATATGTCAACATTGCATTATTAATGTCCATGCATTTTTTTAGGGCCTTCATATTGTTAAAGCGGCTCCTTTCAGCATATTATTCCTCGCATACTCTCGGAATAATTTAGGTCTATGAAAAACTGGCCCATGTCCTATTAGAACAGTTTTTTCCGCAAACAAATTTTTTTGTTGACTTTTAATATTTGATGTGGCGATATCTCGCTGAAATGTATGGACCAAGTGCCAATAATCCTTTTTATAAGAAAAGAGACGTTTATCATAATTTTCTGTACTTATAAAACCCTTTATTAATATTTTATTTGTAACTATTTGAATGATATTCTATAATAAATCCTTCCAGTAATTTGGTAAGTATCTGATTTTCTCATCACGTCGTTTATTTTGTATCAATACACGGAAGAACCATCAAGTAATACAAATTAAACATTTTATTGTCACTAAAAACAACGTCCTCAAATTTTGGCCAAAAATTTTTGATTTTCGACGAACGACAGTCTTGGTGCTTTGTGAGAGGGCAAATATTTAAATTTTAGTTTCCCATTTCGCATACTTTATGTTGGAATATGATTTATATTAATATTTGGCGAGGCGATACTTCTTTCTTAGTGGAATTCGTTTTTATTTCCATAATATCCTTATTAAAAATTTTAGATTTCTTTTTTCAAGACTTTTCTTTCAGTAGCCTTCGTAATTATTTAGACCCATAAATATGATAAACTTTATTTCGGCTAAGTTTTCAGATATTTGACAAAAAATCCAGCTACATTCTCTGAACGCTGTCAACCTGGCGGACAGTTACTTAATTTAATACGTTCAACGGGACATTTCGCTAATTACTGTTACATTAATACAATGAAACATTTTAAATCATACAGGGTTCAATTACTAGGAAAACATTAATACCAAAATGTGTTATTTTAATTAAATGCTGACTAATACATCATGATTATCACAGAATTTTATTTTGTATGCTTAGGTTATTTCGTTCGAAGTTTTTAAAGATTTTTGTATTTTTCCAAATAAACCATATAAAATATAACATTTTCCATAAACCCTTTAATGCACTTAGATTGCAGTGTCTAAAAAGATAATTCACATTTTAATTACATTTATAGGTAGCAAAATATGTAAACTTTTACTCTGTATGCTTAGGTTTTTCGCGCACTGTCTAGTTCTGAATTTTCTTTTAGAAAAAATCGTCAAATTAGGGGTAAAAATTGTCAAATCGTCAACAGGCCATTTTTAGACCCAAAAATCGTCAAAATGACGATAAATCGTCAAATCTGGCAACAGTGCCTGTGGTGAAGGGGTATAACAAGCTTATAAGTTTACAGTTACAGTATATGATTGGAATTTTTTTCAAAATGACCAGGACAGCTGGCTGACTGGTTGTTTATCGATGTAAACCTTGTGCACAAAGTACCGGTCGCAATTTTGAGTATAATTTAATGAAATTTGGCACATATGTTTATTTTGACATAGCGACGAATGCTATTGAAATTGTTCATGTTCGGTCCATTATTTCACCTCGCCCCCATACAAATACTCCTCGGAATAGAGTTCTAACACTAACTAATACCTTATATATGTCATTATTTCAATAAAATTCGGTGGAAATAAGTTCAATATAAAGATAATTCGGAGTGAAAAATTTCAGGAAGATCGGTCCGCTATTAGGCATAGCTCTCATATAAAGCCCACTTTAAATGACAGTATCATGGTAATATTTAACACACATAAGCATAAATCATATTAACTAATTTCATAAAGATCGGTCCATAAATTATCATAAGTCCGATATTAGGTCCATTACCAAAAATGTCTGAAATCTTTTCAGTGCTCAAACGCATTGGTGTAGGGTATTATTGATCGACTATATCTTTCTCGTTTAAATTTATATATTCGGCCAAGCCGAATATAACATTCTCACTTGTTAATTATAAAATATATTTAGATATTTAGACAGATTTGATTACTAAAGTGCAGGAATGCATATTTTATGGAAAATTTCTGTTTTTCAAAGGATTTTTTATAACCTACACCACCATAGGGGGAGAGGGTATTATGCTTTTGTGCTGATGTTTGTAAACCCAAAAATAATGGTATAAGACCCACCTTAATTCATATCAATACACAGAAAAAAGTTAAAATGGACTTCAAATACGAAATTTGTAATATTAATTAATTTTTAATTGATTTTACTCCAATCATCAAAATGGTAATATTAATAACTAGAATAATTGATATTATTATTACTTCTTTTCCTTAAATAGATGCAATGAGCTGAAAATGTTTGAAAATTTACTTAAATTTATTTTATTTCTGTACTTTTATAGACAAATATTTAATTTTTCTTTATATTTTATTAACAGCTGTGAATTTATTAAAAAACAAAACTGAAAACCAATTAGAAAATTAATTATATTAATAAATCATATAATTAAATTCCAATATAAAGTTAATTAATAATTTTATTAAAAAAATTATTTGAAATATTTTTTTCTGTGTAGGATTAGAATCACTTTCTGAGTCAATTAAACGATGTCCGTTCGTCTGACTGGCTGCCCATGTAAACCTTGTGCGCAAAGTGCAGGTCGTAGTTTTGAAGATATCTCGATGAAATTTGGCAAGAATAGTTATTTTGGCACAAGGACAAGACTTATTGAAATTGGTTAAGATGGGTCCATTATATCACAATACAAATGTCTCCCGGAATAGGGCTCAAAGCTAATAAATACCTGTATTATAGCACTTAATTTAATTTGGCACAAAGAAGCTCCATAAAATTATAAATCTATGTACCAAATTTAATAAAGATTGGTCCATAATTGATTATAGCTCTCATAATCCTCTTTTCCGAAAAATCTATTTTACGGGTATAAATCTAACTCAAATGCTAGTATAAAGTTAATATTCGACAGAAATAAGTTTTATATAAGTATACATATCAAAACACAATTTACCATAGATCCCGTATAATGCCCGCTTTCGGGAATCACCCAAAAGTACATTAATTCATATAAATATTAGTATTAACGCATTATTCTGTATTCGTATATTTTATTTTATATTTAGTAAATGAATTGGTCCACAGGTCTGATATAAGACCCCTTCCCGAATTTTGATGCTCATACACAATGTTGTAGGGTATCATATGGACGGTCTTGGCCAACTGTATCTTTCTTTCTCGTTTTATATTGCAGAAAAGAACATAATAGTATTATGGTTTTACTTTTATTTCTTATGTATTGTATAAAATAAATATCCTCAAAAAATCACTTAAAAGGCTTTAGTAATCAAATATTTACAATTTTTCAAAAAAATATAGTATTAGAAAAAACTAGTCTCTCTCGTTTGTGCATAATAATTCGGGGTGGGGTCAAATATTAGACCCGTTACCAATTGTGGATCGATACTTTCACTAAGTGTAAAATAAAATATACAAATAACTAATATTATATAAATACTAACATTTATATGTATTTATCGTCACCGATTAATTCATAGAAACGTAACATCAAAATTTTCAAATTTGTATTTTTGATGAAATATAGTTTATTTTTCCAAAATACATGTGATCACAAATTTTTAGACTTGTATCTCAAAAAATAACTATTATATTAACGAAGGCAATGATTTTCTTAAGTCAAAATAACGTAATATCACATTCTTTTTTCTTTTTTTTTTACGAATTTAAATTGCAAATTATTAAAAATATAATATCAGAAATCCTTTTAATTACAATTTTACTAAAATTTGTGTTGATGTTACTTTGTTTTTTTTTTTTTGCTTCAGAAAATTTAAATTTTGAAAAAGAGTGATTCCATATCAAAACGGACAAAAAACAGACATTTTCGGATTTGCTATCTCCGATTTCAATGAAATTCGCTACAGATATTAAGTATTGCAAATGTTGCTCAAATCATAATTTTTCTTAGTAAAGAATCCTTCCGGTCCAAAAATATGACGTTTCTAAAATCAAACAGAGGTTGAATTTTTTCCAAAAGTAATCACTCTTTATTGGTCATAAGTTTTGAAATATACATTGTACAATTCTTATTTTTATTTCATTTAATAGAACAACACATTGACTTTAAAACGACAAGTGAAACATTTATATACTTCGAAAGTTCAAAGGTCAAAATCGATAATATAAAGATTAAAGCTTAATATCTCAAAAAACGGTATTTTAAAATTCTTAAAAAGTACATACAGTAGCGAGCATAAAAAATGCAACGCTAGGCTATATAATTTTTGATCGTATTGATTAGGGCTAGAACGTCATTAAATTAGCCAATTCTGATGTGATTTTATTCTTTGCGGTCATAGCCAACTTTGTATGTCATTTTGTTACAAATTGTTACGCATACGAACAATTAATAATATATATATATTTTTTTTACAGTTGTAAATTTAAGGGAGCAAAAGAAATGCAACTCCTAAAAAATCATTGGATTTTTTTACATTTTGATAAAAATAATTATTGAAAAATGCTGAAAACTATGATTTGGTAGTATTACCACTAATTACTACCAATACATATAAATTAAAGGTAATTTTAACTACAAAGGATATTAATAATATTAAAAAAACACTACTTTCTCCATACTTTTTAAGAATTTTCGAATATTTTTGAATAACATTCTGATAATGGCAGTGAAATAATATTAATATGTAGTTCTAATATGAAGATTCTCAAAAATTATCTTAAAGAAACAATATTGAATTGATCATGCCTGTAACAATTTATACAAGTCATTTTACAGTAGATATTTTATATTATCTGAATGACCTCATTTGGCCATTCAAAGCTACTATAGCCAACAATCGTTGATTTAATAATGTAAATATGGTAACTGGATATCCTTCTAACAAAACACATATTATTTACTTATATAAAACTACCACCTTTACTTTTAGAGGCAGGTCCTTTATTATTTTTACGAGTACTGTATAATAGAAATAAGAGCCTATTACGATAACTTGAATTAATTTGACTCTAAACCCATATATTTAAATTTTAGACGGTTTAAGTAAGAACGTCTACTTAAATATTAATTTCCAATAAACAAGTCCAATAGTCCAATCATCACGAAGGATGTACGTTTAATTTTTCAACATATGAAGAGTTCAAAATAGGTATATTTTTTAACTGTTTTTCCTTGTGTTAGAATTTGTTCCAGGACCAAAATCAAGGGATATTTGAACATTATAGCGATACCGGGCATTCGATAATGTCATATCATTGCGAAAAAAATATATTAAGCTGTTGATTCCATCTCAATAACAATCGAAAGTGGTTGCGTTATTTCGGTCGAAAGGTCATACTCAATTATAAATTATGAAGTTAAGCTAAACTATCATAAATATTTGATCGGTTATTTATAGAAAATGTTTGTTGGTTTTAAAACAACTAACAAAATAAATAATAATTCCAAAAATATTAATCTCTATTGAAAAATGTCCAAAATAGTTCATAAAAATATCAAAATTTAATGAAATTGAAATTTATTGCAAATATTTATATTATTTGTAGATTTCATGTATCTTAGACAATATGCAAAGATAGAAAATCATGTTTTTTAACAACACTATAGTTTCCAACTATTTCCAATCAAAATTTTTATTAAAATTTTAAAAATCATGTTTATTTATTTAGAGTTGCATTTTTTTGCTCGCTCACATCTTCAACTGCTTTTACTAAACGTTCAATAATTTTCGTTACGCACAAAAATATTCAACAAAATTATATGCAACAGGTATCTATTACCACAAATAATAAAATCACATTAGTACTGTTACATTAGGACTTGCTATAAGCACAATATATGCGTACAAAGATCATTTCACATAGCGTTGCATTTTTAATGCTCGCTACTGTATATTGGTAATGAAATCCTTCTCTATATTTGTGCCAAATTTCAAGTTGGAGCCCCTATTCGTTTAGGAGTTATAGAGCAAAATACAGAAAAAAAACAATTTTTTTCTATGTAAAATTTAAAATATTTACAAAAATTATTTTGAAATAATTTTTTTTTTATGAGCACATATTTAAAAAAATAAAATTTTATATACAAAAATTTGACTTCAGTTTATATTTTGTTACATAACTTCTGAACTAAATGAGTGTCCAACATGAAATTTTGCACAAGGGTAAAGTGGAGTTGTATTCATACTATATAATTTTTTTAACATTTTAAAAACATCGTTTTCGGAGATATAATGGTTTATTTTTCGTAAGTCTTAATTTGACCTTTGAACTTTCGATCTAAAGTAACTCACTATATATCATTTTTAAGGTCATGTCCCTGTTTTTAAAATTACACGAAAATTAAAATTTTATTTTCTATAGCTTAGGAATTGTTAATAAATGGGTTTAATTTTTGTCCATAACTCCTAAACTAAATAAGGCTCCAACTTGAAATTTTATATCCATGTGGAGAAAGGTCATGTCAACAATATATAATTTTTTAAGAATTTTAAAAATACCGGTTTTTGAAATGTAATAGTTTGAATTTTTTTATCTCCAACTTTGACCTTTGAACTTTTGATGTAAAAAAACTTTGTATATGTCGTTATGAAGGTAATATCTTTGTCTTTAATATGCAGCAACAAATAGAGATCTACCATGTATATTTAAGAAGTTGTTAAAAGTTATATAAATATTCATTTGTTAAGTTTTTAACATTTTTTATTTCCGGACCGAAAAGAAACATGGGTCTGAAATTAATGTTTTCGGAAAATCTTCCAACGGTCAATGCTTGTAGTGAATTTCATTGAAATCGGAGATGTCAAATACGCTTGCTATCCGTTTTGTCATGGAATCACTCAAAACGTAAACCACATAACTTAAAAAATATTTAATAAAAATAAAAATATTCATCATCAATATATTAGGCAATATTTAAGGATATAATAACCCAGAAAATCTTGTTTGTAGTACAATTTGTTAAGATTTTAGAAAGTTTTTTGTGCCTCCTGTAAAGTTATGAAAAGTGATGTCACGTTGTTTTGCATTTTTAGGGTGAAGTGAGTTTATAAGAGAGCTATTATAAATTATAGACCGAACACCATAAAATTTGACACTGTGATTTCTACTTAAATAAAACTTATTTGTATCGAATATTAAGTTGATACTGAAATTTGTATGCGATTTATGCACGTTAAAGTGATTTTCGGAAGAGGGATTTATGGTCAATTATGGACCGATCTTGATGAAATTTGTCACAAAGATTGACACTTATACACCGAACTTCATTAAAATATTTCAATATTTAAGGCAGAAAGGCAGAAAGTGATTCTGAGTAGATTGGTATACTTTAAGGTGCGGGTCCAAAGATTTTTTCTGTGCGTTACAAACATCAGCACAAACGCATAATACCCCAACCACCTATGATGATATAGGGTATAATAAGAAAATAATGTTTTCTGGTAAAGTGTGGGCCAAAAATATCTAAAAAGTTCAAAAAAATAAGAGTACAAATGTGTATATTTTTTAAAAAGGATAAAATCTTCATTTTCTAAATCCGTTTTTATAACATGAATTGATTAACAGATATTCAGATACAAATTTTTAAAGAAAGTAACTCCCGTTTTTATGGTTATATTGAAAATACAAATATTGGTGTATACACTCACACATAACGGCAAGTGTATTAATTTTTTTTTTTTTTTTGTATTCTGTAGCACCGTGTTTTAAAAGATTAAATAATTACAGGTAATTACTAAAACAATTGAATTTATTATAAATTTGTATCTGATTGAACAAAATAAATTAAAAATTAAAATATTTTATTTAACCAAAAGAAAAACAAATATATTTTTATAAGAAGATAATCAAATGCTTTTTATTTGACTATTTTAAAATTTAATAATATTAATATGTATTTTATTTAAATAAAAAAAAGTTAAACAAATTTTTCTGAATTTTATCCAAAAACTTTATATTCAAATAGAAACATTTAAAGTAAATATTTTCATTATTTTATTCAACAAAAACTCCAAAAAATAAAAATATTCAGCCTCAAAAGGCTTGAATAACAAAAAATTATAAAATTTTTTCAAATATTCAAGTATAAAAAAATATTTTACTTATTTTTCTTCTTCAAAGTAAATTTAAAACTATTCAAACACATTCATGTTGAATAAAAATATTCAAAAGTTTTCTGTGAATAAAAAAAAAATTAATGTTTTAAAACAAATATTATTTTATTTTTAAAATGGAAAATAAAATAAAGAACAATTGTATTCAAACTAAAGAAATAAAATATATTTTAAAATTAGTTAAAGACTTAGGAATTTGATTTATATTTTATAAATTCATATTCGAATACTTTTGTGGAAATATTATTTTATCTAACTTGTTAACAAATGGAATAATATTTAAATAATTTTTATTCAAATTAATTTCAAGTAACTGAAAATCATATTACAAAGAGTATGAAATAATTTTAAAAAAATTTATTTCTAAAAATATAAATAAAATATTAAAATAATTTATTTTTAACAAATATTTTGATTGAAAATATTCACAATGAACAGATATGCCCTTTTTAAATAAAATTTGTTGCGATACATTTATGAATTTTATTGTATATATTCTATTTATTTCTACTTGTTTTACTTATTTTCTTAATTTTTAAATTTCAAGCGGTATCTGGTATTAATCGTTAAAGGGTTTTTAGCGTGCAACATATATTTCAATAATTTGTCCATCCTATATACTACTCAAATTGTCATTATAGTTTTTTATACGGATAACTCGGACATTAGCATATTCATACAGCCGGTATAACTTTATAATATCGTGTTTGTACCAGTTTGTGTCAATTCCAAAATTATTAAAAATGTTGAAAATTTTTCAATAAATTTTATTTTATAATATAAAGGTTTTTTATTAAAGATATATGTACATTTTGTTAATAATTCTTACCTTTGCCAGTTGTATTAGTAATTAAGTCCAAAACATATAAAATTATTAATTTATTATATTTTTGCCAAAAATAAAACAGAAGTGTGTTCACCTTTTTTGTTTTAAAAGTTGATTAAACTTTCAACACTCCAAACATGGGAGTCATTCAGCGTTTACAAAATTGTTTTACCTGTATAAAATTGTTTTATAAATTTATCACTTTGTTCATTGATTTATAAATTTATCACTTTGTTCATTTAGATTAGTGAGAATTTTATAATTTTATATTTATGCATGCTACACTATGAAAGCCTAACTTCATCTACAGATACATATAGATCTTTGGAAGTTTGAGGGACCTACTTCTATTCACCAGAACGTTGAAGTTGATTCTAAGAATTTTAAAATTTTTAATGTAATATTTTGATTCTTATCTAATTTTTTCCTCTATATTAAAACTTTTTAAGATTTCTAAAATAATAAAGAAAAAACTTTAATTACGATAAAACTAATACGTAAAAATGTTACTACTTGATTTTTATACCCACCATCAAAAAGATGGGGGGTATATTGATTTTGTCATTCCGTGTGTAACATGTCAAAGGAATCATCTAAGACCCCACAAAGTATATATTTTCTGGGTATATATTTCGATTCTGAGTCGATCTAGCTATGTCCGTCCGTCCGTCCGTCCGTCCGTCCGTCTGTTGAAAGCAGTATAGGGCTCGAACGGGATAACGTAGGGGGGCGAAATTTGGCACAAATATTTGTCTTATATAAAGTTTATTTGGGATTAAAAATGGGCTGACAAATCGGTTGACAAACAGAAAAGTTGTGGGCTAAAAACTAGAAGCACAGGGTGTCCGTTTTATAGTTTTCTGCTGATATTTCTTCAACAAAAGCATGTACGACAACGAAATTTTGTACGTATAGTTCAGGGATCAATATAAACTCGAAAACCAAAAACAGGCGTGGTCCGCTCACTTTACCGCCCACCTGCCATATATGGTTAAAATCAACGAAATTGTGTTCAAATAGTTCAAGGAAAAATGTAAACTAGGAAACAGTGGGCGTGGTCCGCCCACTTTACCGCCCCCTCCCATATAATGTAAAATTTAAAATTTAAATGAGGGAACCTAGGTCACTAGGTTATGAGGGAACCTAGGTCACTTCTAAAATATACTGCTCATATATAAAATAAAAAAATTAAATTCCACATTGCAAATACGTTTTATAAAATTTCACCGCAAAAATTCGAAAAAAAACTATTTCTTAACCAAATTTAAAAAATTATTGTAAATTAATAATCCGCATTTCAATTTAAAATTATTTGACATAATTAATTTTCAAATTTATATTAATTATTGACAATTACCTTAATTAAGTTTAAACCTTTATTTCCTTAATATTTAATATCAATCAAAGAAAAAAAACAAACGTTTCCGAATCATTAATTTTATTCAAAAATTTTGATAAAAAATATAAAAAATACCCGTATAATTTACAAAACATTACAACCGTATAATGATTCATTATAAATATTTTTTAATTTAATTTATTTTGAACGTTAAAATTTCAGAATTTGTAATTTTTGTCGCGGTTTTTGATTCAAAATATAAATTAATGTCTTCTAAAGAATTAATTTATTTCAGTAAGTTTTATTTTTTTTAGGTATTGAAGAATGAAAACCATAAAATTGTTTAACAAAATAATTGCAATAAACAATTAAATAAATACAATAAATAAAAATGTTATTAATTGTATTTGTCTTATCTAAATTTTTTATGAGAAAAGAATTGAATATTAATTCCAATTTAATTTGTATTTTCATGTAGGGCAAATATTATTTTCTGTTTTGTTTATAAATCCAGTTGAAATTTAACTTTAGATTAAATTGAAAGGCTATAAATTAAAAAGGTAATAATAACAATAAGCGGGCAATTCACTTTCTGTTTTATTCTGCTCCTCCAATTTAATGACATGTTCTTTTATATATACAAAAACACAGCAAATACTTAATAATTTTTCACAAATTTTACTTAAACAAATGTGGTTATACTTATATGGGCAATTCTCTTTTTACGTTTACCTTTATGAAAGCGACCTTTAACCTAAAATATCTTTTTAACTTCTAATTTTTTTTAAATAACTTTTCTTTCTTTTGATTGCTGTTTAATTAATCGTGGATTTTAGTATAAGTATCCAATTATTATAATGTAGGCTATAAACACATGTAGAAAAAAACCAGCATGGATTTAATTAGCGTGCTATTAATCAGTGTTAAATTGTGTTGTGCAAAAGTCGTCAAAACAAAATTTTTAAATTTAGCAATTTTTTTACTAGGGATTTTACGTGATTTCGGGTATTGCAAAAATCAAAATGGAGCCTAAATATGTATTCATTTGAATACATATATCTCGTTAATGTTCCCTCAACAGGAATGCTGTAGGAGGTAACCAAATTTGGAGAGCAAAAACGTGAATGGACCCAAGAGGTGCATTTTTCGCGAGGCCCACTTGCAACGTTATTTCAGTGAAGCTAGAGTATCGCGTGATCAAAGAAAGTTTCCAAATTACATTTTCAAATTATTGTGGCATTTTAAATATTAATTTGCTAAACGTGTATAGTTATTTCAAAAAAAACTGAAATTTTGTTTATTTTGTTATAACAAATTTTGATCTGAAATAAGTTCTTGTGATAAATTTTACTTACGCAAAAAATATGATTTCATCAAAAATGTTCATTAAAGGTTTTTAAGGGGTAAGAACGAGATTTATTTAATTTAATATTAAACGTCGAGGCACACCCAAGGCACTAATTAAAATTGGCGATGATATACATACGCAGGTATATCAATCTGTAGCTGCTTTAATACGCTATATCAAAATCAATATGGCGTTCGAAAAAAAGTACGATTTTGCATTATGTGCAACTTTAGAGATTTAATAAAGTGCAAATTAAAAACGTATATAAATGAAATTGTATTATGATGTATTTAAAAAAAATTACGGATTTTGCAATAAATGGATGAATATGACAAAGACTACCTCACCAATTATAATTTGAAAACCCGAACTTTGCAAATTTTATAAGAAAGTTTAATAACACTGGCCAACAAAAAAAAAAAAAAAAAATTTCGTGCACCTTTAAAAAAAATATGTGAACTAGATGGAATTCCGTATGCTAAACTCGAATCTGCTTTCAGTTTTTTCCCATCAGGTCGAGATTTTTTTTATTGGCGTGTCTAATATTGCGCCCTAAATAAGCCGATTACTCGAGTATATTTCACTATAACTCTAGGTAAGCACGATTTATATAAATACTACACCAAAATATGTGAAATAAAATTGGATTTAAGTCATTCTACCAACAAATTTTAATCTGCTCAGTAGTTTTGGAGATATTTCGAAATAAGTGTCCGAAAAAAGTTTTTTCATGCTAAATTCTAGATTTCTTTTTTTTTACTAAAACTACTTTTTAAAAGTGAAAACATCAAAAATGTTTCAGTTTATCATCTTTACCTCAAAACTGGTAAACTACGAGTAAATAAATCTTAAAAATTGATGCTCAAATTGTAATTGCATTCACAGTTAAATTAGGATACCCATGCATACCTACAGTTAAGTGGAGATACACTTGTGGAAAAAAAAAAAAAATTTTTTTTCGTCTTAAATAAAAAAAAAAAAAATAGGTGGATTAGATTTCACGTGCTAAATAAAGCCCAAATTACAATAGCGCGTAGTCAACAACAGTATCAGCAAAAATTATCAGCTGATCACTGTCAGCACAACATGTTGCTGCCGTTATAATTACAATTCAGCGTAGGCAGCCACAATTTACAACCACCATCTAGCTTTGTTCTACTTGTGTATTTTAGCCTCTCATTTATTTGCTTACTCTCTTTGTCTCGCTCTCAATCTGAATGCAGCGCAGTGAATTTAGAAACAGGGCTAAATGCAACAGCACTGCAAACTGTTGCTGACCAAATGTAATCAACACCATAACAAACAGTGCATTCTAAATAATCAGCTGTTATGGCAGCACACACTGCTGCTGACTACGCGCTATTGTAATTTGTGCTTAAGAATAAGCTTTTACTTTTTTTCTATCACGTATTGATTTGTTTATGGGCATGACTAATATCATCACCTTATTTAGTGGTCACACTATAAAACTCGAGAAACTCGTCAAAATCCACCTAATCCATCTATTTTTGTTTCAAGAAAAAATAAAAAAAAAAAAATAAAATTGTTTACCCACCACTGTATTTCTACTCAATTGTATGTAACATGGGTATTTTTACTTAACTGTGAATAAAATCAAGATTTGCGTATCAATTTTGAAGACACATGCCTTATTTTTTTCGCAGCATTACCAACTTTAAAATAAAGATCATAAACTGAAACGTTTTTGATGTTTTCATTTATCAAAAGAAATTTTAATAACAAAAAAATCTGAAATTTTGCATGTGAAAGATTTCTTTTGGACACTTATTTCAAAATAACTATTGAGCACATAAAAAAATAAAGTTTGGATCATTTGAAGATATTTTTAGTATGCATCTTTTGGTGTATCACTTATGTCAATCTTACACACCGTTCTTGAGTTATGAGAAAATATACTAGAGTATACTATGGCCGAAATATTAGACACGCCCATAAAAAAAAAAAAAAATCCACAACTGATGAAAAAAAAAATGAAAGCAGATTCGTGTTTAGCACATCAAAATGCATCAAGTTCAACTATTCGTCTTTGGGGGAGGATTTTTTTTGTCGACCAGTGTAATTATTAAATCACTAATATATCCACACATAGTTAAAAAAATCATATATATATATATATATATATATATATATATATATATATATATATATATATATATATATATATATATATATATATATATATATATATATATACATATCGTCCATTCCATGAAAGATTTATAAAAAATGTAAATTTTTTGACGGAGGGTCATCATTTTTCTCTATTTTCTCTATTTTTATTTTTTAATTTAAAAAATTCGCGAATTTATTCACGATTTAAATTTTTCGAAAAGTCAAAAAAATCGGAAAAGTGTGTAACTTTAATCAACAATATCTCTAAAAGTTGTTAGTGGATTTTAATGATTTAAACTGCATGTAGAAGATGAATATGTCCTCTTTTAATATAGCAATTTAAAGATAATATCGCAATTTAAAAGTGCATTCATAGTGCAAATGAAAATTTATGATGCATTTTTTAAAAATTGCTACCCTTTCGATTTTAATTTTCTTTTAATGTGTTAAAAAGCAATATCTTTATTATAAAATGCAAAAATAATTGTTCTGGGACAATAAAATCTACTATTTCTAATATTTTTTAAAAAAAATTTCATCAATATTTTCATACAAACATTTTTCTCGAAAAAATAAAAATCGAAAATAAGTTATTTTTTCTCAAAAGAATAAAAATCAAAATTTTAAAAAGCATATCACTTTATGAAAGTAGACTTCATACAGATCACAATGATGTATTTGAATCTGATTTCCGACATTTGGTTGCTACTGTTTTTTTTTTTTTTTTTTTATTTAAAAATTCAAAAATAACAGTTATTTTTCGTCCCTGTTTCATATGCATTTCTTTCATTTCCCTTTATGGAAATTTTTTCATTATCAAATAAAATCTAAATTAAGTCCATAAATTTTCAGACTTTTTGACTTAAAGCAAAAATTTAGAAAAAATTGGTTTTTGGTAAATTTTGACTTCCTGATGCTTATGCCATGTAATTATGGAGTTACAACGAGACTCTCTATTACATTAAAATTAGAGCCGTCTAGTAGTTTATATGATATAAATTGTTTACCAAAGTGTTTTTAATCAAAAGTAAGTTCTTTCGATAGTACCATTACGATAAGTATGCATAATCGGCTGGTTGGGGTAAACTCTAAAATATTTATTCACAGATTGGACAATAAATTAATTTAATTATTTTTAAATAAACATACATACATACATACATACATACATACATACATACATACATACATACATACATACATACATACATACATACATACATACATACATACATACATACATACATACATACATACATACATACATACATACATACATACATACATACATACATACATACATACATACATACATACATACATACATACATACATTCATTCATTCATACATACATACATATTATTTTTAAATAAAAGTTCATTTATAAATTATAAAAAAATAAAAATATATATTTAAATATATATTAGCCTTGCGGCTAATTTTTATTACCAAAACTTAATTTGTTAACTTTTACAAACCGTCAAGTTATAGCGGTAGCTCCTTAATAGTTTCATTAGCAATTTCATATTTACAAACATAATTATTTCTTCCCATTAGACTTCCATTTACTAGCTAAAGTTGATACTTACTTCCGTAGATAGTTATATAACTAATCATCACAATCAATCAATGAATGAATTAATGTATTAACTACACAAGTAGTTTATAGCAATAGATCAATAAATCATAATAGCAAGAATTTTAAACCTAGAAGTTTTTTAACCTAAAATTACAAGGGAAAAATTGTTATTTTAAAAGTTTTTACTCTTTGTAATCCTGTATTTGAAACACGTTCATTAGCATTTCATTTGGTGATGGTAAATCCCATTAATTTACATTTCGAGTGGGCAGTAAATTAGTTAATTATTTTTATTTAATAACAAATTGATTTTATTTAATTAATCATTAAGTTTATTGTATCTTAAATGAAATTGACATTTTTAAGGTTCAAAACTTCGAAAATTTATTTATCTTTGCTTTTTTTTATTTATTTTTAAAATCAATTATTTTCAAAAATAACACATCTTTAAATTCTCTATTAAATGAAAAAGATATTTAAACTTCAAAAGTTTACAAATGAATGATTCAATGTATATGGACATTTTTACTTTTTCATAGTTTTATTTTTTTAACAAAAATTTGCTATTATCAACTCATTTTTGAATTACTTTAACTAATAACTTTTTATACCCACCATCAAAAAGATGGGGGGTATATTGATTTTGTCATTCCGTGTGTAACATGTCGAAGGAATCATCGATGTAAATTCGAAAATCAAAAATGGGCGTAAAAGTTTTCGTTTATTAAATATTTTTACTGAATTTTAGCAAAAATGTAGAGATTAAAATGAGAGTTTATAACTGAGTTTTTAGACTTTTGAAACTGATTTGATATTATTAAGTTTTAATTACTTTCAGTTCTTACTGAAAGATTTTTTTTTAATGAAAAAATTTATTTTACTGAAAATACAGAATTTTGATAAAATTTTTAATTTTTAATAAAAAATTAAATTTTAAGAAAAATTTCGGATTCTTATTAAAAATTTCTCCTTTTTAAAAAATTTTAATTTATTTGCAAAAAAAAATTTAATTTTTCAAAAATTAGAACTTTTGTGAGAATTGGTATTTTTAGAGGAAATAAAATATTTGAATAATTTGTTTAAACGAAAAATATTAAGGAGTTTTTTTAAATATAACTTTCCATAGTTATGTTATTTTAAAATTAAAGCAAATTTTTAATGAACGGGACTAATATAAGAAACATTTAACATTAAATTAATTTTAAAAATACTTCCAATAACATACCATACATATACTCATATTGGTTAATTGTTGGAAGAATCTGCACACATTTATATAATATTTACACTTTTTTCACATTTTTTTAAGACAATTGTTTTGTTAAAAAAAAAATCCAATTAAAATTTAATTTTTTTTTTCAAATAATGACGTTCTATCATTTCTATCGATATTTGTCGTTAAAATATACTTACGAAAAAATCGCGGTAGTAAATGAAAAAAGTTACGGAATTGCTGTACTAGTTTCAAATTATTAAAGAAATCAATTATTCTGCATTTGTGTTTTTTTTTTTAATTGACTTTTTCGTACTAGTGACAATATATCGCCACTTTTTGGTACTTTGGTGGCAATACACCTCTTCCTAGGACATCCCCATGTTAAAGTGACTAGTCAGGTGATTAGTAAAGTGACCAGTTAAAAAGATTGTCAGGTGACTGACTCAATTTCACCAGTAAAAGGATCGACTTCCAAAGAATAAATAAAGTGGAAGCAACAGCCACCTCACGCTCACAAAGGGTCAATAAATCAACATGCTCATTAAAACAACAAATAGTGCAATGTATGTAAGAATGCTCTGTGGCTGAGTGGTTAGCGCGTATGACTTTAAAACATAACGATGTGAGTTCGAGCCGGGGGTGCGCGCGCCATAAACAAAAATGTAAAAATATTAAATTGAATTAAATTGATTAATATAAAATAATATGAAAAGAAAATGAAAAGATTTTAATAAATAATAAAATATAAATAAAAATAAAAACGAAAAAAAAAAATTACAAAAAAAATTAAAAAAAAGAATAGAAATAAAAAAATATACGCAAAAAAATCTTTTAATTTTTTTTACATTCTGAAAATTACTAATTTAAAGATTGACTTTTTCGTACTAGTCACTATATCGCCACCTTTTGGTCCTTTGGTGGCAATACACTCCTTCCTAGGACACCCCTATGTTAAAGTGACTAGTTAGGTGATTAGTAAAGTGACCAGTTAAAAAGATTGTCAGGTGACTGACTCAACTTCACCAGTAAAAGGACAAGTATGAATTGACTTTTTCGTACTAGTCACTATATCGACACCTTTTGGTCCTTTGGTGGCGATACACCCTTTCCTAGGACATCCCCATGTTAAAGTGACTGGTCAGGTGATAGGTAAAGTGACTAGTGGTGACCCAATGTCGTCAGTCAAGTAACCGGTTTCGGACAGTCACCTTTGACTGCAGGGTATGGTTTCAAATGACTCAAAAGAGGCGATTAATTGAAACTTAAAAGGTTTGATTATAAAAAACTGGATGTTAATATAATCTAAGTATATATTCTTTAGAAGAATAAATGTTTAATAGAATTGTTGAATTTCAAATTAAATTAACTTTCAAAATTCATAATATATAATTGATTTAGAATTTAGAATCTGTTCTTAAAATTAAGAAAAAAACAAAACTTTTTTGGCATTTTTTAAAAAATTTTGATGTTCAGTTCTGAAATTTGTAAAATTCATAGAAAATTCTTTAAATAAAGTAAGGGATTATTATAAATAAAAATTACATATTTATGTTAATCAAACAATAAATCGTAAATCTATTTTTTAAATATATAAATATATTCTTTAATTATAAATTAAATCAATTTCAGCCCGATTTTTAATGTATTTATATTTCATTTTTTTTTTTTTTTTTTTGCTGTTGCCATATTAATGTGGTGTCTATATTTAATTTTAACTTATATTAACTCAATATCATACAATTTCATCATTTAATTTAAAATAAAATAAATACTAAACATACAGAATAAGCCTATTATTATAATACATTTTCAATGTATAGTTTCATTGGTATAAAATGTGAGTTCATTAAAATCAATGTACAGTTCACTGGAATTATTTATTATACCCTACAAAACCATAGATGGTTGGGGTATAATGCGTTTGTGCTGATGTTTGTAACGCACAGAAAAAAATATCGAACCCCCACATTAAAGTATATCGTTTGGCATAGAATCACTTTCTGAGTCAATTTAATGATGTTCGTCCATCTGGCTGTCTGTCCAAGTAAACCTTGTGAACAAAGTACAGGTTTTTTACAGGCAATTTTAAAGATATCAAGATGAATACTTATTTTGACACAAGATCAAAGCCTATTGAAATTGGTTATGATCGATTCATTATTTCACCTAGCCCCCATACAAATGTCCTCCCGGAATAGGGATTTGGTAGTCATAAATGCCTTACATATTGCAATATTTTAATGAAATTCGGTGCAAAGAAGTTTTGTATAAGTGTTAAATTTTGTCCAAATTTCATGAATATCGGACTATACTTGACCATAGCTCCCATATAAACACCTCTTCCGTAAATTACATTAATGTGCATAAATTCTATACGAATGTTAGTATCAAGTTAATATTCAACACAAATAAGTTTTATATAAATAGGAATAACATTGCAAAATTTTATGAGAATCGGTCCATATTTTACCATAGCTGCCATATAAAACCACTTCCGGGAATCGCCCTAAAGGGCATAAAATCATATATAAGTTAGTGTCAAGGCATTGTTCTGTATTTGTATATTTTTATTTTACATTTAGTAAAAGTGTTGGTTTACAATTGGCCACAGGTCTAATACAATTACCCTTTCCGAATTTGTATGCTCATACAGAATGGTGTAGGGTATCATATGGTTGGTCTTGACCGACATAAGATTCTTTCTCGTTAATTACTATAAATTTCAAAATCGTTATCAGCATATACACACCTGCCTAAGTTTGCTTTATTTAAGGACGAATAAAGACACGTTTTCGTTCATTAAAAAATTAAAAATTAGTTCGTATATATTTGAATAAATTAAGAAACTAAAAAGAAGGCTAAATAAGTCATAAATTATATTAGACTATACGATGATTTCATAATTACATTGCTGTTTACGCAATTTTGATGTTCATAATAATAGATATATTTAAAAGAAATTTAAAAGAAAGCTACTTACGTTTTCATCAAAAATTATTAGGTAATGTTAAGGAAGGACTAATATTCTGTACATCCATCCTTATTTTGGCCAATTTTCTGCATTCGTCTGGACATACTAGACATCAACATTTGACAAGTTTCCAAAGGAGTTTTGCACCATATTTGTACCCTACACCACCATAGGTGGTTGGGGTATTATGTTTTTGTGCAGAAATTATACCGCAGAGAAAAAATCTTCGAACCCCCACCTTAAAATATACAGTTCGACTCAGAATCACTTTTTGAGTCGATTTAACGATGTCCTTCCTTCTGGTCTGCTGGCTGGCTGTCCATGTAAAGCTTGTGCGCAAAGTACAGGTACGCAATTTGTAAGATAATTTGATGAAATTTGGTACATATACTTTATTGAATTCAATAACGAAGCCTATTGAATTTGGTTATGATCGGTCCATTATTTCACCTAGCCCCCATACAAATGTCCTCCCGGAATAGAATTTTAATACTCATAGATGCCTTAAAAATAGGAATATTTTAATGAAATTTACCACAAATAAGTTTTATATAAGCATATATCCGTTTGCCGAATTTCATGAAGATCTGTTCATAACTGACCATAGCTCCCATATAAACTCATCTCCCAAAAATCACTTTAACGTGCATAAATCCCATACAAATGTAATATTTAACACAAGTATGTTGTATATAAGTAAAAACAAAATTATGTGGATCGAAATGATGTAGGGTATCATATGGTCGACCTTGACCGACTATATCTTCTCTCGTTTTTTTATATTTTAACCTATAATTCATCTCCATTTTGGAAAATTTCTTTCGACAATAAAATTCAACTAAATATAAAAAAATAAGAAATAAATTAACTGAATCTATTATTACGAGCAACAATTTTTGATATTCAAATCGAAAACGTTTAAATCAATTTTTATGCGAAAACTTGCCATATTGTTCATCAAAGTGGCATGGCTAGAGCAAATTGTTTAATAAATGAAATAGAAAAAAGATTCGGCTGTGCCGAATCTTTGATACCCTTCACCATATTACCATATTACCATCTTACTATCTTATCGACATCATATTACCATATTACCGACAAATAATAAAATTTTCGCCTTAACGTATGCTTTCATATTTTCACATATATAAATCTAAATTTTTTTCAAACTACGAAAATTTGAATAAGAAAAAAAAAAAACAATCATAGCAGGCTTTGCTTTTAAAAAGTAAACAACAACAATTCCATATTTATTTATTTTTTTATGTGTGTATATACAAACTGACTGCATATACAAAGAACAACAACACTGTTATTCATTATATTACTTCTGTTGCTAACTAAACTACTTGTCTTATAGGCAAAAACGTCACTAATAGTCATTACAATGCTTAATATACATGTTTGTGTATGTATGTATTTATGTATTTTCTTAACAGATATGTTTTAGTTTTAAAAAATAAACAACAACAATTCCAAATCTATTTATTTTTGTACAGACTGCATATACAAAGAACAACAACAACACTGTTATTCATTATATGACTGCTGTTTCTAACTAAACTACTTGTCTATACAAAAAACGTCACTAATAGTCATTACAATGCTTAATATACATGTTTGTGTGTGTATTTATATTCTTAACAGATTTGTTTTTGGGCCATAACTCTGTTGATTACGAACGAATTTGGTTTATTAAAAAAAACGAAATTTTATAAAAACATTTATGACTGATCTATATAAAAATAAAAATCTGTAGCTTGAACAAGGGCTACAAAAATAAAAAATTCGTTTTCCCCGATATCTCAGTTATTACTGAACCGATTTATTTCATTTTTTCAGAACAAAAATTCAGAAAATAATTTCTGAGCCCCCTTTAAAAATTCAAAGTCCCTGGTATATACAGAGGCTTCAGAAACCGAAAAACCGGTTCAAAAAACCGGTTTTTAAAGCATATCTCCGCCATTTATAAACCGATCCTGCTGATTAAAAAAACTGAAATTTTATAAAAATATTTGTGACCGATCTGTATAAAAATAAAAATCTGTAGCTTAAACCAGGGCTTCAAAAAATAAAAGATGCGTTTTGTCCGATATCTCAGTTATTATTAAACCGATTTATTTAATTTTTTCAGAACAAAAATTTAGAAAAAAATGTCCGAGACTTCTTTGTAAAAACGAAGTCCCTAGTATATACAGAGGCTTCAGAAACTGGAAAACCGGTTCTAAAAACCGGTTTTTTTAACATATCTCCGCATTGTATGAACCGATCTTGCTGAATTCCAATAGCAAAATTCTCGAAAGCATTTCCGATCGTTTGATATATATATTATATATGTCAGTTATCGGTGGGCTTCATAAACGCCATTTCAACCGACACACGGACGGACGAACGGACGGACGGAGGGACGGACGGACATGGTCCTATCGTCATCATTTCTTACAAGGATCCCGAAAATGTAAACTTTTTTGCTCTCCGACGAAAATTGTGAGAATTACAAACGGAATGACAAACTTATATATACCCTTTACACCTTTGGTGAAGGGTATAAAAATAACAATAATAATTTTTCAAAGTTATCGTCACTTTAATATCATCCAATTACGTGTATTTATTATTTTGAACAGGTGTGTAATTATCCGTAAATCGGTTAAAAATTGTAAAGCTATTACAAATTCGCCCGAGCAATAATGTATCTCAGAACACTTGAGTAGGAGAAAAAAAATGAAATTGAAAAAAGATTCGGCTGTGCCGAATCTTTGATACCCTTCACCATATTACCATCTTACTATCTTATCGACATCATATTACCATATTACCGACAAATAATAAAATTTTCGCCTTAACGTATGCTTTCATATTTTCACATATATAAATCTAAATTTTTTTCAAACTACGAAAATTTGAATATATAAAAAAAAATGAAAAAGAAAAAAGATTCGGCTGTGCCGAATCTTTGATACCCTTCACCATATTACCATCTTACTATCTTATCGACATCATATTACCATATTACCGACAAATAATAAAATTTTCGCCTTAACGTATGCTTTCATATTTTCACATATATAAATCTAAATTTTTTTCAAACTACGAAAATTTGAATATATAAAAAAAAACAATCATAGCAGGCTTTGCTTTTAAAAAATAAACAACAACAATTCCATATTTATATATTTTTTTATGTGTGTATATACAAACTGGCTGCATATACAAAGAACAACAACAACACTGTTATTCATTATATTACTTCTGTTGCTAACTAAACTACTTCTGTTGCTAACTAAACTACTTGTCTATACAAAAAACAAAAAACGTCAGTAATAGTCATTACAATGCTTAATATACATGTTTGTGTATGTATTTATGTATATTCTTAACAGATATGTTTTAGTTTTTAAAAATAAACAACAACAATTCCATATCTATTTATTTTTGTACAGACTGCATATACAAAGAACAACAACAACACTGTTATTCATTATATTACTACTGTTTCTAACTAAACTACTTGTCTATACAAAAAACAAAAAACGTCACTAATAGTCATTACAATGCTTAATATGCATGTTTGTGTGTGTATTTATATTCGTAACAGATTTGTTTTTGGGCCATAACTCTGTTGATTATAAACGAATTTGGTTTATTAAAAAAAACGAAATTTTATAAAAACATTTATGACTGATCTATATAAAAATAAAAATCTGAAGCTTGAACAAGGGCTTCAAAAATAAAAAATTCGTTTTCCCCGATATCTCAGTTATTACTGAACCGATTTATTTAATTTTTTCAGAACAAAAATTCAGAAAATAATTTCCGAGCCTCCCTTGAAAATTCGAAGTCCCTGGTATATGCAGAGGCTTCAGAAACTGAAAAACCGGTTTCAAAAACCGGTTTTTAAAGGATATCTCCGCCATTTATAAAGCGATCCTACTGATTCAAAAAACCGAAATTTTATAAAAATATTTGTGACCTATCTGTATAAAAATAAAAATCTATAGCCTAAACCAGGGCTTTAAAAAATAAAAAATGCGTTTTGTCCGATATCTCAGTTATTATTGAACCGATTTATTTCATTTTTTCAGAACAAAAATTCAGAAAAAAATGTCCGAGACTTCTTTGTAAAAACGAAGTCCCTAGTATATACAGAAGCTTCAGAAACTGGAAAACCGGTTCTAAAAACCGGTTTTCTTAACATATCTCCGCATTGTTTGAACCGATCTTGCTGAATTCCAATAGCAAAATTCTCGAAAGCATTTCCGATCGTTTGATATATATATTATATATGTCAGTTATCGGTGGGCTTCATAAACGCCATTTCAACCGACACACGGACGGACGGACGGACGGACGGTCGGACGGACGGACGGACATGGTCCTATCGTCATCATTTCTTACAAGGATCCCGAAAATGTAAACTTTTTTGCTCTCCGACGAAAATTGAGGGAATTACAAACGGAATGACAAACTTATATATACCCTTACACCTGTGGTGAAGGGTATAAAAAACAATCACAGCAGGCTTTGCTTTTAAAAAATAAACAACAACAACAATTCCATATTTATATATTTGTTTATGTCTGTATATACAAACTGGCTGCATATACAAAGAACAACAACAACACTGTTATTCATTATATTACTTCTGTTGCTAACTAAACTACTTGTCTATACAAAAAACAAAAAACGTCACTAATAGTCATTACAATGCTTAATATACATGTTTGTGTAGGTATTTATATATATTCTTAACAGATATGTTTTAGTTTTTAAAAATAAACAACAACAATTCCATATCTATTTATTTTTGTACAGACTGCATATACAAAGAACAACAACAACAACAACGCTGTTATTCATTATATTACTACTGTTTCTAACTAAACTACTTGTCTATACAAAAAACAAAAAACGTCACTAATAGTCATTACAATGCTTAATATACATGTTTGTGTGTGTATTTATATTCTTAACAGATTTGTTTTTGGGCCATAACTCTGTTGATTATGAACAAATTTGGTTTATTAAAAAAAACGAAATTTTATAAAAACATTTATGACTGATCTATATAAAAATAAAAATCTGTAGCTTGAACAAGGGCTTCAAAAATAAAAAATTCGTTTTCCCCGATATCTCAGTTATTACTGAACCGATTTATTTCATTTTTTCAGAACAAAAATTCAGAAAATAATTTCCGAGCCCCTTTAAAAATTCGAAGTCCCTGGAATATACAGAGGCTTCAGAAACTGAAAAACCGTTTCCAAAAACCGGTTTTTAAAGCATATCTCCGCCATTTATAAACCGATCCTGCTGATTCAAAAAACCGAAATTTTATAAAAATATTTGTGACCGATCTGTATAAAAATAAAAATCTAGGGCTTAAACCAGGGCTTTAAAAAATAAAAAATGCGTTTTGTCCGATATCTCAGTTATTATTGAACCGATTTATTTCATTTTTTCAGAACAAAAATTCAGAAAAAAATGTCCGAGACTTCTTTGTAAAAACGAAGTCCCTAGTATATACAGAGGCTTCAGAAACTGGAAAACCGGTTCCAAAAACCGGTTTTCTTAACATATCTCCGCATTGTATGAACCGATCTTGCTGAATTCCAATAGCAAAATTCTCGAAAGCATTTCCGATCGTTTGATATATATATTATATATGTCAGTTATCGGTGGGCTTCATAAACGCCATTTCAACCGACACACGGACGGACGGACGGACGGACGGACGGACGGACATGGTCCTATCGTCATCATTTCTTACAAGGATCCCGAAAATGTAAACTTTTTTGCTCTCCGACGAAAATTGTGGGAATTACAAACGGAATGACAAACTTATATATACCCTTTACACCTGCGGTGAAGGGTATAAAAACGTTCGAACTATTTAAATAAAATAAGATTATTATATAAACGTCATTTATAGTTATTCTAAATTAATGTATTCGCTCTTTCCACATCTATCTGTATGGAACAGTGTTGCCAAAACGGCGATATTTTTTTTTGTTCTGAGCGGGTACTTTTCGCTAAAAACCGCTAAGTGGTTTTTCTGACTGCAATGTTTTTCTACCTGGAGGCTTCTAGTAACTTCTTTTACTGGAAATACATGGTTTTGAAGCAGAAAGAAGAAAATTTCAAGAAATTTTTTTACTTATACAACTACTTTATACAAAGTATCAAGTTACCAAAAACCCAAAAGTTTCAACAGCTTTTCAATATTTTTTTTATCATGGAAAAATCAGTAAAATACTAGAGGTTTATTGTGTAATATGATTCAAAATAAAGTGTTTCCGAAATATGAAATATTAAAAATAAAATTTCGAATAATTTTCCCATTGAATCCAAATATGTATGCAAAATATCAGGTTTTGCAGTATGGAAACAAATTTTTTAAAGAATTTTATATGTAGATGATTTTGCCTGCAAATATTTTTAGTTGAGTATATAAAATTTTGTTTCGGTCAGTAGGTCGGGCAGAACGGGCCGTTACCATATGGTCACGCCAGGCACTACATAGATATATATTTTTTTTTTTTTTTTTTTGTAAGAAGAAAATCAGTAAATTTTTCCAAAAAAATTATATTAGGACTACTAGAATCGCATTAGTCACTAATATCACTATAATTTTTAAGTCGTTCGATGAAAATCCTTCAGACATATTCATCATTGTCACTTTAAAGCTCTACAAGGCTCCATTGACGGATAATTTTCCGGAAAAACAAGTTTTTTCCAAAAAAATTACATTTAATAAAAAAATTTTCAAAGAAATGTATTACGAAAAAAATTTAAATGTTGTGCCTGGCGCACCCATGTGGTAACACAGATATATAGTCCATAAAAAACCAGATGAAAACATTTTATATATTTTATTGATTTATACCAATATAATTTAGTACCTCTTATTTATTTAAAAATCATAAAAGATATTTTTGAAAATTAACACAGTGTCAAAAAATGTATGAATTACTTTTTTATGTCGTCAATTTTTTACGTTTTTAACAATAATAATTTTAAGGGTTTACAAAAGGATCACTTGCTTCCAAACATATAATATTAATGACCTTTTATTATGCTAATATTATTAACAAGATTCCATATAATGAAATGTAATTCAAATTTATTAAAAATTTTTAGTATATTCTACGCTATATAGCTTTTTATTTAACCGTTGCTTGCGTTACCATATGGGAGCGCTAGGTCAATTTGGGTTAAAGACATATTACGAGAGAATTTTTGTATGGGATTTGTATAAAATAATGATTTGATTTAAATAAAATCCACCGCAGAGAATGTAGTGAGACCCCTTAAACGATGCGTAAAAGTTATCTTTATATTGGAAAAATATTAAATACATTTTTAAAGCTATCAAAACAAAAAAAAATAATATTGAGCTTTGACATGAAATTAGTATAAAAAAAATTCAAGATTTTTACCCAATTATAAAAAAAAATTATTTTAAAAAATTTTCGCTAAAATTTCGGTCCATAAAACGTAATGCAAAAAAAAAAAAATAATTTTTTTCATGAAAATGGATACAAATTTTATAATTTTGATTCTTTTACCGCAAAAATATTATAAATTTGCATTGTAGTAATTACTGTTGGTACTGTTTCCAAAATGCCTCAAAAAGTCTTCTAGCGAAAGAAAATCCCATGGGAAAAAGCTTTTAAAATATTTTTTTCCATAACCAGCTTAAAATTACGAAATCGAAATTTTTTTTTACCAAAATATATGGACCCACGACTTTTCAATCGCTTGTAGGGAACAGAAGATCAAGTTTAAAAATTTGTTCAATAATTTTTTCTGTATTAAACAAATTTTTACGCATCGTTTGATCGAAATCTCAAAAAAATCAAAACAAAAAAAAAAAAAAAAAAAAAAAAAAAAAAAATCTAAAATTTCAAAATTAATTTCTTCTATTTATTTTTGTCCAAATAAATGAAACAAAATATAAAAAATAGTTACTTTTATGACCTTTTTTTATAACGTTTATTTATTTTCAATTTTGATAACAATTAAACTGTATAAACACTAGTTAACAATATTAACATACATATTCCCTTAATAGGGCTCTCGTGTTTTATTATAAAAACATTTTTCCTTATTGTTAGTAATTATTTAACTTCATATAAAGAATATTTTATGAAAAATTATAAAAAACACTACTTTTTATATTGGAACTTTTATGACCAATTTTCATGTCATTGAGATCAATGTATATTTATTGTAGTGAAAACACTTGTAACTATTCTACTTGTTCATTATTTTATAAAAATACAATAGTTCATTGAAATATACAGTAGCGAGCATAAAAAATGCAACGCTAGGCTATATGATTTTTGATCGTATTGATTAGGGCTAGAACGTCATTAAATTAGCAAATTCTATTGTGATTTTATTCTTTGCGGCCTTAGCCAACTATTGTATGTCATTTTGTTCCAAATTGTTACGCATACGAACAGTTAATAATATATATACAGTTAGGGACAAAACTATTTGTACACCCATGCATTTCGTATATCTTCAATAATTTATAAAGAATAAAAAATTATTATATGTAGTTTTAATTCAGGTCCATTTTTATTGAATTATTTGATAAAAAATAAATTAATATATAACACATTGTTAAAAAAAAGTACAATTTAAGTAAAAATCTTTGGGACAAAAGTATTTGTACATCAGTACTTTGTACAATTATTTGTACGTTGGACTCTTGTATGATGATTTTTTTAAATACCGTTATATTTTCTTCGTTAATCGAGTTTTATTTTACAAAATAAAAAGTTTTAACGTTTTGAATAATAAGCACATCAAAAATGGGAAAGCGAAAAGAGTTGAGTATGGATATTAAAAATTTAATTATTGATGAACATAAAAAAGGAAAATCTCTCCGGAATATAAGTAATTTAGTAAATTTGCAACATTCCACAGTACAATACATTGTAAGCAAGTATAAAAACAGCGGATCTGTTGAAAATGTGCGTGAAGGTATACGAAATATATGAGGTGTACAAATAGTTTTGTCCCTAACTGTATATATTTTTTTTTTACAGTTGTAAATTTAAGGGAGAAAAAAAATGCAACTACTAAAAAATCATTGGATTTTTTTACATTTTGATAAAAATAATTATTGAAAAATTATGAAAACTATAATCTGGTAGTATTACCACTAATTACTGCCAAAACATATAAATTTAAGGTAATTTTAACTACAAGGGATATTAATAATATTAAGAAAACACTACTTTCTCCATACTTTTTAAGAATTTTCGAATATTTTTGAATAACATTCTGATAACTGCAGTGAAATAATATTAATATGTAGTTGTAATATGAAGATTCTTAAAAATTATCTTAAAGAAACAATATTGAAACGATCATGCCTGTAACAATTGATACAAGTCATTTAACAGTAGATATTTTATATTATCTGAATAACCACATTTGGCCATTCAAAGCTACTATTACCAGCAATAGTTGATTTAATAATGTAAATATGGTAACTGGATATCCTTCTAACAAAACACATATTATTTACTTATATTAAACTATCACCTTTACTTTTAGAGGCAGGTCCTTTATTATTTTTACGAGTACTGTATAATGGAAATAAGAGCCTATTGCGATAACTTGAATTAATTTGACTCTAAACCCATATATTTCAATTTTAGACGGTCTAAGTAGAAATACGAAAAAAATATTTTAAGCTGTTGATTCCATCTCAATAACGATCGAAAGTGGTTGCATTATTTCGGTCGAAAGGTCATACTCAATTATAAATTATGAAGTTAAGCTAAACTATCATAAATATTTGATCGGTTATTTATAGAAAATGTTTGTTGGTTTTAAAACAACTAACAAAATAAATAATAATTCCAAAAATATTAATCTCTATTGAAAAATGTCCAAAATAGTTCATAAAAATATCAAAATTTAATGAAATTTATTGCAAATATTTATATTATTTGTAGATTTCATGTATCATAGACAATATGCAACGATAGAAAATCATGTTTTTTAACAACACTATTGTTTCCAACCATTTCCAATCAAAACTTTTATCAAAATTTTAAAAATCATGTTTATTTGTTTAGAGTTGCATTTTTTTTGCTCGCTCACATTTTCAACTGCTTTTACTAAACGTTCAATAATTTTCGTTACGCTCAAAAATATTCAACAAAATTATATGCAACAGGTATCTATTACCACAAATAATAAAATCACATTAGTACTGTTACATTAGGACTTGCTATAAGCAAAATATATGCGATCAAAGATCATATCACATAGCGTTGCATTTTTAATGCTCGCTACTGTACTTTACTACAATTTTTTCATATTGTTTTAAAAAATTATTATTCTTGTTTTAACCATTGAATTGAATAAAACTTATTTTTTTTATATATCGAGGGCCTATATACAGATTTAGAAATTTTTTTTTTTTTTTTGCGTCAGACTCTTTAGTTTTCTATTTTTTATATATGGTGTTAATTTTGGAGTCAAAAGTTAATTAAACACTATATTTTTCACTTTTTGTTTTTGGGCTATCTACAAACAGTATATTTTTTTTAAGACAAAACGGGCTATATGCAAGTTTTTGTTTGATTTTCAAAGAAATTTAAAAATAAAAATTGATAAATAATGAGAATTTTCTTTGCGGTTTGAACTTTTCTTAAACATTTTGAATTACAATCTTAATATATCTCATACAAATTTTGATGTCTCAATGCAGTCTGGAGAAAAAAGCCATAGATTTTTAACCTTTTTTAGATGCTTATAGATATACGCGGGTACACCTATCAACATTTTATGAAGCTAAGTTGGAGCACTATACGCTAGATTTAAAGACAGGAATGAAAAAAAAATTAATAAAATTCGTAATTATAAGCAAAACATCTTAGATACCAAAATCAGTTTCTTAAAAAAATGATAATTAAATAAAAAGTGCAATAAACATCGTCTTTAAAGGTTTTAATAATTTTTGAGTTGTTGATATGCAATTTAATACAATTTTGAGTGGTTTAAATTTTTTTTTTTTTTTTTACAAAAATTTTTTTTGCAATTTTTTTTTCAAAATTTAGTTTATAATTTTAATCTTGAATACATTTTCGTCCTTTTAGTAAACATTCCTGCTATTTAAAATTTCTAACGATTAAAAACGGTCCAGCCAACCAAAAAATTTAGATTTTTTTTATCTTCTCATTAGTATGATATCATAAATTTAACATATTGTCAATATTTTTTTCAAAAATAGTATGTTTTACTTCTTTAATTTCAAATAATCAAAACGGGCTATATGAACATATTTTAACAAACATTAAAAATAATTAAGACAAAACGGGCTATCTACCATAACTTCGCGAATAATGGAGTTAAAATACTTATTTTTCAGTGTGAGATTTAGTAGACGTAATATTAATAAATCGTAGAAGAACGGATTGCAAAATGTTGAAAAATGAGGGAATAAACAGTTTTTATGTTCTCCTGAACAATGCTGTTTTGCATGAGGCCCGTTTTGAATATAAGCCATCGATATGTTATATTTTATTTAACAAAACAAATTAACAAAACAATTATCACAGCAAAAAAATTCGTTTGTGGAAAAAAGAAGAATGTTAAATCTGATTTTATATAAAATATAAAATTTATTATTTCACAAATTCAAAAAATTTAAACACTAAAGTTTGTAAAAAATGTTAAAATAGAAGTTTATTTCTAATTTATTGAATAGAATTTTAAAACAAAATAAATTTTATTGAACAACTCAAAAATTAAACCAGTTAGTCCTCCCTCAACCACGAAAAAGGTGTGAACACAAAATAATTTTATTTAATTATATTTTATCTGAATTAAAAGCAAAACAAAAAAACTACTCTTGCTTTTAGTTATCTTCCTTCTTCATCTTGTTATTAATTCCCTTTTAATTTTCATTAAAATACAATTCTTTTTGCTGTATATACAAAAACAAAAGATAAATATTTATGGTCTTTTTGTCGTAAAGTATTTACATACGCATATAGGATTCAGTATGTAAAAAAAAGAAAAAAAATTGTAATAAAAAATCCATTTCAATATAACAGGAAAAACAATTACAACAATAAGAATTTAAAAGCCTTCCGGTTAACATACGAGACGTCCTTAACGGTTTCATAAACACCACTGCAACAACAAAAAAAAATCGTCTGATTGTATGTATGTAGTATAATGAATATGAATTAATTTGCATACGACTTAACTACCTAAAGATGATGATCATCAAAAACAGTATCTTCATAAATGGATCATAAACTACAGAATAAAAGCACGAACACATAATCAGTCCATACATACATTTATGACGAAATGAAATGACATTATTTGTTATACTGTTGTTGTTTAACGTGAGAAAAAGGTCTCAGTTTGATCGTACAGTGAACCCAAACAACAAACCAAACACATGCCAACCAAACAACTACCACCCGCTTTCAATTTTGAATAAATTTATGAAAATATGTGTGTTTTGTTTTTTTACCCTTTATCACTGTAATCGGAGATGGTATAATGTGTGTGTGATGAAGTTTGTAACGCAAAATATTATCTTATCAAAATTACTTTCAGAATAATGCATAGTGCACAGTGGTTCCAAAACGATTTTTTAGAGTAAAGATTCCTAGCGGGTTAGGGGGTAGAGAGTGGCCCTCCAAAGGTGATCATCTCATATATGTCATTAAAAAAATACAAAAAATTAATTTATGATATGACAAAAAGAAATTTTAAATATATATATAGTCTCTAAAAAAAATAAAAGTAAAGTAAAAGTGAAAGGACAGACGGACGGACATAGCTAAATCGACTCAGAATCTAACCAGTACCAAGAAAATATATACTTTATGGGGTATTAAATGATTTTTTCGACATGCTACACACTGAATGACGAAATCAATATACCACCCATCTTTTTGATGGTGGGTATAAAAATGCATTACAAGAAATACAAGAAACACAGGGTGTCCGTTGTAGTTTCATCTGCTAATATCTCTTTAACAAAAGCATGTACGATAACAAAATGTTGCAAAATCGGTTAATAAGCAAAAAAAAAGTTATGCTCTAAAAATTATAAACACAGGGTGTCCTTTTTAGCTTCATTTCATACTTTTCTGCTTAAACAATCTCTTAAACAAAAGCATGTACGACAACGAAATTTTGTACAAATAGTTCGAGGTTCAATATAAACTTGTAAACCAAAAATGGGCGTGGTCCGCCCACCTCCCATATAAGGTGAAACGTCATCGAAATTTTGTACAAATAGTTTAAGGACCAATGTAAACTCGGAAACAAAAAAATGGGAGTGGTCCGCCCACTTTACCACCCACCTCCCATATAACGTAAAATTTGAAAAAGTTGATGGTTGGTATAAAGATTCGACCGAGTCGAAAATAACATTTGCGCTTGTTCTGATTCATTTTTGGAAATGTTCGATAATTAATAACACAGGTTAACACTAAAAAAGTATCTGGAAAATCTTCCCTGAGGGAAATTTGTGGCAATTGTGCTAATGGACCGGTCCCTAAGTACCGGTTGAGTGCCAATTGACACCTAACTCATCACCAAAGTTCCAGTTGAGAACCAGTTGATACCACCACATTCACTAAATTGAGTGCGCAATTAGCAACTCGCGCGAAATAACAATCTGTGGCTGAGTGGTTAGCATTGAAGACTATAAAACATAAGATACGTCAGAAGAACGTGGGTTCGATTCGAGGTGCTGCCATCGACATTAAGAACAATTATAAAATAAAAATAAATATAATTTAATAAAAATAAAAAATAATAAAAAAAATTTAAAGCTTCATAAAGTCTAACAAGCGCGACTGTTCTATTCGGATCGGCCGAATCTATATACCCACCATCAACTTTTTCAAATTTTACATTATATGAGAGGTGGGCGGTAAAGTGGGCGGACCACGCCCATTTTTGTTTTCGAGTTTACATTGGTCCTTAAACTAATTGTACAAAATTTCTTTGACGTTTCACCTTATATGGGGGATGAGAGGTGAAGTGGGCGGACCACGCCCATTTTGGTTTACAGGTTTATATCGACCTTAGAACTATCCGTACAAAATGTCGTTATCGTACATGCTTTTGTTTAAGAGATATCAGCAGATAGATACCCAGTGTTTCTAGTATTTTACCCATAACTTTTTTGTTTATTAACCGATTGGATAAATATTTGATCCCGTTCCACAGTGTCACATTTATCCAAATTAGAACGACAAAAATACGAAAATAAAAGCTTCTTAATTGAAGTCATTTTTCTCGCATATACGTATCATATATTATGGACAAAATACTTAAAGTATTGATAAGTGTTTATAGCGCGAATTATGGAGTTTCAAAGTTGCAACTTTTAAAAATATTTTAATTTAAAAAAAAAATAATTTAATTTTGTAAAGAAGTATGATAATTTTAACTTCATATTTATATCTCAGTAAATACTGCAGATATTGATATGATTTTTTTTTTTTTTTGATATTAATAATAAATGTATCCAAATTATTCTGTTATAATTTGCTAGGTTAAAAAATAAATACTGAAAATATTGTTTTTTATTTAACAGAAATCATAATATTAAAAAATATTTTTTTGGAAATTCCATTTTTAATGGACTGGAACAAAAAAGTTCTAACGAATTCCAATTTAAAAATACGATTGTTATATAAAATGATATCTGCAAAGTTATATTTGAGAATTTTGGCTGCGACTTTTTGCGATTTTTTAAAATATTAGAAAAAAAATATGAGGTACCTCATTTTAGCGATTTTTTAAGAATTTTTAAACATCTTAGGATAATGGCTGAAAATTTGGTATGCAAGTGTTACAATATAATTGATGTTTTTGATCTTTTAAAATATCCATACTTTTAAAATATCCATTATTTTAATAAAGTTTACAAAAATAGGCAGGAAATTCATACAAATAAATTAATTTTTTTCAGTATGGGAGTGGCAGTGATTCTACCCGCCTGTTTTTAGTGGAAAAGTTTACGGCATTATCTAAAAACAGAATATACAATTTCAGACCAATATCTCCAAAATTTGATTTTTATCGTTCTAAAACTGCCAAATGTGACACTGTGCGTTCGAGCCCTATCATGCTGACGGACGGACATGGCTAGATCGACTCAGAATCTAACCAGAACCCAGAAAATATATACTCTATGGGGTCTTAAATGATTCCTTCGATATGTTATACACGGAATGACAAAATCAATATACCCCCCTCTTTTTGATGGTAGGTATAAAAATGCGTTTTGGTCGATATCTCGTATACTAATAGATCGATTAAAAAAAGATGCTGAATTCCGGGCTTTCTAAAAACTGATTTCTACAGACGGACAAACGAGCATCGTTATATCGACTTTCCTATCAATAAGGATCTAGATTATAGAATATATATACTTTTTGGGGTATTAGATGAATATTGTAGAAATTACAAATGGAATGAAAAACTTCTTTAGTAATGAAAATCTGAATATTTTCGCTTATATTTAAGCAATTTTGATCCAATCTCCCCGCTACTTAAATTTTTTTATGAATTTCACAACCTATCCCAGCAAAATAAAAAGTGAGGAAAAAGATGTAATAAAATCACCACAACTAGTAACCAGTACCACTTCAAATTCGGGTTAAAAACCAATGAATTTAACATTAGCTTGTCATTGGTGGAATGTTGTTCATTTTTGACAACTTGGATGTTATTTGTAAAGTGAAGAAAATCCAGAATAAATAATTATAATTCAGTTTTTATTTATGGAAAAGCAAAAAGAAAAGATTAAATTGAAATCTTAAATTATTCAAAATTATTATCATTATTATTATTATTATAATGTTTAAGAAGTGCTAAAAACCAAGATCAAAGAAGTAATTTAATACCGTAATTTTTATAACGATATTAAAAATAACTACTAGAATAGTTGAAAAAATTCATTTTATACTTTTGATGCGATTTAGGTGTCATTTGCAAAGAATTACTTTCATTATTTTTTGCTGGGATGGAGTAAATTCGCAAAGTAATGGGTGCAGAATCGTTTTCCTATATATGATGGTTTTTTAATTTATTAAAATAAACAGTATTTGAAAAAAACAAAAAAAAATGTATATGTTTCATTAAATTTTATGAAAAATAAATAAAAATTCAATTAACAATATCGACCCAAAATCAGTTCATGGGAAAATAACCAAATGATTTTTGTTTGAATCCCATTAAGACTAGATATTCTATATTTAAAGTGAGAAATCTATATCATCCTCCTGGAGGAAATCATATGTGCCCCTATAGGAAATGCTCCCCCTTCTACCAATTGATTTTCAGTATCTTTTAACAATTTACATAGAAGACCATTATATTTCCAAGCTTTTTTATTAATCAAATTTAAATTTGTTTTATTTATAAAAATAAATAAAATATATTTTCAATAACCACTAATTCTAAAAAAAATTAAAAAAACAAAAAAATTTAAAAACTGTCTTCATCGTACAATTAATTTTTTTATTTTAAATATTGTCCCACTGTGGGTGTATTTTGGATTTAAAATGAACATATTTGTGGCTGCTTAACATTGACCTTGAAACATTTGGAAGTTTATGATCACAGCTGCATATGAAGAAGATGCGAAAAAGAATATACATAATAAAAATATATTAAGTTTAATCCTGCTATAAAAGGAATTATGTACTGTGTTTTTAGTGAAATATTTTTGTAAAACATTTGTGCATATTTATGAGTGTATTTTTTTTTCCATTTTTTAATGTGTTTATCAACGTTGGAAACCGAAATGAATAACGGTATCGGTAACGGAATCGGTATTCAATTTATATTTATTTCGAGTTTTTAAAGACAATTTGGTATATTTTTTTTGCAGTACAATTGCAGTAATGTTAAAAATTTGGACAAAATTTTTACTTACCACAGTTTTTTTTTTTTTTATACAGACAAAAAACTTTCAATTAATTTTGCACTTTTCATTAAAAGCTAATTTTATTCTGCAAATGTAATGTAAAATTGCATAAAGGCAAAAAATCCGTGAAGTAGCAGAAAAAAAAAAAACAGAATAGCATAAAAGTATTTTTTTATTTCATCAAAGGTTAACGTTACAAAAATATGGAAAATGCGTTTTGGATAATGTAGGAATATTCCAATAACGATAAAAATCAGTAAAGAAAATAATATTCCCCAAACGTTTTTAGGTTATATAATTGTTTAGGTAAGAGTTAATGTGTCAATTACAGACGAGAAATTTTGTATAGGAGAAATAGTGATCCAACATGAAAGTACTAATTAGCTCTCTTACTCTCCATTATCCCATTTACTCACTAGAAATTTTTAAAGTTGCAGGATTAAAACGACGCACAGTGGGGTCAAACGCAAATTTTTTGGTAATAAATCTGTATCTCAAAAACTACTGCTCGGATTAAATTGAAATGTATGGAAGAGTTGCAGAGGAGGACTTAAGCTTTCAGGAAAATCATCTTGTGGTCACCATGTGATAACTCAAGATAAGCTACAGGGTGTCAAATTTGACTACCTCTTCTACTTCTACAAATTAAGTCCGATTTTAAAGATTTTTATATTTATGTAAAGTGCTTCGCAAGATAAAAAAAACAAGATTACTCACCTAAGTTATCTCTTACAGTTAAAAAGATATTTACTTTTGAATTTTTGATTTTTTGCCCGACTTTTTTCTGGAATAAGTCCGGAGATATATGAGGTAAAATTTTTTTAAAAATATTTTGTAATTTGCTATATATTTCAAAATAATATGCTGAAAGAATTTTTGAAGTATCTCAATTCGTCTAGACGTGAAAAATATTCAAAGTCAGCACTGTGAAATTAGTATGAAAAACTGCTATTTTTTACAAAAATATAGTACAATTCTTTCACTTTTTTCTCAAAGTTAACGAAAAAATTCGTTCTTTATATATTTCAAAAGATAAAGCTTCAAAAATGTTTAATAACGAAATTTTGAATTAATTTATGTTTGCACCCTACATCAGGCATTGGTCAAAAATGGTAAATTTTGGAAAAAGGTTAAATTTTTATCGATTAATAAAAAAAAAAAAATGGCGAAAATATTATGCTAATATGATTTTTTATGCAATTAAAAAAAGTCGTTTAAAACATTGACTTTTGTCATAAAATATCAACTCCTGCATTCGTTTTTGGCCGGGCGGGAAGCAGTTTAGTATCAAATCGTTCTTAATCTATTTCTTGATAAAATATTGTCAATAAATTTAAAAAAGCACGCGTGACATTTTTTTTTTTTTTTTATTAATCGATTAAAATTTAACCTTTTTCCAAAATTTACCATTTTTGACCAATGCCTGATGTAGGGTTGCAAACATAAATTAATTCAAAATTTCGTTATTAAACATTTTTGAAGCTTTATCTTTTGAAATATATAAATAAATTATTTTTTCGTTAACGGAACTTTGAGAAAAAAGAGGAAGAAATAGCAGTTTTTCATACTAATTTCAGAGTGTTCTTCCATACATTTCAATTTCATCCGAGCAGTAGTTTTGGAGATACAGATTTATTACCAAAAAATTTGCGTTTGACCCCACTGTGCGACGCGTATATAATCATGGTTAAATGAGAGTGAGAAATTCAAATGTAATTCAATTTCTAGTCACTCAGAAGAAAATTTTTCCGGACTTTTTGATTTCCCGGGATAGCGTGAAAAATATTCGAATTCCCGGGGTAACGGATTAAATACTTTAAATATCTCTCTAATCATTAGTTGAATAACTGAGACGCAAAAATTATATTAAACTTTCCATTATCAGATTTAAATACCATTGTAAATGTACAGAGAAAAAGAAATTACAACAATTGTTATTCCATTGATTTTTCAAATCAAACGAATACTGACTTATATATTTTGACAATTTTTAAGGTATGTTCAGACTAGTCAAATATTTGGCCTCTTTAAAACAAAATTCTATAAATATAACATTAAATAAACTTTTATTATTAAAAATAATTTTATCTTTCTTATTTCCTCAAGTAAATTATATGATAAATTATTCTTACAATACCATATTTTGTTGAAAAATTGTATTTTTAAAATACCGAAACTAAAATACCGGTATATACCGGTACAGAGGGAAACGGTATTTAAATACCGGTATTTTTAATAAAATAATAATTTCTGTATCGGTATCAGTTACGGTAACCAACTTTAAACGGTATTTAATCGGTATCGGTATTTATAACGGTATTGGTTTCCAACCTTGGTGTTTATGCATTTTATTAACATTTGTTTGGTTATACCCTACACATACCAATAGGGTAATAAATTATGTTACAGTATGAAGTCTGGCAAAGCGTATAGGTATGTTAATTGATAAAAAGCTAAAAAATTCACAAACTTTGCATATAAGAGGTTTATTATAATAATAACTAAAATTATTATTGCAACATGCATCGTTTGATCTTATCTATTTGACATTTGATATATTTACAGCAACGAATTCTGAAAATGTGCATTTTAAAATGCGTCAAAATGATTTACTTCTCCTGAAGAAAAATTAAAAATTTCGGTGATATATGATAGATATGGTAAACATGATTTGTTAATTATTGTTAGTTATTTAATTAAAGACAAATGTCAAATTAAGAACATTGGTAAACATATTTTAGCAGATCTCAAAAACGTCTTGTCCGATTTAATCAAATAAAACATCAAAAAATTATTATCTAAATCACCTTTACGTTTTATAGTTATAATTTTTTAATAACTTTAATAGTTAAGAAGGTCTTTAAAAAGTTGTGTCGAAAGATTAAAAATTAAAATTATGTTTGTTTCTCAAAAATCAAAAATAACAGAAATTTCTATTTCTACTCCTGTGTAGTAAATCCAAAACTATAACAAATAAAACGATACATTTTTAATTAAAGTTCATGCATAAGTTTTGACTATATTCTCAAATAACTTATTGTAAATCATTTATATTATTTAAAAAATTATAATTATTGCTTTTATTTGTATAAATTGTGATACAATTACTTGGAGAGGATATTTTAATTTAACTTCAATAAAACATCAACCAATAATCTTTTGAAACCCGCAATGAATCTGTGATATGGAAAGACCTCAACTGCAATTGGTAGCATTTGATGGACTTTTCGAGTCATTTTCATAAATACTGGCTCAAAACAGCGATAATTCGAAAATTTTTTAACTTCTCACATACTTTTCTTTATTTCTTTTTCTTAAGTTTCTAAATAACCCAGAAATTTAGAAAAAAAAGCTTATTTCTGAAACTAGTTCCCTTAAAATCCTAATAGAATCATTACTTATAATTTTGTAATTTCGACTGTCATGGACATGATTATTTCCTAGTTTAAGCAAAAAATTAGTAAAATTTTAATTTTATATGAATCAAAGGACAATAAAAATAAGATTTCAATAATAACTAGTAGAAAGAAAAGTTAGTTGTAGTGCAAAATACTGAAACTGGGGGTACCATAGGTATTATCTCCCGTAGGTATCAAATTTAAGGCCATTTTACATATAGACCAAGTTAATAAAACCTTTATTAAAAAAGAAATGCAAGCACTTTAAAGGTAAATATAGTATCCGGGAACCGAAAGTTTAAAAAAGAAAGCTATACATTTTCACACATTTCTTATATAAACGCCTTGAAGTAGGCAATGAAATATAACAAAATCCAAAGTTAGCTAAAATTCTTGACAAACTACTAATAACTTTTTTTATACCCACCATCAAAAGACCGGTTTGTTTGGTATTGAAAATGGGCAAAATCGGTTAACAAACAAAAAATTATGGGCTAAAAACTAGAAACACAGGGTGTCCGTTTCATACTTTTCTGCTGATATCTCTTAAACATGGCATGTACTACAACGAAATTTTGTACAAATAGTTTGAGTGTCGATATAAACTTGGAAACAAAAAATGGGCGTGGTCGGCCGACCACCTCCCATATAACGTAAAATTTGAAAAAGTTGATGGTGGAAACGGCACACCGGATGAACTTTATAACTTCGGTGAGCCAATTAAAATTGGACGTAGAAAATTTGTGTAGAAAATTTTAAACCATTAAAGCCAAGTTTTAATCAAATGTTATGTAATTTTTTAAAAATGGTCTGGAAAAAAAACACTTATAATGAAAGATAGATGTAGTGAAAGATATAATAAAATTAATTAATGTGTACGATTGACATAAGTGATACACCAAAAGATGCGTACTAAAAATATCTTCAAATCACCCAAACTTTATTTTTTTATGTGCTCAATAGTTTTGAAGTTATTTTGAAATAAGTGTAAAAAAAAAAAAAAAAAATATTTTTCATGCTAAATTTTAGATTTTTTTGTTACAGAAATTTCTTTTAATAAATGAAAACATCAAAAATGTGTCAGTTTATCATTTTTATTTTAAAGCTGGTAATGCTGCAAATAAAATAAGGCATATATCTTCAAAATTGATGCAGAAATCTGCAGAAATTCACAGTTAAATAAAAATACCCATGTTACATACAATTGAGTAGAAATACAGTGGTGAGCAAAAAAAAATTTTTTTATTCTTTCTTGAAACAAAAATAGGTGGACTAGGTGGATTTTGACAAGTTAAACAAGAATCTGCATTCACTTTTTTTCTATCACGTACCGATTTTCTTTTATGGGCATGACTATTATCATCATCTTATTCAGCGGTCACACTATAAAATTCGAGAATGGTTTGTTAAATTTAAACTATAACTCAAGAACCGTTTACATGATTTTGATAAATAATACACCAAAAGATGCATACAAAAATTGTCTTCAAGGCATGTTAACAATATTTTTTATTCACTCAAAAACTTCAGAGTTATGGATCAAAATTTTTACCATTTTCCAAAAAAAAAAAAAAATTCGCTGCTAATTACCGAATAACTACGGAAATAATAACTGAACAATAAATTATGTAAATTCAGCTCAAAGACAATTTAAGTCGCTATATAATGGAGTTTAATTTATCTTAATAGGACAACCCGTTCTCGAGTTATACAAGTGTGACTGCCTAAAGGTGGGGTCATAGTATTCATACCCATGAAACAAAATTAATACGTGATAGAAAAAAAAGTAAAAGCTGATTCTTATTTAGCACGTTTAATTCCATCTATCCACCTATTTTTTTTTTTATTTAAGACAAAAAAATTTTATGATACGTGGCTTTATTTACTTATAGTTTTACCAGCTTTGAAATATAGATGATAAACTGAAACATTTTTTGAACAGATAAAAATTTGATAGTAGAACGACTTAAAGCCAATTTTATTCCACATATTTTGGTGTATCATTTATGGAAATCGTGCATACCGTGCTCGAGTTAGTGAAATATACTCGAGTAATCGGCTTATTTAAGGCGCAATATTAGACACGCCCATAAAAAAATCTCGACCCGATAGGAAAAAACTGAAAGCAGATTTGAGTTTAGCATGTGGAATTCCATCTAGTCCACATATATTTTTTTTTAAGTAGCACGAAAAAAAATTTTTTGTCGACCAGTGTAATTTATAGCACGTACATCTTCTTTTTGTCACTCATTTTGATCAAACTCACAACAATTCAACATGGTTGTCATTAAAAATAATAACTGACATATTTTTCAATGATAACTAGACCAAACAAAATTTTAAATATTGCTCCCGAAAAAAATTATCAAAAATCAAAATAAGCGGGTAAGTACTCGGTACTCGATACTAATACTCAATACTTGCACATCACTATTCCCAAACCTTTATATTTTCACCTCATTCTGAAACAATCATCTTTGCGAATTTAATTTAATTTTCCTTTAGAGCGACAGACACTTCTTTGGAAGTCGTTTTCAAACAAATTAGTTTTCATTTCACCAGAAAATAATTGTCGCCCCCCCTTTTTTTCGCCCTAACATTTGGACTGAAGTAAAAGCTTTTTTAACAAATTTTAACCGTATCTTAAAATTTTGTATACACACTTGAATTGAACATTTCTGGCAATTCTTTCTGGAAATTTGTCTTGCACAAAATGAAGACGAATTTGAGAATTTCAGCTGAAATAGCCTTTAGGGAATTGAAGGGGTACTTTTTTGCCTATAAAATAATCCTTCCATCTAATTTTTATGCTATTTTATGAGGTCTCTTACAAGTTTCAAACGTTTGATTTTTATATAAGGCATTTTGTAGCAAATGTTAATATTTTCCTAAACCCCTACTTGGTTTGAAATTTTTTTCTCTCCTACACTGAAAAAAGTAATTTCAATGAATGAAGTACATTAAATGAAATTCATTAATTTTTTTCCGATAATTTATTAACTTAACGTACGAATTCATTGCTTCATTGAAAATATTCAATAAAATTCAATGAACAAACTGACGCTATTATGAACATTACATTAAAACCAGTCATTAAATTTATTTCTTAATAAAATAAGTAAATCAGTTAATTGATCTAATGTATTTGTTCATTGAGTTCGGTTATTCAATGTACTAATACATTGATTTAATTAAGAAGAAGCATTACACAATGAACAAAAACATTAAACCAATGGATTGATTCAATTCGTAAGTAACTAGTTTCAAAATGTTAAGCCATTGAACGAATTTTAAAAAATTTATTTAACTTTATTTGTTCAGGATAATGCTGTTATCATATCAATGTGGCGTATAAATGGATATTCCATACCATCATTGAGCAATGTAGAGGACAACAGGAATAACTTTATAAAATAAATGACAAAGCAAACACGATCACATCTGTAACATTTATTTTGTTTATTTAAATTTTTTTAGTCAAATGTAATATAAACACTGTATTATATTTATGGCATCTATATTAAGAAAATTATATTTAATTTTTGCTTATATTAACTCAATATCATACAATTTAATCATTTAATTTAAAATAAAATAAAAACCAAAAATACAGAACAAACCTATTATTATAATTCATTTTCAGTGTATAATTTCATTGGGACAAAATATGAGTTCATTGAAATCAATGTACTGTTCACTGGAATTATTTATTTTATTTAATGAACGTGTTCATTGATTCAATGTAAGAATAAATTTAATCAATGAACTTTGAACATTGAATTTGAATATTAATGTATGGCAATACATTGTTTCAATGAACCTGTACATAGGGTCAAAATTAGTGCACAAATTCATTGATAAAATAAACTTTTTCATTGTATTTATGTACCTTTTTAGTTCAGTGTATTTGGTACAATGGTTGTTTCATCCTGCTTTCTATGTCATGTTATTTCTTTATAATATTTTCAATCCACATGGAACTAATCTTATTCTCTTATGTAAACACGATCTTTTGGAAAATAATTCTTAATATTTCCTAAACAATTTGGCAGATTAAAAATAAGAATGACTTAAATCTGAATTTGTTTAATATGTTATTTGACATAATAATTAATTTTCCTTGGGATATTCTGCAATATGTGCAGTAACCCCCTCAATTTCACATATAATTTTGTATATTGAAAAAAGGAATTTAGAAGCTTATAGGAAACTAAGATTTCGTGTAGTTTTGAATTAATATAGAAATTCCGAGAAATAGACAAAAAATTAAATAAATGGAAAATGATGTTACCTTAAATTATAGAAAGAAGTATAAATTTTTTAATCCAATAAAATTATGGGTAGGATTTAAAAGTTCGGATGTAATGAAGATGTGCTCAAAAAAGGTAGAGTTTCAAGAACAAATATTTTTCTTAAACAATATTAAAAAAAAAAAAAAATTATAAAAAAATATATATATATAAAACTATTAGCTTCAATTTATTTTGGTTAATAAAAAATTATTCTCGAATTTGAAAACTGATTTAAGAACCTGTCTCTATTTATCACAATTGTAGGTTAATAACAAAATTGACAAAGTTTTTGTTTTAATATTTTCATGGCACGAATTTAAATTAACCTGTTTAACGGTTATAAAAATTAAAGCAATAAAAAACAAGACAAACAATCTAAAGAAATTCTATCACTTTTAAAAGCTCAGTCGAGGCCAGTTTAAATCATTGAACTAGATTTAAATAAAAAAAATCTTTTAACTTGCTTATAACGACAAATGTTTAAAAATAACATTTACTGCAACCTACAAGTTTTTTTCTTCGGTCCATAAAGATTTCATAACTATAAATTGCATAAGAGACAAAAAATTTTTCAAAAATCTAAAAAACGAAATTAGGTGAAATGAAGAGAAAACAGGTGTTGAAATAAGAATCAGAGGCACAATTGGTGAGATAAAAGGTTCTTTTATCTTTTTATTGATATTTTTCTACCCTATTTTTATATTCCTACGTTTTAAGTTTACGTTTTAAGTAATTTTTGAAAATTTCTATATTTTTTAGAAAATTGTATTTTTTAAAACCCGGCATTTATAAATTCTTTCTTAAGGTAATGAATAGGGGGCGGATTTTTATGCATTTATTTTAGGAAAATATGCGCCTATAAAATGCACTTAAAAATTCAAAATATACTATAAAAAATTAAAAAAATATGCATTTATTTTTTTTTTATATTTATTAAATAAAAAGAAAAAATAAGTTATTTTATAAGAAAAAACAAATATCACTCCATCTTAAGCTAAGAAATGCAATAAATTTTTTTTATACCCTGCACCACCATAGGTGGTTGGGGTATTATGTGTTTGTGCTGATGCTTGTAACGCATATAATGAGTTATCCACCTTAAAGTATACCAATCGACTCAGAATCACATTTTAAATCGATCTAACGATGTCCGTCCGTCCGTCTGGCTGGATGGCTGGACGGCTGGCTGCACATGTAAACCTTGTGCACAAAGTACAGGTCGCAGTTTTGTGTAAGTACCAATCTTTGTACCAAATTTTATGAAAATCGGTCCACGATTGACCATAGCTCCCATATAAACCCCCTTCACTTTAACGTGCATAAATCCCATACTAATGTTAGTATCAAGTTAATATTCGACTCAAATAAGTTTTATATAAGTAGAAACAACATTGCTAAAATTTATGAGAATCGGTCCATAATTTACCATAGCTCCCATATAAACCCACTTTCGGAAATCGCCCTATAATGCATAAAATCATCAATAATTATTAACCCATTATTCTGTACTTGTATACTTTATTTCAGATTTAATAAAAGTGTTGGTCTACAGCTCTAATATAAATCCACTTCCCGAATTTGTGTGCTCATACGCAATGGTGTAGGGTATCATATAGTCGGTCTTGACCGACTATATCTTCTTCTCTCGTTTCAATATAAAGCTATTTTTTTAAAAATCAATACTAATTATTATTTTATTTTTTTGTTTAAATAAAATATATTCAACAATAATGATGTTTGCGATGACAATATATTATTGCGGTAAAAATAATATTGTTTAGAGCAACTATATTGCAAAACGTTTTTTTTTTCTGCGTATAGATTCGGTCAAACGAATAATAAGAAAATTATATTAAATTTGGTCAAATTAAGATTCAAGCTTTTCTTTAAAAATAATGTTAATATGTATTTAAATTGAAATAAAACGAACAAAGAATATCCAATTGACAAAATATAGACAAACTTGTCCAAAATTAAAGAATAAGAGAAATTTGGAAAATTTTTAAAAATAAACTCAGGGTTTTAGTTTTAAGCCTGCCAAATTAAAAAACTACCTACATATGTAAGCGCATTTATAGTAGTTTTATTAGGACTATCTATATTTAGAATTTCTTTTCTGTCGTATCATAAATTTTAGGCGACTTTTTAAAAAAATTACATACCAAAGATGGCCAAATTTGGAGGCTTAATCACTACCCCCTGACCCGCTAGGAGTATATACTCCACCAATTCAACTAAGAAATACCTCACCTCTGACCATGTGAAATTTTATTGCAATATATCTAACGGTTCACAAGTTACAAAATTATTTCCAAAAAAGGTAGAGCTTTTCAAAGTCAATGATACTAGCAATTTTACACGTAATATATGTATATATTTTTTTATTTCTTTTGGGGATTGTGAGGAAATTTAATACAATTTTTATTTTTTTGTGTTATAAATAATGTTATAAAAAAAATTATGATTGCTTAGTTATTTACATTTATTAATAAATTTTATTATTATTTGTGAATTCCAATGTCCCCAGTAAAATTTATGATTTACGCGTTATTTAACCCCCGTGTAGTCATAAAGTTTCTTTTAACAAGGGTTTTTGATTTAACTCGTTTTAATTTAATAATTCTTACTTTCAAGTTTGACTTTTTTTCCTACATTTCTTTGCAAATGTAAGCGTGAAATTATTTGCACAAAATATCTTTACAAAATTTAATTTATTTTGGTTTGTTTAATAAATTTTATTATAGGCTCTTCGATGATTCGTTTTATATGGTTTTGTGTCATCACAATTTCGATCATAAATTATCGTCTTGGAAGTAATTTAGTACTTTAGATGGCATTTGAGTAGGTTTTAAATTTATTTTATTTTTTTTTTTTTTATTTACTTTCTACGTTCGATGACTCTGTGACCCATCTATACATAGTCATAAATTGCTTACGATTTTTTAAGAACATACATGCAAACACAAAAGACAAATGGAAGTCAATTAACTTGTACTATATTTTAATGTTATTTATTGAATATTTGACAAGTTTTATGGATTTTTAATGTAATTACTTTATGCAAAATTTTGTGGTAATAAAATTGTTTATTTAAATTATGAATCAGATAAAACCTGTGTGAGAAATTTTACATTTGTGGGTTGTCATTTCATTTGAGATTTATGTATTTCAAATATTTAGCTCAAAGTGTTTGAAATTGGCAGAAATATTTTTGTTTCGATTTTACTAATATTTCACACACTAGTGGGAATTACTTTCAAAGTGTCAACAATATGTCATTAAAATTAAAGATAAATATTTCATAAGAACTTTAAATATCGAAATTATGCAATTTTTTCTTTAATATTTTACAGTTATAATTCTTCAAAAATATGAAAAGACAAAATGTATTTAAATATATTTGTTATTATCTACGATTCAAATATACTTGATAATTAATAAATACATATATGTGTATATGTATATATTCTTTTATTCTCTTTTTTTAAGAATCCAGTCGCCATATAATAAGTAAAATAACCGAACGGGAATTTACTTGAGAATTGTGTTTAAAATATTATGACAAAATCATGTTTTTGAATCGTTTATAAAATGTATTTAATAAAATTATCATCTTCATCTAGTAGCGTTTATTTCAAGACAAGTTAAAAAACAATTTATAATTATTAATAAATTTATTATGCATTTGCAACCCAAAAATATTAGTAATAATTGTGCCATCACAATATGAATCAACTAGAACTTCAATGTAAAACCAACTGGCAGATCAACGTTTAAAATTATAATGAAATTTAAATACTTGAAACTTATTCTTAATTTGGTTTTAATGGGTTGGCTAGAACAATTGCCAGATATTGCTTTAAAATTGTGAATTTGGTTAACAAAACAATACTTTTTTAATTTTTGCAAACAGTTTGCTATTAAATATTTGTATTATAGTTTCAAGAAAATTGCAAGGAAATTTTAAGTCCATTTAGTTGTTGAATTTAGAATTATTTTCTTATTTTTTTTTTAATTAATACTTCACTAAATTATCTGCTTGGTTGATTTAATTTGGTTTTAATGGGTTGGCGAGAACAATTGTCAGATATTGCTTTAAAATTGTGAATTTGGTTAGCAAAACAATACATTTTTAATTTTCAAGAAAATTGTAAGAAAATTTGAAGTCCGTTTAGTTGTTGAATTTAGAATTATTTTCTTATTTTTTTTTAAATTAACACTTCACTAAATTATCTGCTTGGTTGATTTAAATTTTCTAACTAATTTATTGATTAATTCAATTAATATTTACATCTATTTAATGTTTATTTTTTTTTTCAAGTTAATTTTTAAACTAAAATCATAAAAGTGTTTATTTGAAAAATTAAAGTATTACAATTTTTTAAATTATTAATAACAAATATAAACTACTGGTTGGATCGAATTGAATTGAATGGAAAAATATAGAGGAGGAATTACGCTTTAAGAAAAATCATCTTGTGGTCTCTCTGTAAAAAATGCTTACTTCACCTAAGTTATCTCTTACAGTTAAAAAGATATTTAAGCATTAATTTTTAATCTTTGATTTTTTTCCTCGATTTGGTTTTTCAGCAATAAGACCTGAGATATTTGGGGGAAAATTTTTCTAAAAATTTTCTGTAATTTCTAATACATTTTGGAATAATATGCGAAAAATTTGTGGATGATTTATTTACAAAAATATGGTCAATTCTTTAACTATTTTTCACCAAGTTTTTTAATATAAAAATCTTTATATACATAAGGAGTGCGTTCGAAAAAATCTTAACATATGTATATAAAATTCAATAATTTGGAAACGGTTAAACCTAAAGTTTTATTTTTTATTTAATTAATATTATATTATATACAAATACAACTTTTATAGTTCTAATCACTACTTATGAATTCGTGGACCTTTATTTGGTAACCCTTTCAGTCACATTTTTGGAACAGTTTGCACATCTTCTTTTAAAATCTTCGATATTTTGTTACACATTTTTTGTGCTCTTCAATTCACTTTTCACAAGAGCCCAATATGTCTCCACTGGTCTTAGCTATGGACAATTTGGAGAATTGACCTCTCTTGGTATAAAAACTATGTTATTGTTTTGGTACCAACCAGAGCTTTCTTACCGTAGCCAAATCGGGTCAAAAATGTACGGACACATTGTGTTCTCTTATAAAAGGAAGAAGCCTTTTTTGCAAACATTCTTTAATGTATATTTCGCTATTTATAGAGCCGAATGTAACAAATGACTTGCTTCTTTTGCCGCAACTACATAGATTTAATTTAATTTTTAATTGCTCTTGGCGATTGATTTTTCCGTTTGGCGACATGGCGAATTTTTTGGCGATTTTTAACAAGGTGGCGATTTATTTGGCTAATTTTTAAAATTTCATTAAATAGGTATTCGCATAGTAAAACTATTAAGTTTTCTTACTAGCCAACGTCTATTTTTAGTATTTTTCTATCCAAATGGAGGTCCGCGGTTCTCAACAAGGGGTCCATAAAAATATTGGTCGCTAAGACCTTTTGCTTGAACATAAAATCTAAAGCATATCTTAAAACAGATAACACACGTATGTATATTAATTTCTCCATACTTATAAAATAAAGTTGCAAAGTTGCAAAAATATAGATTAAAAATTCTAAAACAATTGTTTGTGCATGATTTTTATTATCATTCTGGTAATTTTTTCAAATTGTAAAAAACATTTAATGATATTTCGTAATTGGAATAAGACATTTAGTAGCAATTTTAAAATCCATTTTTAAATACAAAGGTTTTATCTTAAATTTATAATTAATTGAAATCAAATGTTTTTACTATTTTCTTAAATATAGCCTGATTTATCAAAAGCATTTTGTATCAAATTGAGAATTTGGATTAAGAATTATTTAGGAATAACATTTGATATGAAATTGAGAAAGTATCACTTTTTTTTCAAATGAATATTAATTTTTATTCAAACTTGAAATTCAACATAAGTATTTCCAGAAATACCTTTAAATTATCATATTTAAAGCCACGAAGCAAGAGTTTGTAAAAACCTCTGATCTAAGTCGGGGATCGCACACAGAAATTTTTCTCGCTGCAATTCTGAGTTCGTAGGAAAGAGAAGAAAAGGGAATACTAAACATTTACATTCACTTTACCTCCCTCGTTTACGAATTGCAGCAAGAAAAATTGCTGTTTATGAATTCCGACTAGAAAACGTTCATGAATAAATTAACTGCCTGTTTCTGTAAATGCGAACGAAAGTTTCGTTCGACTAAATGTATTGAAAACAACAATTAAATTTTAAAATTATTTGTTGTTTTCAATACATTTACTCGAACGAAACTTTCGTTCGCATTTAGAAAAACAGCCAGTAATTCTTCGAAACAATTTATATGTTTAATAGGTTAATTGTATAATTATTCTGTAAAAAAACAATAAATTTTAATAAATTTTTAAAATTGTTGACCTAAAATTGAGCTATGTATGTCAGAAAAGTGTATTAAAATTAATATATCGTCCATTCCATGAAAGAACGCCCAAAAATATACCAAGTGTCCTCCGATTTTTATAAAATTTTATTCGTATAAGGTCTATGGGTGTCTATAAATATTTCCGTTATCAGATTCGCTAAATTCAGAAAATTCGCGATTTTATTTCGCTTTTTCACTTTTGAAAAAATCTAAAAAATCTCAAAAGTATACAACTTTAAATACAAATATTTCTGGGAAGGCTTTGCAGAAATTTGTGATTTAAACGGCGTTTGAATTGTAATTATGTTAGCTTAAACATGAATATTTTATAAATAAAAAATATTTTTTAAAAATGCATTTTAATGCAATTGCATTTTTTAAATGCATTTTTCTTTAAATATGCTATTTAAATTTTTAAATTTTTTAACATAAATGAAAAGTTCAGAATCTTTACATTAAAATAAAAATCTCAAATTTTTGGGACGCACACATGTACTGTGCATAATTTCCCCTCTTCTTCAACTAGTTTAAATTTTTTCATATAAAAATTATATTTTTCTGTTATTATGAGTATCTTTACGTATTTTGTTAAAAAAAAAAATTATTGTGTTATTTTTTAAAAAATCCTGAAAAATAGTAAAACTTTATGTATCAAACTATTTATTGTTTTTAGTTATAATAAACAAAGCATTTTTAAATACACTTTTGAAAAATTAAAATTTAATAAATTCGCAACTAACAAAAATGCATCTAAAAACTGTATTTATATTTTTAAAATATTATGAATCGAAGACGTGGTTTTTGAAATGCTGACTAAATTACACAAAAAATATACAATGGCCTTATAAATAATTTTTAAATTACAAAAATCCATCAATAACTTCAAGAGATATGAATATTTAAAATTGCATACTTTTTATATTTTGTTAACTTTTATACAAATTTTAAAGAAAATTTCAAAATCAAGAAAAAATTTTCATTTTATATGAAAAATTTGAAATATGTTTTTATAAAAATTGGATTATGCATATAAGATTTTCGCGTCCCAAAAATTTTACACTTTTATTTTAATGTAAAGATTCCAAACTTTTCATTTATGTTAAAATATTAAAAAATTTGAATAGCATATTTAAAGAAAAATGCATTTGAAAAATGCAATTGCATTAAAATGCATTTTTAAAAAATCTTTTTCATTTTTAAAACGTTCGTCGTAAAGCCGCCATATGCGAAATTTTAAGGCCGTTTAAATCATTAAAATTCACGAAGTCTTTCCAAAGATATTGCTATTCAAAGTTACATACTTTTGAAATTTTTTTGGTTTTTGAGAAAATTAAAAAGCGGAATTAAATCGCGAGTTTTTGCAATTTCACAAAACTGAAAACTGAAATTGATAAAAGGATTAATGGAGTTAATGTATACAAATTTTTACCGAAATTAAAAGCCATCAAGTAAAAAAATATACTTTTTCGGGCGTTCTTTCCTGGAATGGTCGATATATTTTTTTATTCAATTATTATTAGCTACTGAAATTATCATTAACTTTGTTGACGCTGAATTTACATTTTAATATTATATAAAATTTTAAGCACTAAATATTTCAGTTGTTTTTAGTTTTTCTTAAAAAAAAAATATATATATACAATTTAATTTTGGCGATTTCTGATTAACAATTTGGCGACAGAGGCTCAAAAAAATCTAACAACCCTGGTCATACCTGGGAAGTTTTTTCTGCTTTTGGGGCCTAAACTTGTCAACTGTTCAACATTGCCTCGAGCATTAGTAACATAAAAATATGGTCACAGAAGCTGAGAAAATTCTGCCAGCACATACGTTTCGTCGTCCATTACACATGAGTATTTTTGGATGAAATTTGATTTTAATTTCCGTGCCCTATTCTTGGCTTCTACATTTTTTGCAGCATTCCAGTCTGGAAGTTTTTGGACTTATATGTTATCAACTCCGCATTAGCTTTAAATTTTCGCACCAAATAGTTAGAGCACTGAGCTAACCGGGCTGCTTTTCTACCAGATGTGTTTGAAGTTCTTTTCAATATGCTTTCAATTTTGTGGCCTTCCCAATATCCTTTGGACCTTTGTTTCTTCCCGAACTAGGTTTCCTATCAATGGTCAAATTCTCCTGATACTGTTTAATAACATAGGAAACAGTTTGACAGCAGACATTTAATTTTTATTTTTTTGCCAAATTTTTGCAGGTCCAATATGGATTTTTTTTGAAATATTTTAATAATTTATAGCACGTACATCTATTTCGTCACTCATTTTGATCACTCACAACAAATCAACATGGCTGTCATTAAAAATAATAACTGACATATTTTTCAAATATTGAAAAAATTTTAAATATTGCTTCAGAAAAAAGTTATGAGGCAAAACGTGCGTTAAGATTTTTCGATCGCACTCCTTATTTCGAAGTGCTTCATAAATGTTGAATAAAGAAAATTGAAATTGATTTAGATTTGCACCCCTCACTAAGCATTGGTCGAAAATGGTTAATTTTAGAAAATAATGATTAATTTGTAAAATTTATTGATGCTATTAAATTACAAAATATATTTAGATCGATTTGGCACTAAACTGCTTCCCGCCCGGACAGAAACGAATGCAGGAGTGCAGTTTTTATGAAAATTCAACTTTTCAAAAGACTTATTTATATTGCATAAAAATACATTCTCTTTTTACGTTTACTTTTATGAAACCGACATTTAACTTCAAATATCTCTTTGACTTCTGATTTTTTAAATAACTTTTGATGCAATTATGTTAACAACACTTGGTGGAGTAACACAATAAATATTCAAGAGTTGAAACGGTTCCATGTGGTGCTCAAAGTTAAAAAATCAAAAAAAAAAAAAAAAAAAAAAAGTGTTTGAAACCAACAATTTTTTTTTTTTCCTTTGGTTGCTGTAATCGTGGATTTTAGTATAAGTATCCAATTCTTCTAATGTAGTCTATAAACACTTGTAGAAAAAGACCAGCATTGATTTTATTAACCGGCCATTAACCAGTATCAATTGTGTTGTGCAAAATCGTGAAACCAAAATGTTAAAAATTTTAAAATTTGAGAGTTTTTTTACTGGGGATTTTACGCCGAGTCGGGTTTTGCAAATAGCTCTTGCAATTTTGCATCATTTTACATATATTTCGTTAATGTGCCCTCAACACAAATGCTGTAGAAAGTACACAAACTTGAGGAGAAAAAGCATGAATGGCTCCAAGAGGTGCTTTTTAGCGAGGCACACTCACAACGTTATTTCAGTGAAGCTAGAGTATCGCGTGATCAAAGAAGGTTTTCAAATTACATTTTAAAATCATTGTGGCATTTAAAAAATATTAATTTGCTAGACGTGTATAGTTATTTTAAAACAAATATTTTTTGTTATAATCTGAAATAAGTTCTTGTGATATGTTTCATTACGCAAAGATTATGATTTCACTAAAAATATTCATCAACGGTTTGCATGAGCTAAGAACGCGATGTTTTTAATTTAACATTAATAGTCAAGACACATCCGAGGCGCTAATTAAAATTGGCGAAGATATATATCAAAATCAATATCGCGTTCCTAAAAAAGTACGATTTTGCATTAAATACTACTTTAGAGATTTAATTAAGTACAAATTAAAGTACAAATTTATTCAAAACTTCGTTGTCGTACATGCTTTTGTTTCAGAAATATCAGCAGAAAAGTATGAAACGGACACCCTGTGTTTCTAGTTTTTAGCCCATAACTTTTTTTATTTATTAACCGATTTTGCCCATTTTCAATACCAAACAAACCTTACATAAGATAAATATTTTTTTAAAATTTCGTCCCCTTGCGTTGTCCCGTTCGAGCCCTGCTTTCAACAGACGGACAGACATAGCTAGATCGACTCAGAATCTAACCAGGACCCTTTATGAGGTCTTAAATGATTCCTTCGACACGTTACACACGGAATGACAAAATCAATATACCCCCCATCTTTTTGATGGTGGGTATAAAAATATTACATAAAATCAAAAATAAAAAAACAATGCGTGTATCCGCTTCTTGATTAAATAATTTAGCTCCGTTGGGATTTGTAAGGCGAATGATTTTTAGTTTTTTACGTCGTATGGGTGCTTCAGAAAGTTCTAGAGTGAGGAAAATGCCTAGGAAATGATATAGAAATCCACTTATCTCTGCTCCCTGATATCATTTTTAAAATTTATCTCCGTTAGAATTTTTAGAAGAATTTTTTTTTACGAAACGGTATCTAAAAGTTTTAGAAAGCTCTGCAAAGAGAAAAAATGCTTAGGAAATATATATATATATATATATATATATATATATATATATATATATATATATATATATATATATATATATATATATATATATATATATATATATATATATATATATATACATAATTTTCAAATTTCATGAAGATCGGCCCATATGAATTTCTCTTGCGAATATCACTTTAACGTGTAAAAATTCCACAGAAATATTGGTATTATATTAATATTTAATATAAATTTTAATTTTTTACTCGTTGAATATAATATTGAAATGCATATAAAATGAATTTGTCATTATATTTGGCTGTTAAATATACTGATAACTTTTGAATGGACCGATTATAATTTTCAATAGTACTCTTTGAACCAAAATGGTTATTCTTTCCGAATGTTATCAAAATATTTTAAAAATTGATGCCTGTACATTGTTCAAAAGGTTTACATGATCGGATAGACATCGGATGGACATTTTAAATCAAATTAGCAAGTGATTTTTAGTTGAATGGTATACTTTAAGGTTATATTCCGAAGATTTATTCTATGTGTAACAAACATCCGCACAAATGCATAATATACCCCAACCACATATGATGGTGTAAGGTGAAAAAATAAAAACTAAAGAATATAATAGAGTTTTTTGTGTTTCTAAATTTATTTTTAACTAAATTTTGCTAACGCAATATAAATATCTAAAAATTTTATGTTTTAATCTCGATTTTTCTCACGCCAAAAGTGAAAACTATTTTGGCAAATAGATTGACTTATAACATAAAGCAAAGTCCGGAGAATGTTTCATAGTAATTAGTCCAAAAAATGCAAATTTTCAGTCGCTAGTGAGTGATTTAATCATAAATAAATGTTATTAAAAAAAAAATCAGCTTTAAAATATATTTGACGATTTTAAACATTTTAAATGAATGAACACATAAAACAAGTTATCATTTTTATCAGATTAAACATCACACTTCTACTATTTAATTTATTAATTATGTTTAAAAATATTTATTAACCCAAAGAATTCTTCTATTTATGTATTTTTGTATAACTCAAACATATTAATGGGTCAAAATACTTATTTCTCCTAGAAGACAATGATTAAGAAAATATTTCAGCTTAAATAAAAAAATTCTTAAAACTTTATAAACCAGCCATTGAAAATTATGGGAAAATACGTTATGACAAATATTAATTTAATTAATACTAATAAAATCTGTTTTGGTACTTTTTTTTATTTTGATACTTGTTTTTATTTTTTTGGTTTGGTTTGTTTTGGGTTCAAAATGTTTAAAATTTTATTGAACTCAATACTAAAACAGATCACAATTACAAATTAAAAACAAAACATAATATGTATTACTTTTTTTTGTTTTTAAATAAAGAGCAAAATACTTGTTCAAAAGATTTGCTCCATTAAGTATTGTAGAGTGAAGTTAAAACAAGAGAACTTAATACAAGTTCAAGTTAAACTTCTTAAGACAACAACAAGGGTAATGAGTGCAAAAAACAAAAAAATGAGAATTAATGAATTAAAAATTTTGTTAAATACACGCACATATATTCATACATACACTGAAACACACATGCATTAAAAATTGAGATCAAAAAAATAATTGGAATTTTATAAACTCACATATTGTTAAACAAAGCCTGCATTTACTTGATGTTTTAATATGAATTTATACGTGTGTATTTGTGTAATTGTATTGGTACTTTAAACTCATCTTGAAATATGAAAAAATGATGCTGATCTTTTAGGTTTCAAAACAAATCAGGGCTTTTTATATAAATGCGACTTGTCAAGAACAAACAAACAACACTCCTGTTGTAGCATTCAAAGCTTAAGGACTAAAACGAACTTGAAATTCCGTTAAAAAGAAATATTATTTTAAATAAAAATTTAACAAAATAAAATTAAATTTTTAAGTGTTTAATTAAAAAAAATATATAAATTAAAAAAAATGAATAAATTTATTGTATTTGTAACAATAGTGGTGAGTAAAAGTTAAATAAATAAATAAAAAAGAATTAATGAAGAACTGAAAATACAAAAATTTAAACAATAAATAAAAGATTTTTGTAAAAGAAACAATAAAAACACAGTGAATTGAAAGACTGAACAAAATATTTAACAATATAAATCATACGACCAGTTGTGCCTTTAATATGAACATACAAGAAACTTTTTTAAAAAAAGTGATTTTATGAACATTTAAAATTATGTGTAAACAATATAAATTTGCCAAAAACAAATAAAATACATCAAATGTCTTAGAAAAAATTAAGATGACATTGAAATATCTTCAATAAAACAATAAATATTCTTCCGCCTCTGAACATTTTTCGGCAATAAAATACAAATTTGATTAGAAATTTTTCATATCTTAATCAATTGTGTATAGTAATATTCTACTTAATGTGATTTTAATAGCTAAAAGTGAAAGTGATTGTATTTATAAAGTTTTTTCAAAATACTTAACCAAATTTTTAGCCATATTTTAAATAAATTATCTTCCTTCCAATAAAATAGTCTTATGGGAGGTCTTTTATATTTGACATTGAAATTTCCATAAAATCTTCTATAATTTCAAATAAAAGCATAATCCAGTCATTGCCCAAAAATATTATTACCTTTTTTATTGATTAGCTATAATATAATCAATTAAAAATGCTTTCAAAATATATAATTAAAATTGAAAGTTAAAAAATGCATTAGAGTAAATTTTCGACAAATTCAATTGAAGCGACAAACGTAAAGCTACAAGCGATTTTTATTAACAACTGGTTCCCAACAATGGAAAAAGAAATTATTTAATTAAAATTTATATAAAAACTTTCATGCAGTGAATTCTAATCAAAAGTAATATTTATTTTATCAAGTATTTAATTTCAAGCTTAACAATCCAATCTTTTATACGAATATTTTTTAAGCGAATAATCGTTTGTTTAAATAATTAATTAAACGAACAATTGATTAGTTTATTTGCCATTTTTTAGATTTATTCAAAAAGAAAAATTAAATTATTTAGTGGAATATGTTTAATCGTTTCTTTAAATAATCGAGTATTGGAATAATCGAATAATTTTATAATGCATTCAATTTCAATTAATTTTATATTTTAAAATTATTTAATAATAGATTATTTTCTTAATCGAATAATCGGTTACCTGAATACTTTATTAGTTAAATATTCGATTTTGTGAAGCATTCGATTTCAAACTTATCAATTAAATAATTTAAGAAAATATTCGATGAGTTACATAAGTAATCATTACAGTCCAACCGAATATTCAGTTTCGAATTTTAGATCAATCTAATAATTTATTTCTCATTTATACATTATTTCATTCAATATTTTATAATATATAATAAATTATTTCCTTAAATCTAATAATAGATTATTTGTTTAAATCTTATAATCGAATATTTGATTAGTTCATTATTCGATTATGTTTAATCCATTAAATGATTTAATCGAATATTAGTTGGTTTATATAAATAATAATTACAGTCTGATAGAATATTCGGTATCGGTTTTAAATAAAGTCAATATGATTCTATGTTAAATATTTTTGTGATTAAATCTTTATTTTTGCAATAACAAAAATAGTTGTAAAATAATGATAAATTATTTTGTTATTAATAAAACTGTTAGTTTTTGTCGGGGTTCATACACAGCAATTTTTCTTGCCGCAATTCTGACTTCGTAGGCAAGAGAAGCAAAGAGAATGTAAAAGTTTGCTCTTCCCTTCCCTAAACTTAGAATTGCGGCAAGAAAAATTGCTGTGTATGAAATCGGACTTTTTTTAAAAACGTTTTTTTTTTTGTTGTTATTAAATGAATAAATTTTAAGGAGTTTTTTAGGATGTAAAGTAGTTGGCCCTTTTTTCAAAAAATCCCCTTTTTGGCGACTTTTTATTTTGAAATTCCTTTTTTTTTTGACACTTTTTAAAAATTCTCAACGGTAACGCTGGCTGTATATGATTTTGTTTAAGAAATATCGGCCAAAAAATTTATGAACAGACGGACACAAAATTTTTTTAGTATCTATTGTTAATTAACCAATTTATTTCTAGTATCAAATACACCTTATGTTTGATTCAAATTTCGTTCCTCTAGGTCAGGGATTCCCAATATAACTCCCGCGGACCCCCAGACTAATATGAGCTTTTAAATAATACCAATGCAAAATTATTTAAAAAATGTTTTCGGAGTCTCCAAGAATATATATCGGTAATTGCATTAATTCCCAATGTTTTTTAATAAAGATATTCCCCACTTTTTAACTGGTATCGCAACATGACGCCGAGCTTGTTTTTCACCTTGTTTTAGCAGATCATAATATATCCAATTAAATACAAAGCATTACTTGGGTGACATGGTTCTGATTTTCCTGTTTTTGGATTTCGATTATCATAGTAATTCCTTTTTTCATCGCTCGTAACAATTCGATGCTTTTGGATAAATTCAAGTGCCTTTAAAAGCGAGAAATTATTGCTTTATCTACTCCCAAGTAATATGTAAGCATTTCCTTCAAGACTTTCAATTCTTAATTATCAAACTTTTTTCGCTAATCGAAATCGCCACTTTTAAATCTAAAAAACAAGTTTTATCAACTAAAGCGTCAAAATACGATGGCTCTTAAAAACAAAATAATAAAAATGCAAAACTTGTTAATCAGGCTTTTATTCCTAGGGAAATACTCACGAGTATTAGACAATATACACAAGAACTTTGTGACTTTATTAGATATTTTAATACCTCATCTTATTCCGACAAAAAAGGCAAAAGAATTTATATCTTATTTTAGACAACTTCGCGGACCCCCTAAAAAGTTTCTATGGACCACTATTTGGGAATAGGCTCCGCCATAAGCTCTATTCTTTTGTTAAACATATATACAGGCGGATAAAAGCACGGACATAGATAGATCATTTAACATTTTCACTACAAACCAGAATATATATATCTACTTTATGGGGTCTTAGGCAAATATTATTATTATACCCACCATCAAAAAGATGGGGGGTATATTGATTTTGTCATTCCGTGTATAAGATGTCGAAGGAATCATCTAAGACCCCACAAAGTATATATTTTCTGGGTCCTGGTTAGATTCTGAGTCGATCTAGCTATGTCCGTCCGTCTGTCCGTCTGTTGAAAGCAGGATATGGCGCGAACGGAGCAACGTAGGGGGACGAAATTTGGCACAAATATTTTTCTTGTATAAGGTTTGTTTGTATTGAAAATGGGCAAAATCGGTTAATAAACAAAAAAGTTATGGGCTAACACAGGGTGTCCGTTTCATACTTTTTTGCTGATATTTCTTCAATAAAAACATGTACGACAATGAAATTTTGTACGTGTAAATAGTTCGGGGGTCAATATAAACTCGAAAACAAAAAATGGGAGTGGTCGGCTCACTTTACCGCCCACCTCCCATATAAGGTGAAAATCAACGAAATTGTGTTCAAATAGTTCAAGGATTAATGTAAACTCGGAGACAAAAAATGGGCGTGGTCCGCCCACTTTACTGCCCACTTTACCACCCCCTCCCATATAACGTAAAATTTGAAAAAGTTGATGGTGGGTATATAGATTCGGCCGGGCCGAATATAACATTCGCGCTTGTTATTATTTTGTTTAGTCAGTGAAGTGATACACTACATTTTGTATGTACTAAAATATGAATACCCGAGGGAGGGTCATATACAGGACGGATTTCTTTGATTTAGATTTTCTTTTAAATAAAATTACTACTACTATACTTTTTTATATGAAAAAATATTCTACTTAAATTACAACTTGATCTGCTGTATCAGCCAGACTTTCAAATGGACTTATTTAACTCTAATTAAATATGAATTATATAAAATTTAAAGAAAAAAATGTTAATTTCGGAGTAGACCAAATTTTTATTGATTTGGTTTCGGTCTAAAAAACCAGTTTTTATTCGATCTGTAATTCGATATTCAAATAATAAAATAATGTATTATTTGATAATTCAGCATTTATTATTATTTTTTTTTTATTTATCAAAATTATCGATTGCATTTGTTTCTATTTTTAAACTGTGTTAAATATTCAAATTAATTTTAAATAATTAATGGAAATTTTTAAATTTCTCATTTTTTTTTCTACTTGTTTCTAACGGCTTTATTCAAAATAATAAATTTTACGTTTTAATAAATTAATACTAATTATTTCTTTAAATTTTTAACATTCCTAACTAAATGAATTTAAAAAGCGTTAAATGATGGTTTATTTTTTTTTTATACAAAACAAATTTATGATTTTGCAAATTTTATGAGACACTAAAAGCAACAATTAATGTTTATCAGTTTTTAAACAATCTGAAATAAAATCATCAAAATTATCTCAAAAAACAAAAAAAACAGCTAGTAAAATATTTAAAACCCAATTTTCAAGTTCAAAAGTGTATCACAAATAAAATATATAGAACACAACTAAATCAAAACATAAACATTCACAAAAAATATTTAAAAACCAGCTGAGAAAAGAAATTAACAAAAAGATTCGTCATAAGTTTTTAAAAAATAAAAAAACAAAAGAATCTTTGATGAAATTTATTTCACAACAAAACAAAACAAAACAAAACGAAAAAAATTATGTCTTAAGTTAATAAATTAATTTAAATTAATATTATATATTAACAACAACTACAATACAATAACAATCTTTAGACACAACAAAAAAATATACAGTTACCTAACCATATAAAAAAACAAAAAAACAGAAACAGAAAACTTCCTCCATAAAGTTCTTTAACCCTGCGGCCATACCTTTGGCCAACATCAATCATCAGCCAGAGACACTCATACACCTGATTTATAGTAAATGATAAAAAAATAACTTCAACCATATGGATGTTTAAATAACTTAAACAAAAACAATTGAAAGTGAAATCCAACAATAACTAAAATACACTCCCAGTATCATTATTAACGCTTGAAATTTAAACAACAAACCAAAAAAAAAAAAAAAAGATACAAAAATTAAATCATTTAACCTTTAATATATTTTAACAATTTAAATTAAAAAACAACTCAAAGGACAGACAAAATACACTAAATTTTATACAAATAGAGCAAAAGATTAAAAGAGGGATAGTTAGTTGTTTAGTTATAGTTTCAGTTATATTTAAATATGCTTTATACATTCCAACAATTAATCACAGTTATGCCAACTAAATTAGTTTTATGACTATGTTAACGTTAATAGTTTACAGTGGAATCTAAATTATATGGATTTGAAATATCAAGCAAATAGCTTGGAAACAATTAAATTCCTAAATAACTGTATTTAATAGTTTTATTTGTTAAATATATAAAAAAAAAATAATAATAAAATCATGATGATTATCTCTAAAAATAAACGCAAAATTCCCAAAAATAACTTAACAAAATATACATATATGTAGTATATAAAAGAATGTGTTTTGTTTTTTTAATAACAAAAATTCGGAAATTAATTAGACAAACACACCCTACACATAATACATTGAGTATTAACACATATTTTAATTATTTTTTCAAATATTTTAACAATAATAATTACTTTTAATTAATTAAAATTATTAATTGTTTGTTTCACAATTATTAAATATTTTGTTTTGTTTTATCATTTCAGGCTGGTATTGCTTTGTGTAACGCTGCTCCAGCTCCACAAAACGATGGCAAGTATCATCCGCATAATGATGGCAAATATCGTCCTCGATCTCCGAATGAAGGTATTTTTCATTAAGAAATTATTTTCAAAAAAAAAAAAAATGCTTTTTAATTGTGCTTATTGTATTAAAATTTTATACTTTTATACTTACATACTTATATAATGCATGAGCTGTAATTGTGTAGTAATGCTGTATGTAGAGTACAAATGTAATATTGTGCAATAACATATTTAATTCGTATTCATAGAGAAGTCGTAGTATATTTGCTGGATTTAATGCTGGAAAAAACAAGGAAGAAGCGCTAATTTTTGTAATATATTAAGTGTGACTATTAAAGGACTATTTTTATACCCTACACCACCATAGGTGGGGAGGGTATTATGCGTTTGTGCTGATGTTTGTAACACCCAAAAATATTGGTCTAAGACCCACCTTAATTTATACCAATCGGCTTAGAATCACTTTCTGAGTCGATTCCGTCCATGTAAACCTTGTAATCAAACTACAGGTCGCAATTTTTAACCAAAATGTATGAAATTTGGTACACAGGTTTCCTTTGGTCCAGGGACGAAGCCTATTGAAATTGGTTATGATCGGTCCATTATTTCACCTAGCCCCCATACAAATGTCCTCCCGGAAAAGGGTTTAACGATCATAAATCCCTTAAATATAGCAATATTTTAATGAAATTTGGCACATATAAGTTTCATATAAGTCCAAATAAGTGTGGCGATTTTTAAAAATATCGGTCCATAATTACCCATAGTTCCCATATAAACCCCTTTTCAGAAAATCACTTAACGGGCATAAATCCCATTAAAATGTTAGTATCAAGTTAATATTCGACGCAAATAAGTTTTATATGAACACAAATGATAGTGCCAAATTTTACAAAGATCGGTCCATAATTTACCATAGCTCCCATATAAGGCCCTCTTTCGGGAATCACCCAAAAGTGAATAAATTCATATACATGTCAACATCAACGTAATATTCTGTATTCATATGTTTTATTTTACACTTATGAGTATCGGTCCACATTTGACTCCAAGTCTAATAAAAGACCCCTCCCCGAATTATAATTTACACAGTGGTGTAGGGTATCATATGGTCGGGCTTGACCGACTATATCTTTTTCTCTCGTTTTAATTACACTCGGCTATTTAAAAAAATACTTGATCATATCAGAATTTTTAATACATTCTTAAACATTTTTGGAAATTCCCGCATAAATGCACTTAAAATTTTTTTATTCCTGTGAAAAATTTTTAAAACTTTTTTTTTGAGAAGCAGTATATTTTATTGTATATTCCTGTTTATATTTTGTTAAAAATTTAAAGCATAGTTTTAGGCAAAAGTTTTCCCAAATTGTTCGTGTTTATTTGAAATTTGTTTAATTTTTTTTTTTATAAAATTTAAAAAAGGTAATTATTTTTAGTTTTTTTATAAATATAACAGCATTTAGTTTATAAAAATTGTGCAAAGTATTGATATTATACATTTTTAATTTTTATTTGCTCCAAAAAAGTTATTAAATGATATAATTGTTACAAAATATATAAGGAATTTTTAGTCAACTTTTCTCAATTTTTAATTGATTTTTAAGATGAAATATATTTCATTTTATTCTAAACAAAATGGTATTTAAAAATTTCTATAAAACATATTTAGTTTTAAAGTACAAAATCAACAAAATTTACATCAAAGTTGAAATTGCGAAAAAAGGTTAAGAAAATTATTTACAAAAAATGAAAAAATCATTTTATATTTTAAAATATTGTAAAACAGTTATAATAATGCTTTTCTGAAAATTTAAAATCGCCTTAAACTTTAGGGAACTAAGAGCATTTTAAAGCAGGAACTTTACTCAAAACGTTATATTTTTTCGGAATATCTCAAAATGTATAGGGTGTTTTCAAATTTTTTTTATAATTGTAATATTAAGAACTCAAAGATCATTAAATAATTTTTCAAGTGAGAATAAAAAGTATTATTTTATAGCAAAGTGTTCTTAAATATCGAAGAAAAATCAAGAGATTTAACAAAATTATTTTAAAAATGTAACTTAAAGATAAAAAATATTTGAAGAAAATACTTTTTATAATTTAAATATATTTAAATTTAATTCTTCTTTTAATATCTCCTTATATCTCTTGATTATTTTTAGTTAGTATTTAAAATAATTGAAATTTATTTCACTAACATTTTTATTTTTTATTAACCTAATTTTTGTATTTACAAATTCCTTTTCAAATATTTTCTAACAAAATTTATAACAAAATATTAACAATATATTTTTAATTTTTAAAATTCCTTTTCTAACAAAATTCGTAACAGTTTTACTAAAGTTTAAGAAAACCCAAAATTTAGTTTTCGTTCACTACTTAAGTATCAACTGAGAAAACAAGCCTTTAAACAAAACATTTTCTAATAAAATTAAGAATACAAATGAAGATTAAAATCAATAGAAAAACATCACATTGTTAAAACAAATTTTTTAATATTTTTAGGAAATTTTATTGGTTTATTATTAAACTTTGAGTATATCTCATACACTAAAATATATAAAATTAATTTTTCTTAACTTTTCCATTGTGATGTTTTTGATGGCTTCCTTTCAATATTTTTAAACGTTTTCATAATTTGTAAAATTTTTTATCTTCCATAGGCCAACAATACGGTTATACAGATGCTGCTGGTAAAGAAAATATATAATTTATTTTTATTTAGTTATTCTTCTCATAATTCATGTCAAAATTTTTAAATTCAGTATCATTATTTTTTTATTTCCAAAGCACATTTCATAATTAAAATCATTGACCTTAAACTTGATAATTCAAAGACTGAAAAAAGTTCTTATCAAGTTTTCAAAAGTATAAACTTAACGAGTACCAAACATCTTTTGAAAATGAAAATTGACCTAATTTTGATAAACCAAAGAAAAAACAATAAATATTTTACAAATTAAAAAAAAAAAAAAAATAAAAATTCAACGTATTAACATCAAAGTGGACATAAAAGCAAAAAAAAAAAAAAAAAAATTATAATAATAAAATAAATTTCAATATAATTTTATAGCAAAATTTTTCATACAAATGTCTACAAGGGATGACTATTTTATTCAATCTAGAAAATTCTTTAAATATTTGCATTTATAATATTTTAAATCTTTATTGGTCATATTAGTTTTCCTTGTTGATCCTTAAGTGATCCTTCATTATCTTAACAGCCTTAAGATCTAAAATGTAAGTAGTTTTTGGTATATAAAATACTTCATCTATACCAAAGCTTGTAAAACTTTTTCTGCTTAAAATAAGCTTCATATATAGTTTGTTACATAATACCATGTTAAATAATATTAAATATATAAAGTACTTAATATAAAAAAAAAAAAAATATATCCATTAAGCTTAACAAGGATAAAATAGACGTATTTGCCAAAAAGTATTTAGTGCTTAAAGCAATCGTTAAATCATTAAAATAATATGGTTTGGCTTTGAAAGCATACACTACCATTTTAAATAAGTTTAAAGCTTTATATTTGTTTGATTTAGTTTTTGAATTTTAAAATATAGTTCAAAGGTAAAATATTAAATTGTTTTTTTTTTTTTCTTTTCATAAACTTTCTAATTTACTATTTCTTGTTATTAAAAAGAAATCATATTAACAAAACATTAAAAATTAATACTATTTACAAATATTTCCTTTCAAAAACATTCTTAAATATATTTTTTTCATTACTTTTTTCTCTTAAAAACAGGTGTTTATCATCATATGGTCCAACCTTATAGGCATGTTCATGACAATCGTGAATTAGGTAAATATGTTCATATACCTAATCCTTATGATGGTGGCTATGGACCTTATGCTGGTTCAAATATTCCCTATATTCATGATGCCAAACCTTATGTACATGATGTCAAACCTTATGAGTAAGTTCTATATTGATCTTATCAAGACAATATCATACTAATTAACATCAACATTTTCATTTCTTTTACAGTCACAGTTTGTACACAGTAAGTAATGCTGATTTTAAAGTTCCTGAATTGCCTTTAGAATATGGTTTTCCCGATTATGCGCCTAAAATAAATCACGAAGAATAAAAAAAACATCACAAGATCAATACTAAAGTGCATGATAAAAATAAAACTCACACACTACAAAATTCATTTGCCCTCAAAAAGAAAAAATACATATTCATAAGTTTGGCTTTTTCATCTAAAAAAAGCAAAAATTTTAAACTAAAAATAATATTTGTTTTTTTTTTTAATAATTTTTCCATATTTTCTTTTAAAACGAAAAACAAAAAGAAAAAAACATTTATAACATGCAGCTGCTTATAAATTTATAAAATGTCACTGCCCCATACATACAAATAAACAAACAATTACATACACACATTACTCATCATTAAGACCATGAACCTCCCCATAAAATGCATGCTGATTATCTTAATTAAATACCTCCACACCCTCCTGCATGCTGATTCCCTTAATCAAGTTCCTCCACCTACACCCTCCCGCATGCTTAACTATAAACTCTCACCAGAGTTTTGTTAAAAAAAAAAAAATACTTAAACTACAATTTCTTATACTTAATCCTCTTAAAAAAATTTAAAAAAACACAGTCCACAACAACCAAGAAACCAACTACAACCACAGAACGTACCACTACTACCACAACAACAACCACAACTACACCACGTAGCATAATCTTCAATTACGATGATGAGGGTCGCCATAAGATTTTACACCAAGAAGATGCTCGCAAACACGATAAATATGATCATGCGTAAGTATTACACTCTCTTTGAATTCTTCTCCTACAATTTCTTAATGTTATTCCACTCTCCTCTCCGTTCTTCACAAATTAGTTTCTTAACTGAAAATGGCATCTATGGCGAAGAACAAGCCAAATTGCATCATGCAGGTGGTACCCATGCCCAGGGCTATTATGAATACACTGGCGATGATGGCAAACTTTATCGTGTCAACTATAAGAGTACTCATGAAGGTTTCATGCCCGAAGGAGATCATATCCCCACACCACCACCAATTCCTGCTGCTATTGCTCGTGCCCTCAAGTATGTTGATGACAAACGCAAGGAAAATGGCGAGAAACCCTTGTTTGATGATCGTGGTTTCCGTATTGATCACATGAGCCGAGACATGGTAAAATCTATTAAATCTATTCACCTCGAAAATATGCCCCAGGATATTGCCGAACAAATCCAAGAGCTGCAATTGGAAATGGAAGCTCTTTATGGTCCAGATGATGAATATTATTAAATGTTTCAAACGAGAATTTCATTATGCATATTATTTGTATAGTTAGTTTATATTCTTGCAAAGGAAAAAGTTTTATCATTTATCATTAAAACATTATCTCGATTCCTTATCCCTTATCCCATTACCACATCCAATAATTCCTAATCCTAGCACTTAATCCCCGTTCTCATTTAATGCATTTATTCATTGTATTTCATTACAATTTGCCATTTATTGAAAAAAAGCTAAAAATTGCTAAAACAAAAAGCAAGAAAAAAGAATTTAATGTTGAAATTATGTTGACATAGTTTTTTTTTTAGTTATTAGTTATTTATCAACAAAAAAAGAAGAAAACAACAATTACACTCACACAAATTGTTAGATTTTAATTTATTTAAATAATATTAATTTAAACATTCATTTTTAATAAAAAAAAAAAAGAATTCAAAAAAACATTAGCTGAATACATCAGTAGTTTTTATTTGTACCATTTTAAGACTGTTAAAGTTGGCTGTTAGATCTTATTTTTGAGATTAGCTTACGATAGTTACAATCTTACATTACAAAGTTATTCCAGCTTAACAAAAAAAAAAAAAAAAAAACGAGAGAAGAAGATATAGCCGGTCAAGACCGACTATATGATACCCTACACCATTGCGTATGAGCACACAAATTCGGAAAGTGGATTTATATTAGAGCTGTAGACCAACACTTTTATTAAATCTAAAATAAAGTATACAAGTACTGATGATTTTGTGCATTATAGGGCGATTTCCGAAAGTGGGTTTATATGGGAGCTATGGTAAATTATGGACCGATTCTCATAAATTTTAGCAATGTTGTTTCTACTTATATAAAACTTATTTGACTCGAATATTAACTTGATACTATATTTCTTATGTGATTTATGCACGTTAAAGTGATTTTCGGAAGGGGGTTTATATGGGAGCTATGGTCAATCGTGGACCGATTTTCATAAAATTTGGTACAAAGATTAGTACTTACACAAAACTTCTTTGGACCGAATTTCATTAAAATATTCCTAATATTAAGGCATTTTTAAGTGTGAAAACTGTATTCCGGGGGGACATTTGTATGGGGGGTAGGTGAAATAATGGACTGATCATAACCAATTTCAATAGGCTTCGTCCTAGTATCATAAAAGTACCACCTGCCAAATTTCATTCAATTATCTTCAAAATTGCGACCTGTACTTTGTGCACAAGGTTTACATGGACAGCCAGCCGTCCAGCCAGACGGACGGACGGACATCGTTAGATCGATTTATGTGATTCTGAGTCGATTGGTATACTTTAAGGTGGGTGTTGGATAACTCATTCTATGCGTTACAAACATCAGCACAAACACATAATACCCCAACCACCTATGGTGGTGTAGGGTATAAAAAAAAAAAAAAAAAAAAAAGAAACTTTGCTGAATCTATACACCCACTATCTACAACATTATAAAATTTCACCTTATATGAAAGGTGGGCGGAACACGCTGCTTTTCGGTTGCCGTGCTTATATCGATCCTCTAACAATATGTACAAAATATCGTTGTCGTACATATGTACTTTTGTTCGGTACCGTTAAATAACTCTCAAATGAAATATCTTCCAACAAAAAGATGAAATAAATTCCAAAATTTTTCCATACAAATTGGGTTCTATTTCATTATGAAATAATAGCCAGTGGGTTGGAACTTATTTCATTTTTTCTATGAGAAGAAATAACTACCAAATGAAAAACTTCTAACGAAATTTTGTTAGAAATTATTTTAGGTTCTTTTACAATTGGCAGTTATTTCATTTCGTTTGCCACCTTATTTAAAACAACTGCTTCGCTAAGTTAAGTTTTTTTTGCATAGACATAGGCAAATGCAGAAAAAAATTAGCGAAGACGGTGTTTTAAAAACCGAATAGGAGGAAGTCTAATCCGTAGTTAGCCGAATCCGCAGTTAGCCGACCGTGAGCCGAAGAATTTATCTCGTCAGATTGTAGTAGTACCGTAGTTAACCGATTGAGAGCTGGCGAATTTATCTCGTCGTATCGTAGTTAGTTCGTAAAATAGCTCATACGATCTTAGTTAGCCGACAGAGAGCCGAAGAATTTATCTCGTCGGATTGTATTTAGTTCGTAAAATAGCTCATACGATCTTAGTTAGCCGACAGAGAGCCGAAGCATTTATCACGTAGAATTGTATTTAGTAGCGCATACGATTTTAGTTAGCCGTCAGAGAGCCGAAAATTTTATCTCATCGGATCGTATTTATTTTATAAATTAGCTCATACGATCTTAGTTAGCCGACAGAGAGCCTAAGCATTTATCTCGTCGGATTTTATTTAGTTCGTGCCGAAAAAGCCGAAAAATTTATCTCATCGGATTGTATTTATTTTATAAATTAGCTCATACAATCTTAGTTAGCCGATAGAGAGCCGAAAAATTTATCTCGTCGGATTGTATTCAGAAGTTAGCGTACTTTTATTTTGATTGTATTTGAGGACGGAACTTATAGTTAGCCGATTAAGAATCTCGTCGGATTATATTTTAGAGACGAAACCCGTAGTTAGCCGACTGAGAGCTGAAGAATTTGTCTCGTCGGATTTAATCTTGTTAACTGACCTGAGAACTAAATTTTCCAACCCTATTCTTTCCCCTCATAGCAAGGTACCATTTCGTCGTTGTTCTTGTCACAAGGAAGCTCTGTGGTAACAGTCAAAGGAAAGGAATATACATCATTTTCATATTTTCTACTATTTTGGAAATAAAAAAAAAAGTTATTCTTACTAGATTACTATAGTTTTATAAACAAAGTTTCGTTAGACGGTTTAGTAATTTTAAGCAGATTCTCTAAACTGCCTTAAAACACAAAGATGTTTGCTGTTACTAATTACACTGATCGGCAAACAATCCTCCCAAAAAGTCGAATAGTTGGACTTGACGGATTTTTATGTTCAAAACACGAATCTGCTTTCACCTTTTTCCATTAGATCTGGATTTTTTTTATGGGCGTGCTTAATATCTTGCCCTTAATTAGACCATTACACGAGTATATCATAATGTGATACAGCAAAAGATTCGGACTGAAAATGTCTTCAAGCCACCTTAACATCATTTTATATATGCTAAATATTTTCAATATATACGGAGTTATTTAGAAATCAGTATCCGAAAAAAAAAATTCTTGGTGAATTTAACATTTGCTTCCATTAAAAGTTCTTTTAAAAAGTGAAAACGTTATGAATGTTTTTTATCTTTAACACAAAATCTTGATTTTATTCACATTTTAGAGAAAATGGTATAGAAAGAAAATAAAAATAATATGATTGAATCCTCATTAGATGAGTTTAAATCCACTGAAACATTTTCAATAAATTTTAAATCAATTAGTTAATGGTATGCAAATCTATTCGTATACCAAAGATCCTATGTGTTAAAATATAGAAAATCGATGCAATCAATGCACATCTGTAACTTCTAATCGGCTGCTTGGATTTGCGTGGTATAGGTATAGGCATAGCAGAGGAGTATATATTATATCTGGTAGAGGTACTCAAGTAGAGTACCTTTGATATATACATTTTTTAATCGCTTTTAAATATTTTTAGATATTCTTGTAGGCATTGACAATCCCTGCATGCTTGTGTGTGCTATTTATCTCTTAAAATTTTTTTTAATTACCACAATTTTTCAAGTTCTTGGTACAGATTTTTTCATATATATCTTAGTTTTTATCTTTTGAATTTGAAAATTGCAAAAATTATGATTTTGAAAGGTACATATCTTCACAGAGATGACTAAAATAGAAAACAATCCTAATAACTCAAGCGGTCAAGTTACACACCCTCCTGAATTTTGGGGATTTTCGGCGTTTTTTTGTCAATTGTGGGATTTTTTTTGACAAAAATCTTAAAGTTTTTTAAATATTTTACCAGACTCAAAGATTTTCTTCTCTGTGGTATTTAAAGCACCGGCTTCGCTAAGTAAAGATTTTCTGGTTATGATCGGTCCATTATTTCACGTAACGCCCATACAAATGTCCTCCCGGAAAAGGGTTTAACGATCATAAATCCATTAAATATAGCAATATTTTAATGAAATTTTTCACATACATATATAAATTTAAATCTGTGTGCCGCATTTCATGAAGATAGGTCCGTAATTGACCATAGCTCCCATATAAATCCCTTTTCAACAAATCACTTTAAAGGCATAAATTCCATTAAAATGTTAGTATCAAGTTAATATTCGACACAAATAAGTTTTATATAAATATAACTGATAGTGCCAAATTGTACGAAGATCGCTCCATAATTTACCATAGCTTCCATATAAGACCCTATTTCGGGAATCACCCAAAAGTGAATAAATTCATATTAATGTAAATATCGACGTAATATTCTGTATTCGTATGTCCCATTAAAGACCCCTCCCCGAATTTTTATGTAAACAATGGTGTAGGGTATCATATGGTTGGGCTTGACCGACTATATCTTCTTTTCTAGTTTCTTATGTGGTATTTAAAACTCCAGCTTCGCCAAGTACAGTTTCATACAATTTCGAAACAATAACTTACTAAATATTTTATTTGATAATTTCTAATTGGGACTTATTTCATTCATATTTTGTGACTTATTTCATTGTGAGTAATTTCACTAAATTTGAAACCTTTAAAAAATTTACATCAAATTCAAAATTTTGAAAATGAAAAGGGAAATTAATTAAAAAATAGTGAATAAATCATTACTTAATTTTAGTGTATATAAGTAAAAGATTGTAATATGTCTAAATTAATTTAAATATTTTAAGTTGACTTAAAATTCAGAAGCTACGAGTATTTAATGCAGGAACTACCCTAAAATCGACTCGAAATTTTAGGGAGTATTTTAAAATTTTTAAAATTGATTTGTGATGTCCTAATTTAAAAAAGATTCGAAATTAATTAATTAATGAGTTTAATCCACTAATAAATGACTCTCTCAAGATGTTATTTTCCTGATTTTACAAAATCAAATAACATTAATTTTTTGATTTGTTTATAATGCATTTTGTTACTAACTAGAATGTTGAAAAACTCACGTAAAAGTTAGTTTTGTAATAAATATAAAGTTACTGTTTCCCATTAGAGTCATTCCATTTAAAACCAATCAGCTGATTTTCTCACCTATTCCGATTTTAACGATATTTGGTACAATCATTATTCCTGTCAAAACTAAGACTAATTCAAAATTTCAGATAATTTCACCAAGTGGATCGTTCATATTTGCCTTAATGACCGTTTTAACGTAAATATTTTGGAAGATATTCGTATTTTTAAAAAGACAATTTTCCTCATTTTTGAGATATTATAAATCGCGAACTATTGCGGTAATTAAACTTAAACTCGCCATTTGCATTACCAGCATCAATATTAATATTCTTGCCGAATTTTATTACATTCGGATGATTTTTGGAAGAAATTAGCGATTTTTCTATTTTATTACAAACAAAACAATACAAATTTCAATAAATATTTCGTAAATTAAATTTCAATAAATATTTCGTGTTGTCATAATTCGTAAAATATTGCGAGTCCCAGAATTCCACTTTCATCATTAACATATATTTTTTTAAAAATTTTAAAAAGACCACTTTTCGAGATATTTACCCGCGAACGAAAAATCGCGAGATATGGACCATTTTGATGTTGAGGAAAAAGTCATGTTATACGTCATATTAAAGGTAATTTTGATACCTTTAATATGACATCTCAATAAATCTTATATAATAAATACTTCGAAAAATATGTGTAATTTTGTGTATGCAACTTTGTACATATTTTGAGCTATTTTGCACTTTCAAACCGCGATATTTCGCGAAAATAAATAAAAGCTGATTCTTATTTAGCACGTTAAATTCCATATTATCCATCTATTTTTTTTTTTTTTTTATTTAAGACGAAAAAAAAATTTTTTGCTTACTAGTGTATCTCCACTTAACTGTTGGTATGCATGGGTATCCTAACTTAACTGTGAATGCAATCATGATTTGTCAAAATATCTCCAAAACTATTGAGCGGATAAAAATTTGTTAGTAGAACGACTTAAAGCCAATTTCATTTCATATATTTTGGTGTATTACTTATCGTGCATACCGTTCTCGAGTTATAGTGAAATATACTCGAGTAATCGGTTTATTTAGGGCGCAATATTAGACACGCCCATAAAAAAAGTATCGACCTGATGGGAGAAAACTGAAAACAGATTCGAGTTTAGCATGCGGAATTCCATCTAGGCCACATATTTTTGATTTTTGAAGGAGCTCGAAAAAACATTTTTTTATCGACCAGTGTAATCGATTTTTTAAGTTTAAATTGAAAGCTTAACATAAAATCAAATAAAAATTTGAAGAAAATTTCGTAAAATTTAAAAAAACTTATTCACAATTCTTCCCGAACTGTGACACTTTTTTGATAAGAAAATGATATCATATTCGACTATTATTAACAACTTGAGGATTTTCAAATTTGGATAGAAAATGTTGGCAGGGTTATGACATCGATTCGGTTACGTTAAAATTAAAATTGCAAATTCTATTTAAAATTTAATAAGTTATTTACCATAACTATTTCTTACAACAAAAGAATTATATTTTACTTTAGTGAAAAATAATACAATTTATAATTGTATTGGTTTTTACAAAGATTATTTTGCTAAGCACACTCTTTAAAGATCACATTAGTTACCATTTGTTAAAAACAGTTGCAGTTTTAATTTTTAGAAAAAAAATAAATAATTATATTTTTATAGCACAAAACTAACAATTAATTTTTAAAAATGTGCAAAAAGTGCTATAAAAATGCCAGTAATAGTTCGAAAAGCACTTTTTTTTCATGCTAAACGAGTTTAAAAAGTGATAGATCTAGGACTAAAAGTAATAAATTAGCAACTCCGTGACAGCCCACATTAGAAAATTTTCCTAGTGAGAATAAAAAGTGCCATTTTGTTGCAGCTTGTAATTCATTTTATATTTAATCTTATTTATAAATAATAACTAGTAACTAAATCATAATGCTTAAGTAAATTAAACATATTTATTAATTTGAACAAATATTTTGAAACCCTTTATTATTTTATTTTTGCATTATATAAAATTTTATAGTTCATTGCTCGAAGTGTATGTCAGGTTTTAACTTGTTAAGATTATCTTAATCTCAGCTTTAGACAATTATTAACATATGAATCTGCTAATTTTAATTAAATCCGAAAAATTAATATTTATATCGTATTTAAAACAATAAATTTTTTACAAATTTTTATTCATATGTCACAACGAATTTTATTGAGATTTTAGCAAATACTTTTACAATAATAAATGTTTGTTTATTTGTATGTTTGTTTAAAACTCGATTGCAATGACGCCAAAAACAAAACATATTTTTGTCCAGGGAGAGTGAGCACTTCAAAATATTTTAATTAATTTTATGACTAAAACTGATTAATTCCTTATAAAATATTTTATCATTTCATGAAATTTTAAATCTGATACATCTAAGAATAAAAAAAAAAAATAATAATGTGTGGTTAGTTAAAACATTTAAAATAAATATTCTTTGCTTAAAAATTTCTCACAAATCTAGAATATTATGTGGCGGCAAAATTGTTAATTTATTTTACGTATGATTCTTAAAAAAAAATGTGAACATCATTTTTAATGTTCTTAACAAATCAAATGTTTGTATAAAAATTATTTTGATTTATAATTTAATAGAACTCATGGTCAACATGAAAATAAAATTCTTCGAGATACAGCAAGAACATTTTATTTTTTTTTTTTTTTTTACAAACTAAATATTGATAATATTATTAAATATTTTTAAGTTTTTTTTTTTTAATTTAACAGATTAGTGATTTCTAAAATGAAAAAAATAAATAAAAAAAAACGCAAAAAAAATATTGTTTAATATTTACATACATATTTATTAACACATGGGGGAAGACAGATTGATATCTTGTTAAAATTAGTAATTATTTGTTAACAAAATCTTAAAACAGATGTTTTTAATGATGTATTTTTTATGACTTTCGACTTCTTTAACAACTATTACATTTAAAATGGAGAGCTAAACGTTTTTTTTTTTTTTTTAATAATATGCTGATAAAGTTAGCGATGTTTGTAACTAAAATGAAAATCTATTCAACCCAAACTGATTAACTTTGATACCTTGTAGCACTTTTTTTTATTGCCCTGTTCATTACTTAACTTTTCTTTAAGATTTAATAAAAAAAAATGAAATTGAAAAAAGATTCGGCTGTGCCGAATCTTTAATACCCTTCACCATATTACCATCTTACTATCTTATCGACATCATATTACCATATTACCGACAAATAATAAAATTTTCGCCTTAACGTATGCTTTCATATTTTCACATATTTAAATCTAAATTTTTTTCAAACTACGAAAATTTGAATATGAAAAAAAAACAGTCATAGCAGGCTTTGCTTTTAAAAAATAAACAACAACAATTCCATATTTATTTATTTTTTTATGTGTGTATATACAAACTGACTGCATATACAAAGAACAACAACAACACTGTTATTCATTATATTACTTCTGTTGCTAACTATTTATTTTTGTACAGACTGCATATACAAAGTACAACAACAACACTGTTATTCATTATATGACTGCTGTTTCTAACTAAACTACTTGTCTATACAAAAAACAAAAAACGTCACTAATAGTCATTACAATGCTTAATATACATGTTTGTGTGTGTATTTATATTCTTAACAGATTTGTTTTTGGGCCATAACTCTGTTGATTATGAACGAATTTGGTTTATTAAAAAAAACATAATTTTATAAAAACATTTATGACTGATCTATATAAAAATAAAAATCTGTAGCTTGAACAAGGGCTTCAAAAATAAAAAATTAGTTTTCCCCGATATCTCAGTTATTACTGAACCGATTTATTTCATTTTTTCAGAACAAAAATTCAGAAAATAATATCCGAGACCCCTTTAAAAATTCGAAGTCCCTGGTATATACAGAGGCTTCAGAAACTGAAAAACCGGTTCCAAAAACCGGTTTTTAAAGCATATCTCCGCCATTTATTAACCGAACCTGCTGATTCAAAAAAACAAAATTTTATAAAAATATTTGTGACCGATCTGTATAAAAATAAAAATCTATAGCTTAAACCAGGGCTTCAAAAAATAAAAAATGCGTTTTGTCCGATATCTCAGTTATTATTGAACCGATTTATTTAATTTTTTCAGAACAAAAATTCAGAAAAAAATGTCCGAGACTTCTTTGTAAAAACGAAGTCCCTAGTATATACAGAGGCTTCAGAAACTGGAAAACCGGTTCCAAAAACCGGTTTTTTTAACATATCTCCGCATTGTATGAACCGATCTTGCTGAATTCCAATAGCAAAATTCTCGAAAGCATTTCCGATCGTTTGATATATATATTATATATGTCAGTTATCGGTGGGCTTCATAAACGCCATTTCAACCGACACACGGACGGACGGACGGACGGTCGGACGGACGGACGGACATGGTCCTATCGTCATCACTTCTTACAAGGATCCCGAAAATGTCAACTTTTTTGCTCTCCGACGAAAATTGTGGGAATTACAAACGGAATGACAAACTTATATATACCCTTTACACCTTTGGTGAAGGGTATAAAAAGAATTGGTTTAATAGCCAGTTTAAGGCTCCTTTAAAATAAGAATATTATAAAAAAATATTAAAACTCTTTACATTTTAATATGTATGCAGCCTCAGCCTATTCACTACAAATTTTGCACTTTTTTATATTTCAATGCGCACTGTACGCATTTACTCATTAATGTCACAATTATTAAAACATCTTTCTTAACAAAACAAGATAATAAAAAATTATCTTTTTGATATTGACATTTTAATTAAATTTGTTATAAGATTGAATTAGCTTAATTAAATATTTTAGAGGTGCCAATGTGTTTAAAATTATTGAAATTAATAAAAATAAATGAAATGTGTATACTTTAGATAACAAACAAACGAGAATGTTATATTCGGCTTGGCCGAATCTATAACCACCCCACAAATTTTTCAAATTTTATATTATATGGGAGGTGGGCGGATTGAAATTGGAGATATGAAACTCGAAAATGGTGTTGTTTTCTTTCGGTTTGTAATGGAATAACTCAATATTGCTACTTGATTACACAAAATATACAGCTGCGTTCATGATAACAGAAGTGGTGACAAACCAAACTTTCTTAAGTAAAAATTTATACTAAGATAATTTTAAAACATCGGCAAATTTTAACGGTATTTACAATGGAATGTAAAAAGTTAAAAACAAAAGAAATAATCCCAAAAACAATTACGTTTACGATTTAATTCACAATTGTTTAATTTTTCGTTTAATGTGCATTGATCATAAAAATAGGAGTATGGTGAATTCTTAAAAATGAAAGTGTCTAAGTTAAAAATTGTTTTATTAAATTAAAAAGTAATTATAAGTATATGTTAAATAGATTTTTTAATAAAACAGTTATTTGTTTAATAGTGGGACGGGAAAAACGCTCTTCTGAGGAAAAGCGAAATTAATAAAATAAAAACGTAGAAATTCTGAAATTTTTTACAGAAATCAAGATGATATTATCATGTGTCGATAAATTAATGGCAAATGCATTATCGTACAAAAAGAAAGTGGAAATTTTAAACCGAAGCGAAAAATATCGAGTGCGGATGACCTTTATGTAGTCCTTTTTAGTAAAATAGATTATTTTCTGTCAGCAAGTAACATCTAAAAGAAGCTAAATTTGTCAGTTAGTGCTCTTACTATTCGTAGACGCTTGATTAAAAATAATTTATTTGCTCGAAGTCCTCGAAAAACACCACTGCTCTCCAAAAAACACGCAACCTACAGCTTGAAGTTCTCACAAGAGTACATTAACTGGTCAATGGAAAAATGAAGGAACATTCTGTGGTCAGACAAAAGCAAAATTGCTGGAATTAGACTCCGACAGTATGTCCAATGCCTTTCCAACATAGTATTTTAATCACAATATAAAAACAAGCGCGAATTATATTCGGCCTGGCCGAATCTATATACCCACCATCAACTTTTTCAAATTTTACGTTATATGGGAGAGGGCGGTAAAGTGTGCAGGAAAGTGGGCGAACTATGTCATTTTTTTGTTTCCGAGTTTACATTGGTCCTTGAGCTATTTGAACACAATTTCGTTGATTTTCACCATATATGGGTGATGGGAGGTAAAGTGGGCGGACCACGCACATTTTTGGTTTCCGAGTTTATATCGATTCCCGAACTATACATAAAAAATTTCGTTGTCGTACATGCTTTTGTTGAAGAAATATCAGCAGAAAAGTATGATACGGACACCCTGTGTTTCTAGTTTTTAGCCCATAACTTTTTTGTTTATTAACCGATTTTGCCCATTTTCAATCCCAAACAAACCTTATATAAGACAAACATTTGTGCCAAATTTCGTCTCCCTACGTTGCCCCTATCCTGCTTTCAACAGACGGACAGACGGACGGACATAGCTAGATCGACTCAGAATCTAACCAGGACCTAGAAAATATATACTTTGTGGGGTCTTAGATGATTCCTTCAACATGTTACACACGGAAAAAATCAATATACCCTCCATCTTTTTGATGGTGGGTATAAAAAAACACTGTTGTGAGTTTCATAATACAATGGGGTTGATCCAATACAATCCATTCAATTGGGACTTAACACAGAATAACAATCCATTTAATACCAAAGGATTGGTTTTGTACCAATGGGGGTTGAGGTTATGTCGTAGCTTTCTTAGTTCCCTGACCTCAATTGCTTATAAAATCTATGAAGAGACGTTAAAAAATGTGTTACGGGAAAAATACTGTCAAATGCTGACGAATTGTGTACCTTAGTGTGAGATATTTGGTGAAAAATTCCAGTAAGGCTTGGTCGGGATTTCATTGACTCTATGACTATTAGATATGCTGAAATCACCAAAATTAAAGCTTTTTCCATAAATTACTAAAAGCTATTTTGGAAACATTTATAAAGTCCTTTATCAAATTTCCAGTATAATTTTTAAAAAAGTTATACTACTCCTATTTTTATGAACAACCAGTTGAGTGATTCCATGTCAAAACGGACAGCAATCTGACTTGACATCTCCGATGTCAATGAAATTCACTACAGATATTGGCAATTGGAATTATTTCCCAAATCATCAAATTTTAGACTCATGCCTCTTCCCGGTCCAAAAATATGATGGTTTGAAAAAAAAGTTTACAAAGGTACATTTGTTTAATTGCTAATAACTTCTAAACTATATACGGTAGTTATCTAGTTTTAGTTTCATAATAAAGAGAAAAATATAACCTTTATAAAAATATTTATAAATTTTTTTCAAAAGTTCAAAGGTCAAAGTTGGACTTATAATAATCAAATCATTATATTTCAAAAAACGGTATTTTTTAAATTCTGAAAAAAAATATATAATGTTGACGTAACTCTTCTTCCTCATTTGGTTTAGAGGTTATGGACCAAAATAAAATTTAATTACTTATAACTTCTAAACTATACACAATAAAATTTAAATTTTAGTATCATTTTAAAGATTAAGATATTGTTTTTAAAATTATGTGTAGTAAATTTATTTAATTTGAAAGTTCAAAGGTCAAATTTAAACTTATAAAAATTAAATCTTTATATCTCCAAAAAAACGATATTTTTAAAATTCTTAAAAAATTATATAATGTTACCCAACTCTTGTCCATACCAGTGCAAACTTTCATATTGGACACTCATTTATTTTAGAATTTATGTAACAAAATATAAACCAAAGTCAAATTTTGTATATAAAATTTCATATTTTTTAAATAAAAAAAATAATAATTTAAATTAATTTTTGTAAATATTTTAAATTTTTACATACAATTTTTTTTTTTTTCTATATTTTGCTTCATAAATCTTAAACCAAAAGAGACTCCAAATTGAATTTTGGCTCGAGTATAGAATGGAGTTAATTTATCAATATATAATTTTTTAAAGAATTTTAAAATACCGTTTTTTGAGATATTCAGCTTTGATTATTATATTATATATTTTGACCTTTGAACTTTCGAAGTAAATAAATTTTATATGCGTCATTTTAAGGCTAATATATATTTCTATTAAATGAGATACAAATTAGAATTTTACAATGTATAGTTTAGAAGTTATGAGCAATGAACTATGTACACTTTTGGATAAAATTTGATAGTTTTTTCATTTTTAAAACGTCATATTTTTGAACCTGAAAGGGTCTTAAGTCTGAAAGTTAGCAATTTTAGCAACACTTCTAATAGGTAATAACTGTATCGAATTTCATTGAAATCGGAGACATGAAATCCGAAAATGACTGTTTTTTTCCGTTTTGATATGGAATTACTCAGTTTTGAAATATTTTTGTTAAAATATCGTTTTTTTATTAAATATAGTTTTAATTACATTGCGAATTATTCTAATACTACAATAATAAATTACTCATTATTGTTACTCACAAAACTTCAATAAATAATATGTTTTGTGTTTAAAAATTTAAACTTAGTTTTTTATATAAGGTCACTCCTATTTTTATGAACGCAACTGTATATCGTCCATTCCATGAAAGAATGCCCAAGAATATTTTTTATGTCTTCCGATTTTAATAATATTTGGCATACGCATTCCCTATGAAGCCATTTAAATATCTCCATTTTTATTTATTTTTTTTTTTAATTTTGAAAAGTTCGCGAATTTATTCGCGATTTTGAATTTTCGAAAAGTCAAAAAAATCGCAAAAGTGTCTAATTTTAAACACCAATATCTCTAAAAGTTGTTAACGGATTTTAATGATTTAAATTGCATATTTAAGAAGAATATGTCTACTATAAATGTAGTAATTTAAAAATAATATTATCATTTAAAAATGCATTCATAATGCAAATGCAATTTTTGTATGCATTTTTGAAAAATTTCTACCCTTTAAAACAAATAATAATATTAAAAATAGTAAATTTTATTGTCCCAGAACAGTTATTTTGCATTTTATAGTAAAGATATTGCTTTTTAACTTATTAACAAAAATTAAAATCGAAAGAGTAGAAATTTTTAAAAAATGCATCCTAAAATTGCATTTGCATTATGAATGCATTTTGAAATTGCAATATTATTTCTAAATCACTACATTAAAAGAAGACATATTCAGCTTCTACATGCAGTTTAAATCATTAAAATCCGTTAACAACTTCTAGAGTTATTGATGTTTAAAGTTACACACTTTTCCGATTTTTTTTTACTTTTCGGAAAATCAAAATCGTGAATAAATTCGCGAATTTAAATGCGTTCATAGATTATATGCGTATCAAATATGAACAAAATCGGTTAACCCTCCGTAAAAAAATTGACATTTTATATAAATCTTTCGTGGAGTGGACGATATATGTTTTTATACCCACCAAAAATCGAAAAAGTAAAGTATATATTTTCTGGGTTCAACGGGACGACCTAGGGGGACGAACTCTGGCTAAATATTTATCTTATATAAGGTTTGTTTGGTATTTTAAACTAGCAAAATCGGTTAATAAACAAAAAAGTTATTGGCAAAATACTAGAAACACAGGACGAAAAGATACATTCAGTTACTATTTTCACTATTTTTGCAAGATTTTTACTCGAAAAGCGTTTCTATGCACAAAAAGTAGTAAACATTTAAAGAAAAATTTTTTTTCTCTTTTGCTATATTTTACTTGAATACATATGGGCAATTCTCATTTTACGTTTGCCTTTATGAAACCGACCTTCAACCTCAAATATTTTTTTAACTTCTGATCTTTTTAAAAAACTTTTGATGCAAATATGCTAACAACACTTGATGATGTAACAGAACAAAAATTACAGGGCTGAAACGGTTGCATGTAGTGCCGGCAAGCACTTAAAGTCAAAAAATCTAAAAAAAGTGTTTGAAACTAACAAGTTTTTTTATCTTTCTTGTGATTTCTGTAATCGCGGATTTTGACATAAGTGTTCAATTCTTCTAAAGTAGGCTATAAACACTTGTAGAAAAATACCAGCATGGATTAATTTAGCGTGCAATTAACCAGTATCAAATTGTGTTGTACAAAAGTTGTGAAACCAAATTTTAAAAAATTTTAAAATTTTGCAGTTTTTTTACTAGGGATTTTACGCCGTTTAGGGTATCGCAAAACTCAAAATAGAGCCAAATAGTTCTTTAAATTATGCATCATTTGACATATATTTCGTTAAAGTGCCCTCAACAAAAATGCTGTAGGAGGTACTCAAACTTGGAGAGAAAAAATGTGAATGGCTCCAAGAGGTGCCTTTTTCGCGAGGCACACTCGCAAGATTATTTCAATGAAGCTATAGTATCGCGTTATCAAAGAAGGTTTCCAAATAACATTTTAATATCATTGTGGCATTTTAAAATATTAATTTTCTAAAATGTATAGTTATTTTTAAAAAGATCAGAAACTTTGCATATTTTGTTGTAGCGGATTTTGGCATTATAAGTCAATTTTAATTTGAAATAAGTTCTTGTGATAAGTTTTACTTACGCAGGAAATATAATTTCAATAAAAATATTCAACTCGAGGCACACCCAAAATTTATTATACAGATTATATCTGTCAATCTGTAGCTGCTTTAATACCCAATCAATATGGCGTTCGAAAAAAAAGAACGATTCTACATTTAATGCAATTCTAGTGATTTCACTAAGTGCAATTGAAAAATGTATATAAATGATATTATCTTATGACTTATTAAAAAAAAAAAAAAAGACTTATCGCGATATTTTTAATTTGTTTTTAAGATACACCATTGTAGAATACAAAAAGGCAATAATTTTTGATTTAGGACTATAAATAGAATTTTGAAAATTTTTTTATAAATTTGTATCTTAAACGTCCATAACATTGACGCCATTTGGTAAAAGTCATTCACGCGAACAGATTTGTGTTCCACTAAAGCCAAGGCATATTGATACTAAATATCGTTGATGTGCCATTAAAAATTTTTCAACATTCTTTTGTACACCAAAAGTAAACGAGTTTGAAGAATTTCCCATATGTTTATGTATATTGCATGAGCAAAAGTAATAAAAAAATTTTATTTAAAAATTTCTATTCAATTGTAATTTGAAACAGAATAAAACTGGTCGACAAAAAAATTTTTTTCGTGCTCCTTCAAAAAAAAAAAAAAAAAATATATATATATATATGGAGTAGATGGAATTCCGCATGCTAAACTCGAATCTGCTTTCAGTTTTTTCCCATCAGGATAAGATTTTCTTTATGGGCATGTTCAATATTGCGTCCTAAATAAGCCGATTACTCGAGTGTATTTCATTATAACTCGAGAACAGTATGCACGATTTATACAAGTAATACACCAAAATATGTGAAATAAAATTGGCTTCAAGTCGCTCTACTAATAAATTTTTATCTGCTCAATAGTTTTGGAGATATTTCGAAATAAGTGTCCGAGAAAAAAAATGTTCATGCTAAATTCAAGATTTATTTTTTTTTTTTACTAAAACCTATTTTTAAAAGTTAAAACATCAAAAATGTTTCAGTTTGTCATCTTTATCTTAAAGCTGGTAAAACTGCGAAAATATAATGTATCATAAAAATTGATGGACAAATCATGATTACATTCACAGTTAAGTTAGGATACCCATGCATACCCACACACAGTGGTTCCAAAACGCTTTTTTTTGGAAATAATTCAGTAACTAAAGAACCGTTAAAGGTATCTTAATAAAATTACACATGGTCAGAGCTGAGGTGTTTTTGATTCGATTTGAAGGAGTACAGGCCCCTAGCAGGTCAGGGGGAAAATGAGTGGCCCTCCAAATTTTTCCATCGGGTATGTTACCAATTTCGGAGGTCCTCCCCCCTGCTCACAGAGCAGGTGGAATCTTGTGCTCCTCCAAAAAAGAGTAGAAAATACCTCAGTAATTACTATGTTAAATTTTATTGAAATATATTTATCCACTCAAAAGTTACACAAAATTATTAAAAATAAACATGTTGAAACAGCAGTGCACTTATGTATATAGTAGGGTGATCGATTATTCGACTTTTTGGAGAAACCGGTTTTCGAATAGTTCGAATAGTTGGTATTTTTAAAAACCGGTTGCACTTTTTTAAATTCAGAAAAAACCGGTTAACCGGTTTTTTTTAAGAAGTTAATATTTCTATCAAAAAACTACATTTCTTAAAGAAAAATCAATAAATCTTTTTTTTTATTTTTAGAAATAACTATTAACCCATTAAGAACGAGAAAAAAAGGTATGGTCGGTCAAGGCCGACAATAACATACACCATTGTGTGCATCAAAATTCGGGGAGGGGTCTTTTTTTCTAGACCTGTGGAATTGTGGACCAGTACTATGGTCAATTATAGACCGATCTTCAAAAAATTCGGCATACAGGTTTAAACGTATATGGAACTTAGATGTGCAAAAATTACTGCTACATTTAAGGGATTTATGATCGTTAAACCTTTTTCTGGTAGGTTATTTGACTTGGTACAAATGAAGGTAGGTCTTAGATCAATATTTTTGGGTGTTACAAATATCAGTACAAACGCATAATAGGCATGTAGGGTAAAAAAATTGTAAGAAAATAATCATCAAAAATGATATTAACATTTACTTAGCATAAACAGAAACCATGGGTTAATATGAAAAAAGCAAGCATCAATTTCATTGAAAGGATTCTGCAGGTGAAACTCTTTTAAAACAAAATTTTTGAAAAACAAAAAAAAAAAACTAAAACATTTAAATTAGGTGCAAAGTTATTACATTAAGGATAATTATTACTTATTTATTTAATCTTAAACTATATTTTTAAGCCATTAAAAATTATACTTTATGAATATTAAAAAAATAATCATAAATTTCGATTCAAATATCAATATTTATTGCATGGTTTTTGAAATAAAAAGGTATTTTTAAAACCGGTTTTTTATGCTTAAAAAAAACGGTCTATTCGACATTCGAAAATTGAACATTTTAAAAAAACCGACAGCACATTGACTGAAAAAACCGGTTGGAAAACCGAGTCGATCACCCTAGTATATTGATAGCTGCAGCACACATTTATTATAGAAGTTATGGAAAATGTGCACATTTCGCAGAAGGGGGGGTCATGTTTCAGTTAGTTTTTAAACGATTGTTTAAAGTATTTATGTAATTATTTGGTGTCATTGGAAGGTTATTACTTGAAAAATAATAATATATAAATAATAAAGTATTCAAACTAAATTTGTTCATTAAATTTATCTAAAAACGAAAAATTTTTGTATTTAGTGTTATTTTTCGAAAAAAATTTAATATTTGAACTTAAATAAAATCTGCATTAATTAAACTATCATTGCGAAATTTAAATACAATAAAAAAAATAGATTCCCATTTTCTTATTCCGAAATAACCAAAATTTCAGTTCGGGGAAAGCTTCCTTCAAAAATTGACTTTTTTCATAGAAATAATTTTAAGTCGATCCCACTTTGCAATTTGAGAACATAACAAAAGGAGAAAACAATAAATTCCAAAATTGACAAAATTTGCATAGGGCTCGTGAGGAGACCTTTGTCCCAAACTCCTACAGATTTACTTTACACGCATTTACATTAAGATTTCTTTTGAAAACATTAAAAAAATGATAAAGCCCAGAACAAAAAACTAATTTTATCACTGAATAAATATTACCACCTTTTTGGAAAAAACCCAAAAAATGTACAATTTTTTTAAAGTTCCAATTTTAGATTTATATAACTTTTATATTGTGATATAAATTTAAATGATTTTCTGATTCTTTTAAAATTTAGTACATTGGTTTATATTTAAATAATATGTACCAATTCGTCTACAGAATTATGCACGTCATTATATTATTATATTATAGTCCAAATTAACAATCCAAAATTTTGAAAAATAAGCTTCGCCTCTGGATTTTACAAGTCAAAATCTACCTGCAGTTAAATGGACGGACATCAACTACTGATGATATTCAACAAGACTAAAAATTTAATTTTACTATTTTCCGTTTTCTTACTAAAAAGTTTATTTTTGAAAATTTTTTTAATTTCTCTTTTTTTACTAGTTTCGCTGGAATTTCAAACGAACAAACCTATTGTTTTATTGTAATAAATTTAAAATAAAAATGTATCTTAATAATAAATAAACCCGTTAATAAAATACAAATAACGTTTACGATTCAGGGAATATAAAACGTTATTCAAATCAAATGTTGCATACTTTTAGGGATTTTTAAACAAAGCTTTTTTTTAAATTTGATACGCTAATTAAATTATTTATTAAAGCTTTTTGATAAAAATTCTTGTTATACATTAATTCACATATTAAGTAACAAAATATACATGTATGTATATTAATACACTAGGTAAATGAAAGTTAAGCATCTTATGCACAACTACACAGTGGCACAATATCGATTTTTTTTTAATTTTTTGTAATTGGTTGGATGGATTTAAAATTGGTGGTATTTACTTAAAATTTATCATAGGGAGGCGTGCATATTAAAATTGCTGGACCAACAAAATTTGGTAAATTGAGATAGTTGAAATTTTATATGCAAAAAAGTTTGAAAACCACAAGAAATAAATAGCACATGTAAGCATGGTTTTCATAGGTCTTATCGAGAGCTTTAAGATGTTTAATTTTTGAATTTCCTACCTTATTTTTATTTATATATAATTAATATTTTTTTCCCTAAAATATATTTTATCATAGGAGAATTGTAGAAATATGATTTATATCAAAGTTATAGGTTAATATATATATATATTTCCATTAATTGCTATATTTCGACCCTATTTCGTTCAATGCTCATTTCATAAGAATAAAATGTGTTTAGCTCAGTTATCTAGTGATTGTTTCATCCTGTATTATAAGCTTTCTACTGACCACCATTTGAGAACGCTTGCCCTACAGCATCATAAATATATGGGACATTATGAATTTGCATCAATGTAAGTAACGAACAGAAAAAATCCGGACGGCAAGTTGTCTACGACAACAATAGTACGGACATGAAGATTAGTATGTTTTAATGTAATTCTCTATATATTATGTCTGAATGTTTTCATTTACGTGAACAGATTTTTTCAATAGCATTACACAGAGTTACAAAATGAGAAAAAATTTCTGCGGCACAGGGTTTCTCAGTAAATTCGAATACATGGTATTAACAGAGTTGTCAGATTTTTTTGAGCCTCTGTCGCCAAATTGTTAATCAGAAATCGCCAAAAATCTCCAAAATTAAATTTTATTTATTTTTTTAAAGAGAAACTAAAAAATTAACTAAAATTATAAGTGCTTCAAATTTCTTATAATTTTAAAATATAAATTCAGCTTCAACAAATAATAAATTAGTAAAAAATAAAACTACAAATTAAAATACTCTTTCTGACATATAGCTCCATTTTAGGTCAACGATTTAAAAAAAATTATTGTATTTTTTAACAGAATGATTCTAACGTTATAAATGAACATTTGTCCTATTAAACTTATAAATATATTTCTTAAAATACGTAGAGGAGACTGGAGCAATTTCGGCAAGTCTAAATTACGATGGAAAATAAATAAATATAATAAAATAGTATTTAAACAAATTCGCAAAAAAATTTATTGAAATCTTCATTTCACGAGAATGAAAACAAGTTTTAAACATCTTTTGCTCATTATGTAAACGCCATTTTTCTATTATATTTTTTAATTTTTTGGCAAAAATTTGATCGAAAACTGTATTTTGGATGATACTGCTCACGAATACGAATTGTGCAGCTCACGTAAACGAAATAATCTAACTTTATGGTACCAAAATTTATCAGGATAGATCCCTATTTCACCATAGGGCCACTTCCGGAAATCACCTTAAAATGCATAAGTTCCATATAAACGTAAGTACCAACATTCATACATAAATACATACCGAAAAACGGTTAGTTTTTGTAACACCCAAATCGGTTCACAAGCAAATCTTTACTCAGATTCACTTTCTGAGTCGATTTAAGGATGCCCGTCTGGCTGGCTGGTCGACTGACTTACACACAAAGTTTTTGGGGACACTGATTAAGATTTTGTTAACTAGATTTTAATATTCAAAATAGTGGAATTAATATGGCGGCCAATTTTTTTTCCTTAGAGTTTGACGAAATTTTAAAAAGTTACATCTTTCAGATTTATAGTTCCAGAATACACATTTGTTTTTAATATTTCAGATTCAGAATTTGCGAAAAAAAATATGGTGGATAAAAGTGGACTATAATCATTATTTTCTGGCCACGATAAGAATACATGGTGTACGTAAAAATATATATCACATATATGATTTTTAGGAACACTGATTAAGATTCTGTAATCAAAAATTTTAAATTCAAAATGGCGGATCCAGTATGGCGGCTAAAGATTTTATTGTTTTTATTGTTTGATGAAATTTTAAATAATCATATTTTACAAATTTGTAGTAGTGAAGTTATAACTTTTGTATTACTTAGCACCTTTCATTAATATAAGCTATAACATACAAAACGAGAGAAAAAGATATAGTCGGTCAAGCCCGACCATATGATACCGTACACCATTGTGTTCGGTATAATTCGGGGAGGGGTCCTTTATTAGACTTGGAGTCAAATGTGGACCGATACTCATAAATGTAAAATAAAACATACGAATTCAGAATATTACGTTAATGCTGACATTTACATGAAGTTATTCACTTTTGGGTGATTCCCGAAATGGGGCCTAATATGGGAGCTATAGTAAATTATGGACCAATCTTTATAAAATTTGGCACTATCTTTTATGTTCATAAAAAACTTATTTGTGTCGAATATTAACTTGATACTAACATTTTAATGGGGTTTATGCCCGTTAAGTGATTTTCTGAAAAGGGGTTTATATGGGAACTATGGGTAATTATGAACCGATCTTTTTAAAAATCGCCACACTTATTTGGACTTATATGAAACTTATATGTGCCAAATTTCCTTAAAATATTGCTATATTTAAGGGATATATGATCGTTAAACCCTTTTCCGGGAGGACATTTGTATGGAGGCTAGGTGAAATAATGGACCGATCATAACCAATTTCAACAGTCTTCGTCCCTGGATCAAAGGAAACCTGTGTACCAAATTTCATACATTTTGGTTCAAAACTGCGACCTGTAGTTTGATTACAAGGTTTACATGGACGGACAGACGGTCAAACGGACAGACGGACGGACGGACATCGTTAAATCGACTCAGAAAGTGATTCTGATCCGATTGGTATAAATTAAGGTGGGTCTTAGACCAATATTTTTGGGTGTTACAAACATCAGCACAAACGCATAATACCCTCCCCACCTATGGTGGTGTAGGGTATAAAAAGAATTTAAATATGGCTACCTTAATTTACTTTAGCTAAATTTAAATCTTTGTCAATTATTTTAACAAATTAGCGTGACCGCTAGTTTTACGAAATAATTTTTTGTCTAGCTAAAAATAAAAAAAAAAAAAAAAACTGAAGAAAAATTGGAATTGTTTATACTGAAACTATAAGAAATAATTGTTTTGATTGTCCTGTAAAGGTGAGAATTTATAAACAGGAACCAAAATTAATCGAACTCTTGCATTTTTCTCTATTCCCCATCTCCACCAAAATTTTAATTACTCTAATTAAAGAGTATTCTTTATTTATTCTCTTTTTTAGATTGGCTCCCCTCTTTGATTTTTAAAAACACCCTATACGCCACTATCAATAATAAGGAATTTAAATGCAATAAACGAAGCTATTGTATTCAATATGTAAATTGCTTCATCTACGCTAAGGTCATGGATCCTAAGAACCCATAATATATTTAATTCATGGGGTCTTAGATGATTGTTGTTTAAACTACAAACCGTTTGGTGCAGGTTACAAAAAAATAAGTAAAATAAAAAGAACTTTACTGTATATTGGAACTTTAAATTTTATTTTAAGTAAAACTTTCGCATTAAATTGTGAACAAAATGCAAATTCAATTAAAAGCTACAACATTTTTAACATAACCACATTTTTATACATAAATACATTTTTGCTTTAAAAATATTCAAATATATTTACATAAATGTTAATGTAATATATTTTAACCTAGAAATAGTTAATTATTTTTAGTTATTTCGACATTGGCTGCTGCTTGAGAACGGATTAATGGATCCACATTAAGGCCATCATCTGAAACAAATTAAAGTTATAACGAAATTCGTTTTAAAACAAGTAATATAGTAAACGGAAAAACCAACAACTTACAAGTTATTATTGGACGATAACCATTTTCATCGGCCACATAACGTATATTTACACGTATGCCTTCCGGTGTAAGAAATGAAAAGGCTCCTTCTACTTTCTGAGCCGTATCTCCATTATCCAAAGTACTGGCCGAACCATGAGCTTCATTATGTATACCATTATCGGTTTCGTACATGTAACCATAACTGCCATCTTCCTTGATAGGTTCTACATTCTGTTCAACAATACGAGCAGCTTGTGATGTCACGTCGGGATTGTACTTATTATAAAAACTGTCATAATACCGTCGTTTATTATATACTTCACGATTTTTATAATAACGACCGCTATATTTCTCATCATAATATTGTCCAGGCCTTTGCTGAGCTCGATTATTAAAACGACCAGAACTATTAATCTCAACTGCAAAAGCCAAAGAGGCTAGAACTACCAACATTGCTGAAGTTAAAAAAAGTTTCTAACAAAATTTAAACTAATTAGGTTTCTTATTAATAATTTTATTGTTGATTTTTGACTCACCATTTTCATAAAGGTATTCTTCTCGTTATAGTTTATTCCTCTAACACTTTCAGCTTTGAATTGTATATTTTATGCAAGAATCAGTTTCATTTTATAGAAATTGCTTCCATTTTTATACCAAAATAAGTGTAAAATCATTTACCAAAATTCTCAAACTAAATGTTTCATTAGATAAATATTTTCTCATTATAAATTATACACTCCCATTTGAATTCCATACAAATTATTTTTGGTATTAATTTCCGTTTAGAAATTCTATGAATTTTAATTTTTTCTAATTGGATTAAAAAATATTTGTAGTGTTTATTAAATTGGCAATACCCACGAACATTAAATGAATGAATGATATTTTATTTTCAACAAATAAAATTTAAAGTTTAAGGAGTGCGATCGAAAAAATCTTAACACACGTTTTGCCTCATAACTTTTTCGGAATCAATATTAAAACAATTTTTTGATCTAGTTATCTTTGAAAGATACGTCAGTTATTATTTTTAATAACAACCATGTTGATTTGTCGTGATTTTGATCAAAATGAGTGACGAAAAAGATGTACGTGCTACAAATTATTAAAAAATTTCCAAAAAAATCCACATAGGTCTTACCAATAATTGGCCACAAAATTAAATTTCTGCCGTCAAACTGTCTCTAATGTTAGTAAACAGTATCAGGAGAATTTGACCATTAACAGGAAACCTGGTTCAAAAAAAAAAGGTCCACATGATATTGGGAAGGCCAGAAAATTGAAAGCATATTGAAAAGAACTCCAAACGCATTTGGTGGAAAAGCAGCCCGGTTAGCTCAGTGCTTTGACTATTTGGTGCGAAAATTTAAAGCTAATGCAGAGTTGAAAACATATAAAGTCCAAAAAGTCCCAAACAGGAATGCTGCAAAAAATTAAGAAGACAAGAATAGGACACGGAAATTAAAACCAAATTTCATACAAAAATACTCAAGTTGTATAATTGACCAAGAAACGTATGTGCTGGCAGAATTTTCGCAGCTTCTGTGTCAAAACTTGTTATTGTTAATGCTCGAGACAATGTTGAAGTTTAAGTTTAGGAATAAGTTTAGCACCAATAAGCAAAAAAAATTCTGGTATAACATGATTTTTGCAGTTGCGGCAAAACAGGAAAATCATTTGTTACAGTCGGCTCTATAAATACCAAAATATACATCAAAGAATATTTGCAAAATATACTTCTTCCTTTCATAAGAGAGCATAATGTGTCCACATATTTTTGGCCTGATTTAGTATCATGTTACTACGGTAAGAAAGCTCTGAAGTGGTACCAAAACAATAACATAGTTTTTGTACAAAGAGAGGTCAATTTTCCAAATTGTCCATAGCTTAGACCAGTGAAGAGATATTGAACTCTTGTAAAAAGTGAATTGAAGAGCACAAAAAAGGGTGGCCAAAAATACCGAAGATTTTGAAAGCAGAGGTGCATACTGTTCCAAAAAGTAGTAGCTAGAACTATAAAAGTTATATTTTTCTATGATCTGTAATAAATTATCAATTAAATAAAAAAAATTAAAACTCTAAGATCAACCGTTTCCAAGTTATTGAATAATTTATACGTTAAGATTTTTTCGAACGCACTCCTTATAATAAAAATGTATTAGTGCTATATATATAACAGTCAGCACAGAAATTTTACGCGAATAAACAAAAAGTGTCTATATTTTAAATGCCTTTTCAAAACTTTTTAGAACAAAATCATACAAGTCGTTTTCGCGATTTATGGCGAGAATTACTTAAAGTCAATTCAAAAATAGGGGATTAGAGCCTTAGTACTTATGAATACTGTGTATTCGAATTGATTGAGAAACCCCGTGCGTTTGTTTCATTTTGTAGCTCTTTGTAATTAATTTAAGTACTTTAACCTATTTGCTTTCAAAACGTAACATTAATTTATATATAACACTTTAACAAAATTATCTATATTCTTTAATAAATTTTGTAGATTAAGTTAATTTAAAATGTTTCCAGGAATTCCCGTACACACGATTTTTGTATACCCGTTTCCCGGGAAGTTGAAAAGTCCGGGAATTTCCAAACACTAATCTCAAGTCAAAAATCGTCAGTTTACCTAGCCACACATACATTACCTTCCGAAATAGGGATTTAAAAATAACTAATACATTATATATAACAATATTATAATAAAATTTGGCAAATATAAGTTTTATTAACGTACAAATTTTTGTGTCCTGAAGATATGGCATAATTGACTATTACTTCCACAAAAACCCCTTTCTGGAAAATCTCTCATTGTGGAAGTTGACAAGAAAATTTTCCCACAAAATCTTAAGAGTTTCGCTGTAATAGTTTCTTAGATCTGCAGTAACTAATATTTACCCTTTATGAGGACTAAGGCCTGTATTTTATCTTGAAAATAAAGCTGGCAGTGCTACGTATAAAACAAGCGCGAATGTTATATTCGGCCCGGCCGAATCTATATATCCACCATCACCTTTTTCAAATTTTACGTTATATGGGAGGGGGCGGTAAAGTGGGCGGACCACGTCCATTTATTGTTTCCGAGTTTTCATTGGTCCTTGAGCTATTTGAACACAATTTCACATTATATGGGAGGTGGGCGGACCACGCCTATTTTTTGTTTCCGAGTTTATATTGACCTCTGAACTGTATGTACAAAATTTCGTTGTCGTACATGCTTTTATTGAAGAAATATCAGCAAAAAAGTATGAAACGGACACCCTGTGTTTCTAGTTTTTAGCCCATAACTTTTTTGTTTATTAACCGATTTTGCCCATTCGGCAATACCAAACAAACCTTATATAAGACAAATATTTGTGCTAAATTTCGTCTCCTTACGTTGCCCCGTTCGAGCCCTATCCTGCTTTCAACAGACAGACAGACGGACAGACTGACGGACATATGTAGCTAGATCGACTCAGAATCTAACCAGGACCCAGAAAATATATACTTTGTGGGGTCTTAGATGATTCCTTCGACATGTTACACACGGAAAGACAAAATCAATATACCCCCCATCTTTTTGATGGTGGGTATTTCGACATGTTACACACGGAATGACAAAATCAATATACCCCCCATCTTTATGATGGTGGGTATAATAAGCCATCTCTCATTAAAATTGAAACAAATCTTGATTCTAAATCGGACCTATCACTGAATTAGTAAAATCAAATACTTAAATTCGTAAATTTTTTATTGAAAAAATTTTTATTTTTTTCTTATTAAATTATTTTTATTATTTATAAATTTTAATGTTTGAAAATGTTCATAAATTCAATAATATTTTTTTAAATAAAACAATAAAAATAATATTTAGTTTTTAGTAGATATTCAAACAATATTTATTGTCGAGTCAATAAAAAATAAAAATAATATATAAAAATTAATATATATATTTTTTAAGTATTGCATTTTATAATTAAATTGCGAAAAAAAATAGTCTAATAATATTTGTGTAAATTCGGTATAGGATTCATGAAAGAATACGTGTAATGAAGTGTTATGTTGGTATTTTATATAGTTGGTAAAAATGATGCTGAAATAATTGTGTGTTTTGTAATACAAATAAATAAAAAATAAAATTATAAGAATATATAAATATATAATATAAATTACCAAATCGACATAAATAAAGAAATCCATTCATTATTAAAATTGAAGATAGGTTCCAATTGAAAACAACTTACTTCCCTTAGATATGGTTTTGATTTTCATGATAAGGATCGTTCCGGACAGCCAAAAATGTTTCAAAATTAAGAATTGGAGACATTGTGCCAAACGCAAGTGCTTGCAGAATCGCTACGTTTGAATCAAACAACAGTTTCCAGACATGTAAAAACACTGGGAAAGCAAAGAAATTAGGTGCCATGGGAGCACCATTTTAACATGTCTAAAATGCTCCACAAAACCAAATTATTTTTGCATTGAATTATTTCGACCGATGAAAATAGTATTTATTATGATAATTCAATGATCACGGGAGTCCTGTATGGAACACAATCTATTCGTTTGAGAAGAGCATAGAACGAAAACTGTTTGTCCAATCATTTATAAGGAAATTGGTAAATTAACACACAAGATAATATGGATAGGAGATAATAAAACAATATTACTTACGTATAGTTATTTTATGAGGTAAAATACTTTTACATCACTTGTTTTCGAATCGTTTAAAAGATGTATAAATTTTAATCGTCATTAGGAAAATTTGTAAGGAAATGGCGATACCAATATTACCAATAGTTTTTGGCTCTACACTGAAAAAAGTAATTTCAATGAATGAAGTACATTAAATGAAATTCATTAATTTTTTTCCGAGAATTTATAAACTTAATGTACGAATTCATTGCTTCAATGAAAATATTCATTAAAATTCAATGAAAAAATTGACGCTATTATGAACATTACATTGAAACCAGTCATTAAATTTATTTCTTAATAAAATAAGTAAATCAGTTAATTGATTTAATGTATTAGTTCATTGAATTCGGTTATTCAATATACTAATACATTGATTTAATTAAGAAGAAGCATTACACAATGAACAAAAACATTAAACCAATGAAATATTTCATTAAATTATGTTGAAATAAATGTTTTCTAACGGGAAATAAAGTAAAACAAAAACAACTCAGTTTGCTTTTATCTCTTAATAAGAAATGACGCGTTTTAAACAAAAGACAAAAAATTCAGTGTTGTGGTAAAAACTAAAATAGTTAAAAAGTAAATAAGTTATAAAGCATGGACATTCGAATTATTAAAATACATAAATATAAATTTATTCACACAGAAGAAGTCGTGCAGCATAATTGAATACACCAAATTAAATGAATTACTCAAAAACATGAATTTGGAGACTTGCCTTCCTTACGCGTAAGTTTAATAATGATATTTGTATAGATAAAACAACTAAGACGCAGAGGAATGTGTTATTAGCCTCAAATACCGGGTTTTCAAAAATCATCGTGATTTCAAAACCAAGATTGATTCAATTCGTAAGTAACTAGTTTCAAAATGTTAAGCCATTGAACGAATTTTAAAAATTTTATTCAAGTTTTTTGTTCAGGATAATGCTGTTCTCATATCAATGTGGCGTCTAAATGGATATTCCATACCATCATTGAGCAATGTAGAGGACAACAGGAACTACTTTATAAAATAAATGACAAAGCAAACACGATCACATCTGTAACATTTATTTTGTTTATGTGATTTTTTTATCAAATGTAATATAAACACTGTATTATATTTATGGCATCTATATTAAGAAAATTATATTTAATTTTTGCTTATATTAACTCAATATCATACAACTTAATCATTTAATTTAAAATAAAATAAAAACCAAAAATACAGAACAAGCCTATTATTATAATTCATTTTCAATGTATAATTTCATTGGGAAAAATATGAGTTCATTGAAATCAATGTACTGTTCACTGGAATTACTTATTTTATTTAATGAACGTGTTCATTGATTCAATGTTAGAATAAATTTAATAAATGAACTTGTACATTGAATTTGAATATTAATGTATGGCAATACATTGTTTCAATGAACCTGTACATAGGGTCAAAATCAGTGCACAAATTCATTGATACAATAAACTTTTTCATTGTATTTATGTACCTTTTTAGTTCAGTGTAGTGTTATGGAGGTTTAAGATAAAAATTAATAAAAAATTGCCAAAATTCTATTTATAGTCCTAAATCAAAAATTATTGCATTTATGTACTCTACAATGATGTATCTTAAATACAAACTAAAAATATCGCGATATGTTAAGTATGCATGGATATATTAGCGATTTAATAATTATTAAACCTTCTTATAAAATTTGCAAAGTTCAGCTTTTAGTGATGTTGTATTGTTCATATTCATCCATTTATTGCAAAATTCATTTTTAAGTCATAAGACAATTTCATTTATATAAATTTTTTATTTGCACTTAATTAAATCTCCATATTGATTTTTATATAGGGTATTAAAATTGACATATATCATCGCCAATTTTAATAAGCGCCTTGGGTGTGCCTTGACGATTAATTTTAAATTAAAAACAACGCATTCTTAGCTCATGAAAACCGTAGTTGAATATTTTTAGTGAAATTATATTGTGTGCGTAAGTAAAACATAACTTATTTCAGATTAAAATTGACTTATACGCTAAAATCCGCTATAACAAAAATATGAAAAATTTGTGATTTTTTTAAAATAAATATACACTTATAGCAAATTATTTTTAAATACCACAATGATTTTAAAATATAATTTGGAAACCATTAACTACTCTAGCTTCACTGAAATAACGTTGCGAGTGTGCCTCGCGAAAAAGGCACCTCTTGGAGCCATTCACATTTTGTCTCTCCAAGTTTGGATACTTCCTACAGCATTTCTATTAAGGGCTCACTAACGAGATATATTTCAAGTGATGCATAATTACAAGAGCTATTAGAGTCCATTTGGAATATTGCAATACCAGAAACTGAAGGTCGGTTTCATAAATGTAAACGTAAAATGAGAATTGCCCATATATTAATTTTATACTTTTATTTTTAGTATTTGAAATCAAAACCTTTAATTTAGCTTATATATTACAAAATCTCAAAGAGTCATTCCATTTAAAACCAAAAATTTCAGATAATTTCATCAAGTGGTTCGGGAAATATATATCGATTTGAAAGGTTAAAATAGCTCAATAAATGTATAAAGTTGTATACACAAAATTACAAATATCTTTCAAACTATTTATGATATAAGATTTATTGAGATGTCATTTTAAAGGTATCAAAATTACCTTTAATATGACGTATAACATGTTTCTCAACATCAAAATGGTCCATATCTCGCGAATTTTAGTTCGTGGGTAAGTATCTCAAAAAATATTTTTTTTGAAAAGTTAAAAAAAAAAAATAAAAATATTCCTATGTCAATATTAACATTGACGCTGATAACGCAAATACCGAGTTTTAGCTTGACTTCCGCGATGGTTCGCGATTTATAGTATCTCAAAAATAGGATAAATTGATATTTTTAAAAATATGGACTTAAAAATATCTAGCTGAAATAATTCTTATTTTTTTACAAAAGAATGAATCGTTAAATTTTTACTATTTATACCCTACACCACCATAGGTGGTTGGGGTATTATGTGTTTGTGCAGAAATTGTAACGCAGAGAAAAAATCTTTAGACCCCCACCTTAAAATATACCGTTCAACTCAGAATCACTTTCTGAGTCGATTTAACGATGTCCGTCCGTCCGTCTGGTCGGCTGACTGGCTGGCTGTCCATGTAAAGCTTGTGCGCAAAGTACAGGTCGCAATTTTAAAGATAATTTGATGAAATTTGGTACATATGCTTTTTTCAACACAAGGACGAAGCCTATTGAGTTTGGTTATGATCGGCCCATTATTTCACCTAGCCTCCATACAAATGTCCTCCCGGAATAGAGTTTTAACACTAATAGATGCCTTTAAAATAGGAATATTTTAATGAAATTTAGCACAAATAAGTTTTATATAAGCACAAATCTGTTTGCCGAATTTCATGAAAATCGGTACATAATTGACTATAGCTCCCATATAAACCCCTCTCCCGAATATCACTTTTTCGTGCATAAATCCCATACAAATATTAGTATTACGTTAATATTTAACACAAATAAATTGTATATAAGTAAAAACAAAATTATGTGGATCGAAATGGTGTAGGGTATCATATGGTCGGTCTTGACCGACTATATCTTCTTCTCTCGTTTTATAATCTAAATATTCCTCAGTTAAGAACATTTTCTTTGGTCCTCAATGGGTTAAAAATGTTACGTGATTGATTTTACTTTCTACACTATATCAAACATAGGTAATTATAATTTTGCAGAATTATTTGCGATATGATTTTTTTTGGCGATTTTGTTGACCTTCAAAAATAGCAAAGAAAAAAAGAAAGTGGTGAAAATATCTTTTTTTTGGAAGCACTTGATCATTTTTTTTCTAGGTTACTAAACCATCATTAAAATTAATAAAAGGAAAACTCAAATAGATATAACGCACTCAATTTATACTCAAACTAATCGAATTTAATTTATGCTAATTAGAAACAGATTTTAAAGCTAAATCATCATGTTAAAAAGAAAACAGCAACAAAATACATTCACAATTTGGAGTTTAAGTGGAGGCAGAGGTAAAAAATGTACGAACACCCAACGTGCTGAGAGTATCTTCGTTTTTGGTGTTAAAATTATTCCATTGATTTTTTTTTTTTCGTATAACAAAAAATAGTGCTGAGAAAAATGTGATTTTGAAAAAGTTTTGACATTTTAACTGCAAATGTGGTTGTGTATTGTTGATAGTCTGACTGTCGATTTAATGACGACATTGTCTTTTCGAATCAAATGCTTGTTTAAATTGTTGTACTACTATTATTTATTTTATTTGTTTTATTTTAGTTTTAGTTTCAGTTGTCGTTTTCAATTTGATAATGAGCTGCTACTAAATTAATCGCTGAATGATGGGGCGTTTCAAATTAAATTTAACACCTGCATTTTCGTTGTATCTTTTTGAAATTTTTCTTTATTTAATAATTTGAAAATGTTGACAGTATACTAGTGTAACATTGTGTGATAAATATTTTTGTATGTATATTATTTCACTGCTTATTATTATTATTATTATTTTTTTTTTTTTCATACATATTTTGTTGTGTAAACAAACTTTAACTGCCGTATTCAAAAAAACTTAACACAGCTTTACTAACCATTTATAAGCAAAATTCTTTAAAGTTGTATTCAAAAACGTTGATTTGCTTACTATACCTTTGGTAAAGCCTTGTAATCTTTAAAAATTTTAATAATGGTTCTACCCTACTTTAAGACAATATTTTAAGATTATTTCCGTTATACTTTTCAAGAAAAATAAAAATAATGCTACATTTTTTGATTCATTTTGACAAAAACGATGTATTTTAAAATATCCGAATGTTAAAATTTGTAATAAAATAGAAAATGTTTCAGAATATCTATTTAAAAACGCATTAAATGAATTCCAGGATAGAATAATATTTTCTGTAATTATTTTTAAACTATATACATATTTTAAACTATTTGAATTAAAATCAGAAACATAAACAAGAAAAAGTATATTTTGTGGCTTTTGAATTAAAATATCATCATTTCGGCTGCCGGCATGTCAACCCAATGTTCGCGACAATCGCATATGTTTAACATTTTCATTATTTGTTGTTTCAACGTAGATCTAAACAGTACATTAATATATATATACGTCTTAGATTAAGGTGTAATCAATCTATCATATCAACTCCGGGTTAAAATTTATGCATTTTAACAATAAAAATGATAAAATTGTAAAATTTTATCAAAATTTCAACAAAAATGATGTAAACAAAGCAAAATATGAAATAGTGATGCTGATTTTATCGCCGAATATTCGATATTCGGATACATATAATTACATAAAACAAAAATTAAATAAAATTATTTCATTTATACATCAGTATATTTATACAAACAAAAAAAGATTTTTACCAAAATAAAAAAAACTTATTTATCGTCAAAAACATACTAGAACATCCAAAATAATAATAGAAAAAAACAGTTAACGAATAATTTATTCTTAATGCTAACGACACTAACAATAAGAATGAGAGAGAAACTGAGAAGGGTTGCCTACATAAACAAAAAACTTTTTATTAGTTAATTTAGGTAGTAAATAGTTTTTTGAATACGATTTTCTTAATAAATACATTAAGAGCCTAATTGTGTATTAGCTAGTATGTATATAAAACATAAATTAATTTTTTTTGTGAATATGGCTGTAAATCTTTAAGTTATGTATGTTAATTTTATTTGTTTTCGTTTAAATTTTTTGTTATTTTTAATTAATGCCTACTTAATTTGCCAGTTGAGTGTTTAAAATTTATAGCTGTCATTTAAGTAAATATTTAATTTCCGTTCTGTGTGCTAAAAGATTAATACCCTACCAAAAATAAAATTTATGTAATTAAAATTTCTATAAAACATTAAGGCCAAAAATACTAGTAATAAAGAAATGAAGTTACTAATTAATGAAGTTACTAAATTCAACATTTTTATGTTTCACGGAAACACAAGTGAACTCAAAAATACCTCAACTGAATCATTGTTAAGCCTCATTATCACTTACGAATAATTTTCAAATTAATAATTTCTATACCACTGTGCATTATCTTGTTATTTATAAATATTTTCCAGATATTTTAAAAGGTATAAAATGTTTAAAAACTTTTTTTTCTTCTATGAAGTTAATCTTTAACATTGTTGTTATTGCTTTTTAATTTCTTGTTTTTTTACTTTGCACAGTGGTCCCAAAAGGGATTTTTTTGGAAATAATTCTGTAACTTTAGAACTGCTAGATAAATTTGAATGAAATTTCGCACGGACAATCCTGAGGTATATTCCAATTGATTTGAAGGAGCATAGGTCCTTAGAGAATCTGAGGGACGGGGGGTGGACCTCCAAAGTTGGTCACCTCGGGTATGAAAATTTTTTTAAAAATCGCCCAAATTTCGTTTATGATTTGATTGAAAAGAAATTTTGCACATAGATAGTCCTTATAATTCTCTACAAAAAATATTCTTATACGTGGGTTACCACTATTACTTAAAGAGACATTTGGACCAAAGTAAAATTTTCACCCATTTTTGGACAAGTTTTTTTTTTTAGTTTTTTATGACTTGGCGGGCTCAATTTGAGTCCTAAAATATTCTTAAATATATTAAAAAATATTCTCTAGATTCTGTACAAAATTTTAAATAATTTTCATGGAAGCATCATATGCCTATGTGGTTTAGATAAAAGATTATATTATTTTGAAGTAGAAAATTTGAAAAAGTTGTGATTTTTTTAAAAAAGTTGGTAATATTTTTTTACTTTAAAATCCATTATTTTCCTCTAAAGCATACATTCCCACTAGACCTATCAGAATTTCGTTAATTTTAATTTTTGTTTTTTTTTTAGTTTTTTGTGGAGCTCAAAAATGTAATTAAAAAAAGAATACCTTGAAAACTTACCTACTTATATTAGCTAAATACACAAAAAATATTTAATAAGCCACGCTTCTTATAAGGACAGGGCGACCATTTTACTAAACAAAGTCAAATTTTTAAACAAACTTTCCCCGAACTGGAATTTCGGGTATTTCGGAATAAAAAAGTGGAAATCTATTTATACTTTTCTTTTAAAGACAACTTTTTTTATATTATACTAAAATTCTATAATGATAGCTTTATTAATATAGATTTTATATAAATTCAGAAATTTTAGGTTTTTTGATTAATTTAATGAAAAAATTTAATTTCAATACTATACTATTTATACATTATTGTTTTTCAAGTAATAGCCTTTCCAACAATACCAAATACTTGCATAAATACTTTAGAAAATCGTTTAAAATCTAACTGAAACTTGACCCCCCTTCAGTGAGGTAAAACAGATAAAAATTTTGTTAATATGTAAAAATATTAACATGACAACTTTTAAAATTTTTGGGTAATCGGCAACACCTGAATTTCGAGTAGCAGTTTAATTCGATAACTATTTAAAAATACTCTCTGAAATGATTCAAAATTTCATGCTACACCCTACATTTAGTACCAATATTTGTATAATAAGTAAAAAATATATACTACAAATTCAGATTTTGGTCCATCTACCCTAATATATTAAGCAAATGTGATAAAACTTATCGATTTATAAAAACTACAAATCCTGCTCTACAAAATAATAAAAACCCTTTTTAGCAGGCTAAGCCCATATTAAAACTAAGTCTTTTTTAATAAAAGTTCTTGGAAAAATTTTTACTTTGATTGCTTATAACATCACAACAAGTCATAGTAGGCTAAGAAATTAAATATCAAAAATTTCTGCATTTTATTCTGAATCGAAAAGCTTATATAGTATTTTATCGGAAAATGTTAAATTAAAGAGTTATAGCGCAATAAAGATATTAGTTACTTTTGATTTTGTTACCGGTGAAGCAAACAAAATCAAAACTTTTGTAAAATCCATACATTTTATGGGTAATCTAATATACATAAGTGCACATAACTTTTGAATCTTTAAATATATTTCAATAAAATATATTTAACGATTTAAAAGTCGTTCTCCAACATATTTAACGATTCAAAAGTTACACAAAGTTATTTAAAAAACACGCTGAAACTGCTGTGCACTTATGTACATAGAATGCTTCAGCATACATTTACCATAGAAATGAAGGAAAATGTGCAAATTTTGCCGAAGGGGGTAAAGTTTTAGTTAGTTTTTAAACGATTAAGTAAAGTATTTATGCAAGTAATAATATATAAATAATAAAGTATTCAAACTAAATTTTTTCCTTAAATTTATCAAAAAATGAAAAATTTTTGTATTTAGTGTTATTTTAAAAAAAAAAAAATATATATATATATATATATATATATATATATATATATATATATATATATATATATATATATATATATATATATATATATATATATATATATTTGAACTTAAATTAAATCTACATTAATTAAGCTATCATTTAGTATGATATAAATTTTAATATGATATAAAAAAAAATTGTAATTAAAAGAAGAATATAAATAGATTCCCATTTTCTTACTCCGAAATACCCAAAATTCCAGTTCGGGGAAAACTTGCTTGAAAAATTTAAAATGGTCACCCTGTTCTTATAAGAAGCGTGGCTTATTAAATATTTTTTGTGTGTTTAGTAAAGGGCTGCGCAAACACATTCATTTTCTTGCCGGCGTAAAACATTCACTTCAATGAACTCTGTTATAGTGAAAAATTATGTGTATAGATAAGTATACCATTCATTCATTATAAGAAAGTGTGAGTATATAAAACGAAAATAAAAAAACAATTATCTGTATGTTTTGGCAATGATCGTAGGCTAACAGTTACTTCGTTGTGAGTTTTTTTTCGCTGTTCGTATCAACTTCACTCAGTGTACGACCATTTTCATGAATAATTCGAATTATCAGTAGATACTATGAATGTTTATGCTTTATGTGATGGATATTATGTTTTACTTGTTTGGTGGTTGCTTTATAACGTAGTAAAAAAAAACAGAAGTTTATGGTAACATTCTAAAGATTTTACATATTGATATAGTTACAAAATGAAATATTGGGATATTTTAATTGTATTTTTATTTATAATACATCAATTAAATTTGTTATAATTTTCTATTTTATTAAAAAAAAAAAATTAAAGAAGAACATATTTAATTTAATCAAAATTAAAACAAATATTTTTTTCTTAAGAAGATATTCATACGTTTTTATATGATTATTGTAGTCTTAAATAATTTTCATATATATTTTATTTAAATGAAAAAAATTCAACAAATTTTTATGATTTTGATTGCAAAACAATATATTTAAATAGAAAAAAAAAATAATTTTATTAAGCAAAAATTCCAAAGAAATAAAAATATTCAGCCACAGAAGGTTTGAAAAAAAAGTTACATAGTTTTTTTCAAATATTTAAGTATAAAAATTAAAATATTACTTATTTTTATTATTCCAGTCAAATTTAAAAATATTACAAAATATTAATGATGATCAAAAATATTCAAATATTTTCTAAGAATAGAAAAATTTAAATGTTTTGAAAAAGATTTTTTAAAATTGAATATAAAATATAGATTAATTGTATTCAACCTAAGGAAATAAGATATGTATATTTTCAATTTAGTTGAAGACTTTGGAATTTGATTTAAAATTTTTATTTTATATGACAAATAGAAAAATATTTAAAAAATTTTATTTCAAATTATTTTCAAGCAATTGAAGAATATTTTACATTTTTTTATTTTACATCTAAAATATAAATAAAATAATTTATTTTTAACAAATATTTTAGATGAAAATATTCACAAACATTCAAAACTTATTATATTATATATAAAAGCCTGAAATAATAATTATTAGTTTAACAGAAATAAAACTTATTTTCATCAGAGAAATACAAAACAAAATAATGGAAAATTTTACTTTCAATAAAAATCAAATAATAATTTCTTAAACAATTATCAAATTTTCATATAACATTTAAATTAAATTTATAAACTTTAAGATATAAATTGACCTTTTTAAAGTAGATATTTCACTGAGAAAGGTATAATCAACTCGGTGCGGATCAACGTATTTCAACTTGTAAAACAACAAAACACGTATGCTATACCCTACAGTAACAAAAAGGTCACAACTCGTCCATTAGTAAACAAACAACCAAAACTTCAAATTAAAGAACGTTATAAAAAGAACACACATGTATAAACTAATGTATTGCTCTGTATTTTTTGTATTTTTTTATGGGTAGTACATACATGTACGAACTCATATATGGCTTTTGATCTTTTTTTTGTGCTTCTTTGGTGGTGGATTTTGTCTTTGCTTTTGCCACGCACTTTTTATATACAAATCAAAACAAAAGCGAAAAAGAAAATACAATGAATTATCTATTTCATTGCACAATGAAATCGTATACAACATATTCACACAACTCACATAGGTTCTGTACTATATGGTTTTGCATTCTCTACTCATATGTTTTGAGTTTTCGTGGTCAGTTATTGTGGATAATACTCATTCATTCATTTCACAATGAAAAAGCACACAACATGAACTAACTGTTTTTACGATGAATGTATTCAGCATTAATTTTTCGGCATTCATGCAGCCCTTTAGTGTTTAGCTAACATATGTAGGTAAGTTTTTGAGGTACTATTTTTTTAAATTCAGCTTTGAAATTTTTGCGCTCCACACTGTTGCCCCAACTGTCTCGAATTTGTTTTACATGCATTTATGTTAAGCATTCTTTTAGAAACATGAAAAAAAAATGTGTGCTTTAGAGGAAAATAATAGATTTTAAAGTGAAAAAATATTACCACCTTTTTTAAAAAAATCACAAAAAATAACAACTTTTTTCAAATTTTCTACTTCAAAATAATATAATTTTTTGTCTAAACCACATCCTTGCACAAAATTTTTTAGAATTTTGTACACAATCCAGAGAATATTTTAGAAAAGTTGTAGGACTCAAATTGAGCCCGCCAAGTTAAAAAAGAAAAAAAAAAAAAAAAAAAAACGTCCAAAAATGGATCAAAATTTTACTTTGGTTCAAACATATCTTAAAGTAAAAGAGATAACCCACACATGTAAGCGTATTTTTGTTGAGAATTATAAGGACTATCTTTGTGCAAAATTTTTTTTCAGTCAAATCATAAATCAAATTTTGGCGATTTTTTTTTTAAATTTTCATACCCGAGGTAACAAACTTTGGAGGTTCATCCCCCTTTCCCCAGACTCACTAAGAACCTGTCCTCCTCCAAATCAATGGAATGCACCTCAGAATTGTCCATGTGAAATTTAATTTAAATACATCTAGCAGTTCTTAAGTTACAGAATAATTTCCAAAAAATTTCGTTTTGGGACCACTGTGCTTTGTTTTTATCTTTAAATATTTGTTAATTCTGCTAAAATGTTGTCTAGTTGTCGAACAACTACAATTTTACTTTTAACATATACATCACGTGTGTTTGTAGTTCTTTTTATTTTTGTTATAATTTTGCAACACTCTTTGGGGTAGGAGAACTTGTTTTTTTCTCTGCAGAAGATATAAAAAGAAAAACTTAAAAAAAAATAACTATAAAGATCTTATTTCTCTGATAATATTTAATTAGATTTTATTATTCTTCAAGAGTGTTTGTCAATTGTTTGTGTTTAATTAATTCAAATTGCTTCATTTGACAAATTTCATTGTAATAATTAAAATAATGTATTGAAAATAGCTAAAGGAATATTCAAACTAAAATATAATGAAGAAGATAGAAAAAAATACTATTGTTTTCTACTTGAAAATTTTATCTCAAAAGGGCAATGCGCAGCTGGATGAATTTATTTTTTATTTTATTTATTTTTCTTTTTAAAAATAATTTAATTTATTATTTCACATTTTGAAAATGTTAAAAACAAAAACTTATATGGATAACATTCAGTTGTCTCGTTAATATGTATGTCCAAAAAATATTATTCTTTGAAATCTTGTTACGTGTTGGAGTAGAAGCTTCCACTCCTAGAATTATTATTATTATTTTTTTTTTATTACCAGAATTTGTGGAAATATTTAGAATAAATATGTATGAGTCTGCTGATTAATTGTTAATCAGAGCAAGAACAGAGTACGAAATTTATCCAAATCAGAACGACAAAAATACGGAAATAAAAGCTCATTAATTGAAATATATTTTCTTTTAGCCTTTTCTAGTAAACATATCATATACTATGGAAACAATTCTTAAGGTACGCTCACACTGGAGAAACATTTGACTGAAACTTACTAATATTTCTTTGCCGTAATGTAGCCATAAAATATTTTTGTGTGGCAAACAACAAACCGGCTAGTTCTGGGAAAACAAAATTATTTAATAACAAAAAAAATGTTCTTAATGTGAACACAGTGTGACCACATAATGGAAAATACTTTCCCATTTTTTGGGCAAATAATTATTTGATCTTACAAAATTTTTGTAAGGGAAAACAATATCAAATAATAGTTGTATCGAGCCATATTGTTTACTTTTGAATCTAAATCATTTAAATTTTAAATATATAAATAAATGAGCAAGAAATTCTGTTAATATAGAATAATATTTAATAATTTCATTAATGCTTATATGTATGTATTATATATTATATAATTATTCATACAGTGTCTCACATAAATTAGTGAATTTTAATTTTTAAATAAAAAAATTAGTTATTCTTAGTTATAACATTAAGTAAATAAAATATAATAATTTTTTTTTTTTTTTTTTTTTGCTTGACTTGTCTTCTACCAAATGCTGCAAAAAGTAGCACAAAATTTTGAATGGTTTCCGAGAAATTGAGAAAAATAACACGTGCTGTCATTTCAGATACCTCACAAAAGAATTTTGAATTTTTTATTTTTTTATATTTGAAGATACTCAAATACAAAAAAGGCAAAAAGTTATGAGGAAAATCAAAAAATTTTAAAACTTTAAGTAAAAATATTTTCAAAATTTTTTCTTCAGACCTAACGTCGATTTCTGATTTTATTAACGATTATTTTTTTTTTTCAAATTATTTATTTATTTACAATCTGTTAATACAACAATAAGCAAATTTTATAATATTTACAAAAGAAAATAACAGCTGTTATTGAATTATATTACAATAACAAAAATAAATTACTTATACATAATTATAATTATTTTTATAACTTAACTTATTTTTTTTTTTTTTTTTCTATAAATATTTACAAATTCATTCTTATCTAAAAGGTAAGTCTAGAATATGTAACCTTTTAAGTCTTCGTACTTCTTCTATCTCATTTAGTAAGCCAATGGCTAATGGATTAGTATGATTACTCAGTCTATCAATATATCTAGAACTAAATTTTGTTATGGTTTCTTTAACTAAAGGGATTTTGAGGTCATTATGTATAGCAGAATTTGTTATAAACCAAGGCGCTTGAGTAATAAATCTTAAGGTTTTGGATTGGTATCGTTGTAAGATTTCTACGTTTGAGTTTTTAGCAGTTCCCCATAGTTCTATGCCATAAGTCCACACGGGTTTAAGAATTGCTTTATATAAAATGATCTTGTTATTTAAACTTAGTTCAGATTTAGGACCTAAAAGCCAATACATCTTTTTTGTTTTGATATTTAGAAATTTCCGTTTAGTTTTGATGTGTTCTTTCCAAGTAAGACGCTTATCCAAATACAATCCTAAATATTTAACACTATCTACAATTGGAATTTGCATTCCATTAAGTGCGACAGGTGGGTAACATTCTCTTCTAAGGGAAAAAGTTATGTGAGAAGACTTATTTGTGTTTATTTTAATTTTCCACATTTGCAACCATTGTTGTAATATATTTAATTGCCTTTGTAACAATGTAGAAGCATCAATAGGACAATCCGCTGATGCCATTAGCGCAGTATCGTCTGCATAAGTCGCAACTATAATATTTTGTGAATATGGCATATCACAAGTATATATTGAATAAAGGGTTGGGCCTAAGACACTACCTTGAGGAACACCAGCTTGTATGGGTTTTATGGTAGAAAATTCCTCTTTAATATTAACGTAAAAATATCGCTCATTTAGATACGATTTCAGAACCAGGTAAAATGGTGTTGGTAGTAAAGACTTTAATTTGAATAATAGTCCTGGGTGCCAAACTTTATCAAAGGCTTGCTGGATATCTAAGAATACCGCAGAGCAATATTTTTTTGTTTCAAAAGCATCTGTTATTACATTTATAATTCGGTGGCACTGTTCTGGAGTACCATGCTTGCTGCGAAAACCAAATTGGTGGTCCGAAATGATATTATTTTGTTCTAAAAATGGTTTTAGTCTATGCAAAAACAATCTTTCAAATATTTTTGAAAATGTAGATAACAAACAACGACTATTTATGCATACAAAATCTGTATGCGTTAATCATTTTTATCAATGCGCGCAAAAGTTGTGGAGGTTTAAATTTAAAACTTTCAAAAAAAAAATCTTAAAAATAGTGCTTTTATTTTATCAAAATCGAAACAAGTCGATTTTATAGAACTTCTAAAGTTCTATCAGCACATGTTAAAATTATTACCGAATCTTCAATATTAATCGAAATACACTGTAAAGAAAAAATAATATTGGTTTAAAATTTCGCAAAATTATGAGTAATAAAAGACATATCTTGCGATAGTTTGCTGAAAGAATTAAGTGTATATCGGTTTTAGTTTGGAAAATATAGTCGTTTAAACATTACTATTTTTATTAATATTAAAAAAATTTTCAAAAGTGAATTTTTGCAAAATTTTTAACTTGTTTCTTATTTGATGATAAATTTTACATCGCAAATTGATTTTACTATTTCAAAATATGAGCAATAGCGCGAAATATGTAGGGTTGATTTTTGAGGTTAACAACACGTTTTTGGTCCATACAATTATAAGTCCTTAAGATATTTTGACGCCATCTAAGTTTTAGTATTAAACAAATAAAATGTATTCATTTGAAATAAATATTAACATCATTTATACTTCGCGATAGTTGTCAGCAAGCAAAATAAGTTTGGAGATGAATGCCGCTGTAGCCGATACAAATGAAGTTTCTTTAATTATTTTTTCATAATATCAATTTTAAACATTAATGTGATTCTTTACAGATATTTTTCGATGATCTAAAGTCATATCTTACACTAAAAAAATTAAGAACAAAATTTTGAAATTTGGTGAAAATTTTCGAATTTGCAAAAAATTGTTTCATTCCAAAATTTTTTAACTCCAGTTTGACTACGACGTGTCATTTAATAATAAATTCAGTTTGCGCAATATTTTGGACAATTTCTATAAAAACGGAATTTGTCAGTAGCGAAAAACATACTTTTTCAAATATTTACGCTAATTATATGATGCTATCCCACGTCTGGTTTCCTGACATCAACTTGATATACATTAAACTGTAGGTAATCACTTCTTCTATAAAATTCTAAATTTAAATTCACGGAATGGCGCAAATTTTCTATCAGAAAAACTGTAAAATTTCAAAAATCGTAAATTTTTGGTTTAATTTTTTATCACCGCATAACTTTTTAACGGATAGTAAACCGGATATGTATTATACAGCAAATGAATTTCGTAAGTCTTGTCTTTTGCTAGTTAATGGTTTAAGTCAACAAATTGTAAATTGCCAGTACAAAACTAAAATGAATCCAAAAATCCTTGAAAGTTTCAACTCGGTTTTTTTTCCTTTTTTTAGTTTTAAACACCTGTATTTCCGTGAGCTTTTACGCGAATGGTTTAAAATTTAGGATTTCTTATTTATTTTGTAAGATCTATAAAAAGCCATCAACACTTTTCCTAATATTAAAACAAACTTTGGCAATATAAGACACTCAAAGTAGGTTTCAAACAATTTCGAAATTTTTTGATTTCCCTCATACACACAGAGAAAAGATTGGTTGGATAACGATTACAACAACTCAAAGATAATTGGAATCATTAACATCAAATTGTAATTAATAAAAAGCGTCAATTGTAGCAGATTATTTATACTTATACAATTTTAAACATTGCAGTAATTATTTTGATGTCCTTACAATTAAAGAATTAGTTACTGAAACCAAATTTAGAACATTCCAACTTAATTTAAAAGAATTGATAATGATTACTTGATTATAAAAATACTTAATTAAGGAAGGGAATGGAATTCAACATCCACAAGATGGTACTAAATACATAACACTTTTTTATTTTTATAAAAAATGTTTGATTTTAAAAAAAGAGTAATTCTGCCATATTTTTGTCAAAAATAAAAATTAATAACAATAATAAGACTTCCAAGTTCCCTTTTCTCTCTCAAAAGTCTAAGAATTCTTTATGTTAAAATATTGAACTGACATTACAAGATTAAGAAAAGTTAAAAATATTAAATTCAGACCAAAACTCTATAATTTAGAACAATTTCAAAAAGCTAACTTGTCACTTGGCTATCTCAAATTTTAATAATTTTTTACCAGATTTGATTCAAAATTATGTATGAGTTCAATTTGGGTCCAAGGTTAAATGTGGATGTTTCTATTACGATACCTCCTTATATTTTTAGGATATACGGAAGATAAGCAAGTTTTTTTTTCGATAACAATATGAATTAGCAGAGTTATAAATAATCTATTTCTAATGGCTGCTAAAATTTTTTGATAAGATTTTGTCCAGTAATTTGGAAAATTTTCGGGGATAAAATAATTAAAACTTTATTGCTTTTATTGTCAATTATTTCAATAAAATCTAATGTTAACGTTTTATATGTATATTTTAGTATAAAATATAAATAAAAAAATTAAATTTCTATAAATCAAGTTTACAAACTTTGTAAAGAGATTGAAGAGATAAAGAAAAAATATGCTTCCTCAAACATTTTTTTCTTCACTCTTTTGGCTTAAAATTTGGAATTTTTAAATTTTTTAGTCTTAACTTTCTTTAGTTATTCTCAAATAGTTTCCATAATATCCTAAGATTCCAAATACATTCCAAAATATTATGATGAAAATTTTTGGGAATTAGCTAAATTCATCATAGCCCTTGTCAACATCAATCTTAAAAGTGAGTTCAATATCCTTGTTTACTATGTATATATACATATACAGTAACATAGTATCATTGCAAATAAATTATAACCACTTTTTATAACAAATCGTTTTATTCTGACGCACTTTGAAACTGTTGTAACTTGTAGCATGACAGAAAAATATCAACTAAAAATTTCTTTAAATATTTGCTACAAATGTCATTATTTATGTAAATATTAAACTTCAATTAAAACTCAAAAATCTGTCTATGTCAGTCAGTCAAATTTTGTTTACACTATTGTATCTTCTTATGTGTAATGACACCTACAAGTATGCAAATTTAAAATCTGATATGAATACGCAAAAGACCTTGACTCCAAAAAAAAAAATAAAAAATACCACCACCTAAATATTCCATCTTTTCATACATTCGCATTATTATTTTATTTAATTAAACTTTAAAAAATAAACTAGAAAAGAACAAAATAGTTTTGTTGTCATAGTAAATTTAATCTTTTAGTTTTTAATAATTACAAATTGTTCACGCTATTAAAAGAATACAACAGATGTGTTGCAGATGTGGCACATAACTCTATGCAACAACTTACATCTTCTTTTCCATTCATATTATTTAAATAATTATGTATGTACTTAATCGCAAAAAAATAATGATGATTAGGATGATGTCTGACTTGTTGGCAGACTAACTAATGACTGATTATTTGTAATGATATCATTTAAGACTTTTTGTTTTATTAACTTAGTATTATTAACCTTGATCAATTATTTAGAATCAATTATTTATAAGTATGTGAACATATGCAATTTAAAAAGTTATAATAATCATACAATATAAAAAAAAACACATTATTTGGTAAAGATTGATTAACCCTTTTTAAGTCAAAATAAAATTATTAAAAATAACAATCAGTTGACAAATATGTTATATTTATTCGCTTGGAATTTATTGAAACAACACCATTTTGAGTTTATGAATGAATGCGTTTTTTTCGACAATTACTTTGAGAATTTTATTCAGCAAAACGAATATAAAATTTGTATGGAAATTATGTTAAAAAATTATTCCTCACAATGGGTTAAACTTTATAGCAAGTAATAAATAAAAACATTTATCTTATTTGCAGAAGAATTATTTTTAAACATGCGACTCTAATTATATGCTCCATAAAATAAGTTACATGTACAAAATGTTATTATTTATGTTCTAGATGATATGTCAATATTGTAAATGCAATTAACCGCAAATCCAAAAAAGAAACATCACAATAAGTTACGGATGTAATTTAAGATCCAGGCACAAGGTCAATATTTATGGTTTGTTGGAAAATACTCTCAAATAAAAAAATAAACAAATAAACAGTATGAAATAAGTACCTTATAAATATTTATGTACATTAAGATGGTATACCAATTTAAAGAAAATATTTTGACTGATACAGTGCAACCTCGATTTTCGCGACTAATCAAAGGCCAGACCTGTGGCGAAAACTGAATTTTCGCGATAACAAAATCCAAAATTTTATTGAAAAAAATTCTAATTTTAAAAATTACATCAAATTTTGGGTTTATTTATATTTCGATTTCATATATAAAACATTTAATTTTCCTCTAAATTCATCACCATTAATTATTAATATTGGTAAGAAAAAACCCCGATTGATATTTGTATTGAGGCTGATAATATATTTCAATAATCATATGTACCAAATTTTATCAAGTTCCCTTAAATTATGACCTGTACTTTGTGCACAAGGTTAACATTAACAGACAACCAGCTGGTTGGTATATTTCAAAGTGGTCATTAAAATGGTCTTACTAACATCATGAGAAACGCATAATACACTAACCAAGTTGCTTATAAATATAATATAATAAAAACAAGAGAAAAAGATATAGTCTGTCAAGCCCAACCATATGATACCCTATACCATTGTGTCATTATAATTAGGGGAGGGGTCTTTTGTTAGACTTGGAGCCAAATGTGGACCGATACCCATATTAAGTGTAAAATAAAAAAATACGAATGCAGAATATTACGTCGATGCTAACATTTATATGAATTTATTCACATTTGTGTGATTCCCGAAAGAGGGCCTTATATGGGAGCTATGGTAAATTATGGACCGATCTTTGTAAAATTTGGCATTATAATTTATGTTTATATAAATCTTATTTGTGTCGAATATTAACTAGATACTATCATTTTAATGGGACTTATGCCCGTTAAATTGATTTTCTGAAAAGGGGTTTATATGGGAGCTATAGTAAATTATGGACCGATTTTTCTAAAAATCGGCACACTTATTTACTTATATGAAACTCATATGTGCCAAATTTCATTAAAATATTGCTTATTTGAGGAATTTATGATCGTTAAACCATTTTCTAGGAGGACATTTGTATGGGGGCTAGGTGAAATAATGGACCAATTTCAATAGGCTTCGTCCCATGACTGTAAAAAACCTGTGTGCCAAATTTCATTAATTTTTGTTCAAAATTGCAACCTGTAGTTTGATTACAAGGTTTACATGGACGGTTAGACGGACAGACGGACGGACATCGTTAAATCGAATCAGAAAGTGATTCTAAGCTGATTAGTATAAATTAAGGTGGGTCTTAGACCAATATTTTTGGGCGTTACAAACATCAGCACAAACGCATAAAACCCTCCCCACCTATGGTGGTGTTAACAAAGCTTATAAAATTCACTACAAAAAAGTGCATTTTCCAGTTGAAATGAAGACATTAAAAAATAATTTTCAACAATAAAATTAATGCCATTAAAATATTAAAACTAAACTAGTTTAAATGCATTAAAAATGGAAGTGTGGACGTACTAAGATATTAAATTTCAAGTTGAACACACAAAGCTTATATTAGTTCTTTTTTTTAGTAAATACTTCCTTAACAGTAAAAAAAAACCTCATTGTCGGTTTGTACACACAGAAAAAAGACTAGTTGGAAAACAGTTACAAGTACAGTGGCTCACAGATAATTTTATGTAGAACATATATTTTCAAGTTTAATGTTCCATAGTTATGCAATAGAAAAGGAACTTTAAAGAAAATATGTTAAAATTTGAAAGAGAAAAAACTCTAGTTTTACAAAACTATTTCATTTATTGGAAAAATTTGTATTGAAATAATTTAAAGGTGAAAATAGAATTAAATTAAAAAATACCGTTCACCATCTTACCAACAAATAATAAAATTTTCGCCTTAACGTATGCTTTCATATTTTCTTATTTATAAATCTAAATTTTTTTCAAACTACGAAAATTTGAATATATTATATTCGGCTCTGCCGAATTTATATACCCACCATCAACTTTTTCGTTATATGGAAAATGGGCGGTCTACGCCCATTTTTTGTTTCCGAGTTTACATTAGTCCTTGAACCATGTGTACAAAATTTCGTTGACGTTTCACCTCATATGGGAGGTGGGAGGTAAAGTGGGCGGACCGCGTAAATTTTTGGTTTTCAAGTTTATACCGACTCCGTATCTGTACAAAATTTCGTTGTCGTACATGCTCTTGTTTAAGAGATATCAGCAGAAAAGTTTGAAATGAAACTACAACGGACATCCTGTGTTTCTAGTTTTTAGCCCATAAATTGTTGGTTTATTATTGAGCAGTCTGTTGGTTCCCCCTTCCAAACTAAGCATTATCATTCCTCTAATCCAACCAGCCGTTCAGAAGTTATGGATTTATTTCCAAAATTTTTCGATTCTGATCCACTGTGTAATGTGTATTAATCATTTCAAAAAGATCACTCACTGAAAAAAAAAAAAACTCAAATGGTTAAAATATATGCCTCTTTGGTACAAGAAATCATGATGGGTTTTTTTCATGAAAATCGGCTGCATGCTCAACTTTGCCAAGGAACAAGTTTCCAAGGATCCAACATTTTGGAATTCGATTATTTATTATTAATGAGTAAAAATTCCAAACATAAAATCAATATTAAAATAAAAATTTTAATTTTTTTCATATAAATACGAGAAAAAAAACGTATAGTTGGTCAAGCCAGACCATATGATACCCTACACCATTGTCCAAAATTCGGGAAGGGGCCAATTGTGGACCGTTACTTGCATAAAAGTGTAAAATAAAACATACTAATACAGAATATTACATCGATACTAAAATTCACCTGTATTTACGCACTTTTAAAAAATAAATTTTATTTATTTCTATGAACAGAATTCTGCTGACTTCAAGTAGTAGGAACTTGATCTATGTTTATTGGAGCAACACTGAGATGGCTTAATATCAAACTGAACTATGATAAACATTAGGACATGGTTTTGAGGAATGTTGTGCAAAACAGTTGTGTACTAAGGAGTGAGATCGAAGAAATCTTAACACACATTTTGCCACATAACTTTTTTCGGAATCAATATTCAAAATTTTTTTTGATCTAGTTATCATGGAAAAATACTTCAGTTATTATTTTTAATAACAACCATGTTAATTTGTCCTTATTTTCATCAAAATAAGTGACGAAAAAGATTTACGTCCTACAAATTATAAAAAAATTTAAAAAAATCCAAATAGGTCTTACAAATAATTGGCCACAGAATTAAATATCGTCCGTAAAACTGTTTCTAATGTTATTAAACAGTATTAGGAGAATTTGACTATTGATGTGAAACCTAGTTCGATAAGAAAAAAGGACCAAATGATATTGGGAAGGCCAGAAAATTGAAGGCATATTGAAAGGAACTTCAAACACATCTGGTAGAAAGTTGATAACATATAAAGTTCAAAAAATTCCAAACTGGAATTCAATTACAAGCCAAAAATAGGACTCGGAATTTAAAACCAAATTTCATACAAAAAAACTCAAGCTGTATAATTGACGAAGAAACGTAGGTGCTGGCAGAATCTTCGCAGCTTGTGTCTCAAAAATTTTTATTGCTAATGCTCGAAGCAATGTTGGAGATAAGTTTAAGACCCAAAAGTAGCAAAAATTTCTTACAAAATTCATGGTATGACAAGCTTTTTGCAGTTGCGGCAAAACAGGAAAGTCATTTGATACATTCGAATCTATAAATACCAAAATATGCATAAAGGAATATTTGCAAAAAAGACTTCTTCTTTTCTTAAGAAAGCACAACGTGTCCACATATTTTTGGACCCATTTGGTGTCATGTCACTACGGTAAGATAGCTCTGGAGTGGTACCAAATCAATAACATAGTTTTAGTACCAAGAGAGGTCAATTTTCAAAATTGTCCATAGCTTAGACCAGTGGAGAGATATTGAGCTCTTGTGAAAAGTGAATTCAAGAGCACAAAAAAGGTGTCCCAAAATATCGAAGATTTTAACAGAATATGTGCACACTGTTCCAAAAAAGTGACTGAAACAACTATCAAATCTCCAAACAAAGGCTTTTCAAAAATGGTCCACAATTTTATAATTAATGGTTAGAACCATTAAAATTATATATGTGCTAAATTATCAAATGATTAAAAAAATGAAATTGAAAAAAGATTCGGCTGTGCCGAATCTTTGATACCCTTCACCATATTACCATCTTACTATCTTATCGACATCATATTACCATATTACCGACAAATAATAAAATTTTCGCCTTAACGTATGCTTTCATATTTTCACATATTTAAATCTAAATTTTTTTCAAACTACGAAAATTTGAATATGAAAAAAAAAAAACAATCATAGCAGGCTTTGCTTTTAAGAAATAAACAACAACAATTCCATATTTATTTATTTTTTTATGTGTGTATATACAAACTGACTGCATATACAAAGAACAACAACAACACTGTTATTCATTATATTACTTCTGTTGCTAACTAAACTACTTGTCTTATAGGCAAAAACGTCACTAATAGTCATTACAATGCTTAATATACATGTTTGTGTATGTATTTATGTATATTCTTAACAGATATGTTTTAGTTTTAAAAAATAAACAACAACAATTCCATATCTATTTATTTTTGTACAGACTGCATATACAAAGAACAACAACAACACTGTTATTCATTATATGACTGCTGTTTCTAACTAAACTACTTGTCTATACAAAAAAAAAAAAAAAAACAAAAAACGTCACTAATAGTCATTACAATGCTTAATATACATGTTTGTGTGTGTATTTATATTCTTAACAGATTTGTTTTTGGGCCATAACTCTGTTGATTATGAACGAATTTGGTTTATTAAAAAAAAACGAAATTTTATAAAAATATTTATGACTGATCTATATAAAAATAAAAATCTGTAGCTTGAACAAGGGCTTCAAAAATAAAAAATTAGTTTTCCCCGATATCTCAGTTATTACTGAACCGATTTATTTCATTTTTTCAGAACAAAAATTCAGAAAATAATATCCGAGACCCCTTTAAAAATTCGAAGTCCCTGGTATATACAGAGGCTTCAGAAACTGAAAAACCGGTTCCAAAAACCGGTTTTTAAAGCATATCTCCGCCATTTATAAACCGATCCTGCTGATTCAAAAAACCGAAATTTTATAAAAATATTTGTGACCGACCTGTATAAAAATAAAAATCTATAGCTTAAACCAGGGCTTCAAAAAATAAAAAATGCGTTTTGTCCGATATCTCAGTTATTACTGAACCGATTTATTTCATTTTTTCAGAACAAAAATTCAGAAAAAAATGTCCGAGACTTCTTTGTAAAAACGAAGTCCCTAGTATATACAGAGGCTTCAGAAACTGGAAAACCGGTTCCAAAAACCGGTTTTTTTAACATATCTCCGCATTGTATGAACCGATCTTGCTGAATTCCAATAGCAAAATTCTCGAAAGCATTTCCGATCGTTTGATATATATACTATATAAGTCAGTTATCGGTGGGCTTCATAAACGCCATTTCAACCGACACACGGACGGACGGACGGACGGACGGACGGACATGGTCCTATCGTCATCACTTCTTACAAGGATCCCGAAAATGTCAACTTTTTTGCTCTCCGACGAAAATTGTGGGAATTACAAACGGAATGACAAACTTATATATACCCTTTACACCTTTGGTGAAGGGTATAAAAAACAATCATAACAGGCTTTGCTTTTAAAAAAGAAACAACAACAATTCCATATATATTTATTTTTGTATGTACAAACTGACTGAATACACAAAGAACAACAACAACACTGTTATTCATTATATTACTGCTGTTGCTAACTAAACTACTTGTCTATACAAAAACCAAAAACGTCACTAATAGTCATTACAATGCTTAATATACATGTTTGTGTATGTATTTATGTATATTCTTAACAGATATGTTTTAGTTTTTAAAAATAAACAACTACAATTCCATATCTATTTATTTTTGTACAGACTGCATATACAAAGAACAACAACAACACTGTTATTCATCATATTACTGCTGTTGATAACTAAACTACTCGTCTATACAAAAAACAAAAAACGTCACTAATAGTCATTACAATGCTTAATATACATGTTTGTTGGTGTATTTATATTCTTAACAGATTTGTTTTTGGGCCATAACTCTGTTGATTATGAACGAATTTGGTTTATTAAAAAAACCGAAATTTTATAAAAATATTTATGACTGATCTATATAAAAATAAAAATCTATAGCTTGAACAAGGGCTTCAAAAATAAAAAATTCGTTTTCCCCGATATCTCAGTTATTACTGAACCGATTTATTTAATTTTTTCAGAACAAAAATTCAAAAAATAATTTTCGAGCCCCCTTTAAAAATTCGAAGTCCCTGGTATATGCAGAGGCTTCAGAAACTAAAAAACCGGTTCTAAAAACCGGTTTTTAAAGCATATCTCCACCATTTATAAACCGATCTTCCTGATTCAAAAAACTGAAATTTTATAAAAATATTTGTAACCGATCTGTATAAAAATAAAAATCTATAGCTTAAATCAAGGCTTCAAAAAATAAAAAATGCGTTTTGTCCGATATCTCAGTTATTACTGAACCGATTTATTTCATTTTTTGAGAACAAAAATTCAGAAAAAAATGTCCGAGAATTCTTTGTAAAAACGAAGTCCGTAGTGTATACAGAGGCTTCAGAAACTGGAAAACCGGTTCAAAAAACCGGTTTTTTTTAACATATCTCCGCATTGTATGAACCTATCTTGCTGAATTCCAATAGCAAAATTCTCGAAAGCATTTCCGATCGTTTGATATATATATTATATATGTCAGTTATCGGTGGGCTTCATAAACGCCATTTCAACCGACACACGGACGGACGGACGGACGGACATGGTCCAATCGTCATCGCTTCTTACAAGGATTCCGAAAATATAAACTTTTTTGCTCTCCGACGAAAATTGTGGAAATTACAAACGGAATGACAAACTTATATATACCCTTTACACCTGTGGTGAAGGGTATAATAATTAAAACTCTAAGATCAACCGTTTCCAAGTTATTGAATATTATGTATGTTAAGAATTTTTCGATCTCACTCCTTAAACTATCAAAATTAAGCATAGAAATCATTGCATCGAAAGCCAGATAATAATAAATTATTTTTCGTTACGTTGACCTTAGAAATTTTAATTTGTTTTATTTTGGCCTTTGTATTCTAAATTGTTAGGCACAAAAATTTGGTAATTGCAATCTATATGTTATGTGGAAATTAATTCGATTGATTTCCACAAATTCAGTAACAATAACAAAATCTTTTCTTTGGTGTAACTATAATATTATATTATTATACGGAATATTCTGCGATTACAGTAGGGTATCCAATCGATTAACCGTCATTCGGTTATCTGGTTAATTTTGGTCGATTAGCTGTCCGAATAATTTAAAACTTTCTACTTTCGAATAAAGAATAAACCGAATAATTTTTGTCGAATAACCGGCTAACCGAAATGTAGTTTTCTGGAGTAATAAATTTTTTTTTTTATGAGGTCTGTAACATCCCAGTAAAAATAAATAAAATTAAAAAAAAAAAATAAAAAATATTTCAATTATTTTTTACTGTTATAGAAAGTTGATATTCGGTTGCCATTTTTCGAAATACTTTTTACAAAAAACTGTCAAACAAATGAAGAATAATGTTATGCATATTTTTTTATTCAAAAATGTGTTGGTTTAATAAAAATTAAAACTAATTTTCTTGAGCCGTTAAAAAATTTGGTTCATTGCAATTTTGCATAAAATTGTTAACATGACATAACATAACACAGGTATCAAAAAATTCAATTCATTGGAAATGAATTTGTACTACTTCTGGATCACAAGTTTAGAATCTTACTGACTGATAATTTGCCAATAATCGGTTTTAACCGTTCAGCTTTTAACCTCGAATAATTAATTGTCGAATAAACTGAATAATATGAAAACCCGAATAATTGGATACCCTAGATTACAGCCAATTCAAGTAATGATTGTCGGAACCGACCGGATTCGCTTGGCAAAAAATTTTGTTGCCATAACGAAACTCTTTTCTCTGTGTATATATCTGACTACAAACGAATATAAAAGTATTTAATTTTGTATATTTTATTTGTAATGCTCTTAACTAAAACTTAGACGTACTACTACTTCAAGACCACATGTAAACATAAATATATCATTCATTCATACATATTCATACCATTTAAAAGCACTTTTAATGCCTTGACCATGACAATTGCTTTAGTTACATTTTTTTTATCCATTTTGGAAAATGCCACACATTTATTTACTAAATCTCATACTGAAATACTTAGATAAACAAACATTAATCCATACATAATTAAACAATCATTGCATGAACATAAAGAATTTTAAATTCTAAGAAAAAAAATAAAATACATTGAAATATTTATAATATTTATTAAAATTACAAGACAACTTTAACAGTAACAACAACCACAATAATAAACTTGTTAATGAACAATTCTGTAATGACCAATTTTAATATAATATTTGACTTAAGACCATTAGATGGGAAAAAAATAAAAATCAAATAGAAACAAAGAAATATCCAATAAAACACAAAATACTTGCATGAAGCACGAGGTACAAGTATGAGCCATGCATGCATGTACTATGTATGAAAAACTTGACTAAATGGCTGACTGCATTTATGCATACATTTATGTCATTGTTGTTTTTGTTTTATTTTAGTATGTTGTGGTTGTGGTCGCTGCTGAATGCAACTTTGTGCCAAACTTGTGACATTTGAAAAACCATCGAAGAAACCATCTAGTAAAACCTGTTTTAGATTAATTTATGCCCATCTTGACATTAGCCATCTTTGGTAAAATGTTGGTCGATAAAAGCGACACTCGTGCTCGTGCTGATTTTTTACACATGTTCATTTATTTTATTAATTTTTATATCCATCGCTACTACAGATTAGTTGTTAGGTACAACCACCAATTGATAGCCTTTGATACATACCTGAAATTAAATACTAATTTTTAAATTAAATTAAATATTAATTTTTTATTAAATTGTTTATTTTTCACTTTAGAGTAGGGACTTGAGTGAAAGTTTTGTTATAGATTTTGAGTATACTAAAAAAAAGTAGTTTTAGCGAAGTACATTAAATGAAATTCGTTGATTTTTTCCAAAAATTCGTTAATTCAACGCACAGTGTTCCATTCAAAAAATAAAATGGAAATAAATCTGGAATTTCCAAACGGCTAGTCCGATTTTAATGAAATTTCAGACAGTGTTAGTAGAGGTGCAGGCAAGTTTAAGTTTTGAGTTCGGACGTCATAGATATAACAGGGGCGGGTCCAGAGGGTCCTAAAGTTGGACATCTCGGGTGTTCAAAAAATTTAAAACGATCCAGATTCGTTATATCTCAGCCGATTTAAAAGATTATATGAGATATTGGGCTTCAAAGATTAAAATTTTTATTTTTGGACCTATCTTGGTAAAGTTTTTTCGCTATAGCGGGTCCAAATTTCACTCGATTTTTTTAAATAATTTTTATTTTATTGAAAATTGATATATAAACCCCTCTTCCGAAAATCACTTTAACATGCATAAATCCCATACGAATGTTAGTATTAAGTTAATATTCAATACAAATAAGTTTTATTGTAAGTAGAAAAACATTGCCAAATTTTATGAGAATCGGTCCATAATTTACCACAGCTCTCATAAAAACCTATTTCCGGATATTTCCTAAAGTGCATAAAATCTTCTAGATGTTAGTATCATGAATTTTATACACCACTGTGTATGAGCATAAAATGATGGTCTTAACCGACCATCTTTTTTAGGAACTTAAAATTAAAATATATAACCAAAGCCATTTCCAACAATTTTACAAACAACTTTTGTAAGAAAATTAAATATTAGTATCTTAAGTAAAGAGTATTTAAAATTCGCTTAAACTGCAAAGAAAAATATCATATTTTCTTATCTCTTTTTTTAATAATTTGTTTGGTGACAAATTTTATAAATTTATGACCATTTTTAGTATGAAAACTCATCACTAAAGTTAAAAAAAATTATTGACAATTTTTAAATTTACATTTTGAGGTCATTAGGCTTTTTAAGTTTGTAGTTTTTTGTTACACCCAGCCATATCGTTTTGCAATATGTCATTGAATATAAATTTATATTGTTTTTGTATAAAGATTGTATAAATCTTGTTGTAATAGCGTAACTAATTTTTCCAAAATTAAAATAAACTTCATACAAATGCATAATTCAATTTTCAGTACTGGAGAATATTACAGATGTTATTGAAAATGTATCGGATACCACTGTAGGCAAAAAAAACATTTTTCCCCCCTTTATACTAAAATCGGTAAACTAAATAGAATTACGCATAAATGCTGATTAAAATTATCTTCAAATTATTTTTTTTAAGATAAAAATGTATAAAAAAATTGCCAAAATTCTATTTATTGTCCTAAATCAAAAATTATTGCATTTATGTGCTCTACAATACTGTATCTAAAATACAATTTGAAAATATCGCGATAAGTTAAGTATGCGTGGATATATTAGCGATTTAATAATTATTAAACCTTCTTATAAAATTTGTAAAATTCAGTTTTTAGTGATGTAGTCTTGTTCATATTCATCCATTTGTTTCAAAATTCATCTTTTTTTTTTAATAAGTCATAAGATAATATCATTTATACACATTTTTTAATTGCACTTAGTCAAATCTCTAAAGTTGCATTAAATGAAAAATTGTACTTTTTTTTCGAACGCCATAGTGATTTTGATATAAGGTATTAAAGCAGCTACAGATTGGCAGATATCATCGCAAAATTTAATCAGCGCCTGTGTGCCTCACAGATTAATGTTAAATGAAAACCGTTGACGAATATTTTTAGTGAAATTATATTTTCTGCGTAGGTAAAACTTTACACAGGAACTCATTTCAGTTTAAAATTGATTTATAACGCCAACATCCGCTATAACAAAATATGCAAAATTGCTGAATTCTTTAAAATAGATATACACGTTAAGCAAATTAATATTTTAAAACGCACCTCTTGGAGCCATTCACGTTTTTTCTCTCCAGGTTTGGGTACCTCCTACAGCATTTCTGTTTAGGGCACATTATCGAGATATATGTCAAATGATGCACAATTTCAAGAGCTATTAGGCTCTGTTTTTAATTTTGAAATATCCGAAACGGCATAAAATCCCCAGTGAAAAAACTGCAAAATTTTAAAATTTTTTTAAATTTGGTTTCACGAATTTTGCAAAACACAATTTGACACTGGTTAATTGCACGCTAATTGAATCCATGTTGGTCCATTTCTACAAGTGTTCATAGTCTACATTAGAAGAATTGGACATTTATGCTAAAATTTGCGACTACAGCAAGAAAAAGAAATAAAAAAAAACTTGCTAGTTTCAAACACTTTTTTGGGAATTTTTTACTTTGGGTGCTTGCGGGGCACTACATGGAACCGTTTCAGGTCTTAAATTTTTTTTCTGTTACAGCACCAAGTGCTGTCAAAAAGTTGTTTAAAAAAGTCAGAATTAAAAAAAATATTTGAGGTTTAAGGTCGGTTTCATATAGGCAAACGTAAAAAGAGAATTCCCCATATATATTTTCATGCAAATCCAACCAGCCGATATATATATATGTATATATATATATATATATATATATATATATATATATATATATATATATATATATATATATATATATATATATATATGTATTAGGGTGATCGATTATTCGACTTTTTTGAGAAACCGGTTTTCGAATAGTTCGAATAGTTGGTATTTTAAAAAAAACCGGTTGCACTTTTTGAAATTCAGAAAAAACTGGTTAACCGGTTTTTGCAGAAGTTAATATTTATATCAAAAAGCTACATTTCTTTAAAAAAATCAATAATTCTTATAATCAGGGCAAGTTTAAATATGCACGAAAAAAATTAAAATATGCGCTTGAAAAAGCACGAAAAAATGGTATAATATGCACAGAAATATGCAAAAATAGCATGAATATGTTTATAAAAACAAACGAATTTATGCATTCTTACATATTATATTTAAAAAATATGCACAAATATGCATTTTTTAACTTTCAATCTCTGATAGATTTCGATTTTTATAAAAATATATTTGTTTTAATTTTAAATATCATATTTGAAGCGTCCGATTTTTTTTTTTTTTTTTTTTTTTCTTTACAATATTTACAATTTGATTGAACTCCAAAAAATCACAAAAAATTGCATTTTTGTTAAGAAAACTAACGTCTGTATCTATTATATGCAAATTTATGCAAAAATTTAAAAAACAAGCATTTTTGTGAAATTCTTTTGAAATATGCAAATGCTTACTTTCCAAGCGAAAAGCTTGAAAAACTTGCCCTGCTTATAATATTCAAGTTAAAATTTATTAAATAAGACTGACGATGCCAGGAAAAAATAATATTATATGGAAAAAATAATATTATATGCACAAACAAATCTGAAAATTAAAAGAAACAAAATATGAACAACCTTCCTCTCACTAATCGAAGTCAATTATTTGAAGCCGTTAGAATTTATTGGGATAATATTGATTAAAGTTTTAAATTCGTAAACCTTTCAAAATAAAAAAAATCGTCGTAATGCGCTCCCTGACCGAAATGCAGAATCAGTTTTTGAAAGGATTTGGAGAGCAAATTATAAGTATAGCAACTCAAAAGTTCTTACTACCAAAAACAGATTTTTCGGTCCCCGATAGAAACATCTGGCTCCGTTAGAATTTGTAGAATGAATAGTTTTATAAGTAAGCCGATTTTTAGTTTCTTATATCGTCTGGGAGCTTCAGAAAGCTCTGGAGAGAAAACAACGCTTAGGAATGATATATATAAATCCATATATAGATCCACGTGTTTTCGCTCCCTGATAGAGATTTCAAATCTGGCTCCGTTAGTATAAGTAAGCCGAATTTTAATTTTCTACGTCTTCTGGGAGCTTTAGAAAGCTCTAGAAAGAGAAAACATTTTTAGAAAAAGACACATAAATCCTCTTATATCCGCTTCCTGATAAAAATTTCAAAATATGGCTCCGTTAGGATTTGTTGGACGAAAAGTTTTATAATTAAGCGAAATTTTAATTTTCTACGTCATTTGGGAGCTTTAGAAAGCTTTGGAAAGAGAAAAAATGCTAAGCAAATTATAATTATAAAATATTAAATTGGGTGTAAAAATATTACAGATATTACAATAGATTAAAAAATTCATGGAAGATAATTGTTACTTATTTATTTGTTTAATATTACAGAATAAATTTCAATTTAGACTTAAACTATATTTTTAAAACATAAGAAATCAGTCTTTATGAATATTTAAACAATTATTCCTAAATTTCGATTCAAATATCACTATTTAGTACATGTTTTCCGAAATAAAATGCTATTTTTAAAATGTTCATTTTTGTGTTTAAAAAACCGGTCTATTCGACATTCGAAAAATGAAAATATTGAAAAAACCGACAGCACATGGACAGAAAAAACCGGTTTTAAATCCGCGTCGATCACCCTAGTATGTATGTATTAGAGTATTCATTTTACTCGACTTTTTCATTGTTCGAATAATCAAATAACTCGAAAATGGAGTTTTTAAATTACTCGAGTAATCGATTAAATCTTTTAAGTTACTCGAGTTATTCGATTAATTTATACCTTAAAATTTTGCTCGATTTTTCAATGCTTATCAAAAAAGGATACAAAAATATAGCTTAAAATAAGAAATAGTCTTTCCAAAATAATATATAATTATAATTTGCGTAAATATTTAGGAATATTTGTCTTTTTGCTTTGACAATGCCGTTGTTTCTCTATATTTAATATATTCATTGATAGTTAAATAAATAGGTCTAACAAATTTGGTCTATCTATTTGAACCAAATTGTATATTAAGGGTAGTCCGAAGTGCAATTTTGTCTCATAACTTCACTTTTTAATTTGGACACATACTAACCTTTGCACAACAGAGGTTTTCAGTTATATTCAAAATTTTGACAGTATTTTTAAGTATCGGAGATATACTAAACCCAGATTTATTTTTAGAATGTTTTATAATTCATTGTGCATTTAAAATTAAACATATGTATACAGTTTTTAAGATAATTTACTCTTACTTGTATTATAGTGATCTTTTGATTATGTTTTAGTTCAATTTTATGGAAAAATTTTTCGCAACTTTTAATTTTCTAACAATATCAATGTACAAATATAAGAATTCTATAAAATTGTATAATAAATTAGTAAAATATACAATTAGTTAGAACTACTTTCTATTCTCCATTTACATTTAATGTAAATTTAAAATAAATAATTCTTTCTCCCAAATGTACGAGTAAAAATTATAATTGGCTCTATTTTGAATTAAACCACAATTTCTATCAAAATGTAAAATATCTTAATTCACATTTCTTCCTATTTTTGTTATAATTTAGTAAAACCGACTCAGTATAATATTTTACATGGATTATTGTCCGTTAGGCTGTGAAAGAATTGTGAAAATATATTTATTAGTTTCTGAGTTATTGCATTTTGAAAATGACAAAAAACCCTTTGGACTATCCTTTTTTTTTTAGATAAAGTAGTTCAGCGATACTTAACATAAAGAACAAGTTTACATGCTAAACTTAATTTTAAGTCCAAATTCCTTCTATATAAGAAATTTCATTCGAACTATCACCATTATATCCTCTACAGCAGATTAAGAATTTATTGGTATATCAACTATGTACCTTTAATCGTAGAAACAATAATATGTTTTTCCACATCAAGTTTAAAATCCTTCAATTTATTTCTTTTTATATTTATATTAAAATTATTTGAATTTTACTTTATAATTTTTTAAAGTGCCGTTTATATTTTATTTAATTTTTGTAATTAAAAAACGACCTTTAACTATGTATTGTAATTTAGGCATATATTCGGTTCCTTTTACTAAATACATTTTTTTTTTTAAATTCAATTTGTGGCACCACTTTTATATTTGAAACATTCTATACAAAACTTGAAACATTGTTTTTAAGCTAAATTTTTTAGAAAACTAAAATCAAAACATCCTAAAAACTAGTTAAGAAAGAAAATATTTAAAATATTTTTTACTCGAATTATTCGATTAATCGGCATAAATTGCTCGAATAAATTGTTATTCGAAATTCTTGATTTTAATTTAATCGAACAGTTGTTTGATTTTAATTTGTCGATTAATCGAACAAACATTATTCGAGTGAATACCCTAGTATGTATGTATGTATATATATATACATCATCCATTCTATTAAAGATTTATAAAAAAATGCCAATTTTTTTACGGAGTGTCATCCGATTTCGTTCATATTTGATACGCATATAATCTATGGAGCGAGTTAACCCATCAATGACCACTGTTACGTATATGTACGCGACAATGTTTAAGTTTAAAACTTTATTCTCAAAAAACGAAATAATATAAACTTAAATTTTTTATGAATTGTGTAATTCAATATTCGTCCTGCATCTTCAAATGTTTTTTCTTTCACTTTCTCTCCTGTCATTGTGGCAATAAGTGATTTTGTTAAGTTTATTATTTGAAAGCTTGCAAAAACTCGATTTTAACGGCAGGAGGTTCGCAAAAAGGCTTATTATTTGCATTCGACAAATCAAATTTCAAATCTGTTTATTTGATTATTTAAAAATATGTAATGCTTGTCCGATAAAAATTAGAAAGTTGAAAAAGAAAGTGTTACGTATATGTAACACTGGGTCATTCTCAGTACTTTTTGGCCCCTTCTATTTTCAATACAAAAAGGACTAAATAACAATTTTTCTTTTAATTAAATACAAAATTTTAACAGTAAACATGATAATTTGTTAAAACAAGTGATTATATCACCGTTCTCGTTTATTATTAGCAGTTTGATAAATATTGTGGGTATTAATAAGTGGGGGGCCTACAGAAAATATCGCCCTACGCACTATAAACGCATTTTTCAAAATTAGGTAAAAACGGTTGTATAATAATTAGGAAATAATCATAAAAATTTAAAAACATTAAAATTCTATCATAAAATAAAAAAACAAATCATATACGAATAATTTCCATGAGTAAAATTTACAGGGACTTTTCAAAGATCAATAAATGAATTGGACGTAATCTGAAATTTGAATGCACGAGTAAAAATTAAAACCGTTATGCCTTCGAATGATGGGAAAGCCTGATTTTATTTAAGTGGGAAAAATTCAAATGTTCTTAAAAAACCTTATATTTTTAGCTTCACTCAGTAAATATTAGGTAAAAACGGTTATATTTTTAGCAAATGATAATAAAAACTTTAAATTAAAAAATTTAAATTAAAAGCATTCCTATTTCCTCGTTTCTTAAAAAGAGTATTAAATCCCTTAAAATCTTCTCCATTTTTTTACAAATATTAAAATGTAACTTTCTATAAATTTCAGAAGAAAATTATGCTTTAAAACCAAATTTTATAATTGCAGCTCATGTAATTTAGATAAGAAACATGATCTGTAATTATGCCACTGTATTCTATAATATATTTTTTTATTATTACATATACATACATACTTTTGCAGCAATATACTATGAATCAACATGAGTCAAAACAGAACATTAATATATGTATGCTCACACCTAGAAGTTATAGAAATCGTAAATACGATAAAATTGAAATAAAAAAATAAAGAAACAATGTGTGATGCTGAAGCAAAAAGATTGCAATGATGAACTATTGTGAACAATTGGAAAAAAATATCAAACTGCTACAAACAAAGTGCAAAATTTTTAATTGTCACACGTCATTCACAAATACAAATCCACAACAATGATTCTATTTTTTATGAGGTAATTAAAGTTTAACAAAAAAAAGCAACATAATAAGATAAGAAACAAAAACTATTTAGATATAAAATGATGGTGTGCTTACCAAGAATATTATAAATCTCAACAACAAAATCAGTCAAGTTATAAGCTCAATTACACAAAGTATGTGTCTATGAGTAGAAGATATAGCAAAAACAAATAAATAAAAGTTAATAATAAAGAATGATTAGATGGTTACAAAAAAAAAAAAAAAAAAAAAAAACACAAAATATAAAAAATTAAACATGTTTAATACATACTTACCACATACATACAAGCACACACATTCATATACTAATGTTCATTATTATAACCTTCTGGCCTAATGTAATAATTAACAAACAAAATTAAATTACCATAATTACTTTAAATACATACTTATTTATATGTATTCGTATTTAAAATTTTCATGTTTGTAGTTACACAAACACACATACATACATATGTATGAATATTTGTAATATGTTTGACCATAGGGTGTAATTTATAAACATTTATAGTTTCATATTGTTGCAATTAATTCAATTCCTTATATTGATAATAACCAAATTTTTCTTTTTTTTAATTTCAGTATTAATTTTTGTATGTTATTGCATTTTTTTTAATAAATGTTGAAATGAAATTTAATATTAAATTGCATTTTAATGGTATTCTTTAAGTAGAATTTTTATTGAAAATTATATAAAAATGTAAAAGGCAAACGCCACTAAAACAACTGACATTTTCAAACCTCAGAGTTTATGGTCATAAAATAAAAATAATAATAAATAATGCAAAAAAATACAAAATTCTTAAAAATGTAGAAATAAATAAATGAATGAGTAAATGATAATAAAGCAGGCAGACAGACAAACAAACAAGCAAATAAACATATGCAAACATTTAAATTTCAACACAACCAAACATATTTTTAATACACAATTAAATTTATAAAATATTTTTAAAACTTTATGGCAGAAATATTTTTATAATCTTTATTAAAATTAAAGAGAAGAGTTCAGAAAAAATTTTATATTTTTATTATATTTTTTTTAATGAGGAAAGACTTAAGAATCAAACTTCATTTACTAAGAACTTGAAGAATTAAAATACAAACTTTAAATTAAACAGTACATTCAATTTAATTTCTTGTTAAAATTTAAAACAAAAATATTGAACAATACACTTAAGACTTAAGAAACAAACTTCATTTACTACCAACACACAGTGGTTCCAAAACTTCTTTTTTTTTAATAATTTTGTAACTTTTAAACCGTTGGAGATATCTCATGGTCAGGTGAGGTGTTTCCGAGTTAATTTGGAGGAGTACAGGATCCTAGTAGGTCAGGAGGGTAGTGGGTGGCCCTCCAAAGTTGACCATCTCGGGTATGTATTTTTTTGTTTTTTTTTTTAATCACCAAAAATTCATTTATGATTTTCAAGGAATTTTATATATAGATAGTCCTTGTAAATCTCTACAAAAAATAGGTTATATCTTTTAGTTTAAGTCATATTCGGGTCGAAATAAATTTTTACCTCATTTTTTGCCAAGTTTCTATTAAGTTTCAAGCAAAAGTATAAACTTTTTATATACTGTGAGCGTGAAAAATAAACAGCGTAAAAGTAAACAACTCATTCCCTTTTAAACGAAGCCTTGTGAGATATAGATAAATAGTAATATAAAAAAGTGATATGCCAAAATTATTTGGTAATTAGTTAGGAATTGAACTCATAAAAACAATTTGCGAAAATAAATCGGTAGAACGATATAATTGAATTTTTAAGAAAATTTATAAATTTTTACGCATCAAAAAAAGTAAAACAGTTTCACCTTTCTTTTATAGAAAGGTCAGTAAATTGTAAAAGTGGCAGAAGATCTAATATTTTTTTAGTTTAGATTTCAGGGAAGGACCAAATTATAATCTTAAATGTGATTCATCAACTGATAATTTTTCTCGGGCAAGATGGTCAAATCATTTACAGATACAAAGAAAAAAGCTATAGTTTGCGAAGTCAAAGAAAGTCCTTCTTCTGGTACCTAAAATAAAGCTGAAAAAGTAACATTATTTTCAGGGGACTTGAGAAAAAAAGAAGCTAAATTAGTCTTTAAAAAAGATCAGAAAATATTGTTTTATTTAAAAACGCATTTATTTTTAGGTCCTCATATGATTTTGGTATTTTTTAAAGATATTTTAGTGAATTTGTAACTATAACATAAAAAGTTTCTATGGGTAATAAAGTTTGTTAAAAAAATAATTATAATAATTTTATAGAATGAAGCGCCGCAGGCGAAAATTTGTCGTCAAATATAATGATTTTTTTGTGCGAATACACAAAAATGCTTAAATTGATGATTCTGTAAAAATAAAATGAGAAAATTTTTTTAAGGCAATGCTAAGAATAAAAAAGACTAACAAAAAAGCTAGAAGCTAAAACGAAAATTTTGAGGCTAAAAGCAAAATAAAAAGGCTAGATTTAGCCTTAAAGCCAACACTGATTATTTTCCTTTTATTATTTTAGGGCTAGTACGATTTTTAGAAACACTACACAAAAAGGCTTCCATAGAAGAACACCACGTAAGAACCCTACATATCGTAAGCTAGCCAAACTAAATGTTTGAATCTCGCCCAAAAGTATAAAAATTAGTGTTAAACGTTCCAGGAATCCGTTTTACTCAATGACGAAAGTAAATTTAAATACATATTTGGCGCCAAAAAAACACGAAAAATATTGCAAAGATGGAATGAAGGCGTCAATGTCACATGTGTGGTAAAGATAGTTGAACATGATCGAGACTCGGTGATGGTCTGAGGACGTCTGGAGGCTTCAGGAATCAGTAATTTCATATTAATAGAATCGACAATGAAATATAAGATCATAAAAATAGTTTTAAACATAATATCGATCCTAGTGTGCGAAAATTTAGCTTATTGCATAACTGCTTACTCCAAAATGACAAAGATTCCAAGCATTTTTCCAAAATTGTAAGGGAATGGTTGTTTTATTGTACTCCCAAAACTATTTGTAATGCTCTGAAATCCCCAGATTTTAATACAATCGGGCATCGGTTAGAACATATTGGCAATAAATTAGAAAAAGTAACATTATTTGCAGTGATCATCTCTAGCTGGCATTACAGAAATAGTAACCCAAAATATCACCGAATTTTGCCAAAAAACTTGTCTACTTGTTGCCTAAGATATTAAAGGATACTATAAAGTCAAATGGAAAATATACAAGGTATTAAATAAAATTTTTTGGCATTTAATTATAAAACTGTTTACTTTTTTGGACGCTTAAAAAAAGATATTTATTCACAAAAAGTGCATTATTTTTTAATATGCTGCTGTTTTATAATTTCTTTCTTATGAAATTCATATTTAGTTAGTTACCAAACAAATGTGCATTAATATTTTCAATATAGCATTTTTAATCTAAATATTAAATAACTTTATTTTTAAGAATACTTGCTGTTTACTTTTGAAGCTCATAGTAAGAATTTGGTGTCTAAGAAAACATATAGAGCTATATAATTAAAATAATTTTAAGTCGATCCCAGCTTTGCAATTTGAGTACATAACAAAAATAGAAAAACAAAATTTTCAAAGTTGACAAAGTTTAGATAGGGCTTGTGGGCAGACCTTTGCCCCATTTACTTTTACACCCTTTTTACCATTTACTTTACACGCATTTGCAATAAGATTTCTTTTGAAAACATTAAAACTATAGTCGGTCAAGACCGACCATATGATACCCTACACCATTAGACCTGTGGCCAAATGTAGACCAACACTTTTACTAAATGTAAAATAAAATAAATTAAACTAATATCTATATGATTTTATGCCCTTTAGGGTGATTCCCGGAAGTGGGTTTATATAGGAGCTATGGTAATTTATGTACCGATTCTCATAAATTTTGGCAATGTTGTTTCTACTTATGTAAAACTTTTTTGTGTCGAATATTAACTATCATTCGTATGGGATTTATGCACGTTAAAGTGATTTTCGGAAGAGGGGTTTATATGGGAGCTATGGTCAATTGTGAACCGATCCTGATGAAATTCGGCACAAAGATTAATACTTATACAAAACTCTTTTTTGCCGAGTTTCAATAAAATATTGCTATATTTAAGGCATTTATGATCGTTAAACCCCTATTCCGGGAGAACATTTGTATTGAGGCAGGTGAAATAATGGACCGATCATAACCAATTTAAATAATTATCTGTGCCAAATTTCATCAAGACATTGCGACCTATACTTTATTTACAAGGTTTACATGGATAGACAGCCAGACGGACGGACGGACATCGTTAAATCGATTCAGAAAGTGATTCTGAGTCGAACAATATACTTTAAGGTGGTAGTACGATAATTATTTCTGTGCGTTATAAACATCAGCACAAACGCATAATACCCCAACCACCTATGGTCCAGAACAAAAAATAAATTTAATCAGTGAATAAATATTGCCACCTTTTGGAAAAAAAAAACGAAAAATATAAAATTTTTTTAAAGTTCCAACTTCAGATTAATATAACTTTTTAAGGAATTCATATTAAACAATTTTGCAATCGTAAATTGCATTGTTGTCTCTGTTTGGCGGTACCAAAGCAGAGTTTGTGGACTATAATTAGACACCAGCAGAATGTAATACGTATTTTCTGTGCCGCTACACACTTCATCAGCATTCGTGATGTCTTATCCATTTCGGTTTCCTTGAAACCTAAACACATATATTTAAATGATTCTTGCAGCAATATTATTTAGGATAACGTAAGGAATCTGGCGAATATAAAACAAGCGCGAATGTTATATTCGGCCCGGCCGAATCTTTATACCCAAAGTGGGAAGTAAAGTGGGCGGAACACACCCATTGTTTGTTCCCGATTTTATATCGATCTCCGAACTATACATAAAAAATTTCGTTGTCATACATGCTTTTGTTGAAGAAATATCAGCAGAAAAGTATAAAACGGACACCCTGTATTTCTAGTTTTTAGCCCATAACTTTTTTGTTTATTAATTAATTTTGCCCATTTGCAATCCCAAATAAACCTTATATAAGACAAACATTTGGTCCAAATTTCGTTCCCCTACGTTGTCCCGTTCGAGGCCTATCCTGCTTTCAACAGACGGACGGACATAGCTAGATCGTCTCAGAGTCAAACAAGGACCCAGAAAATATATACTTTGTGGGATCTTAGATGATTCCTTCGACATGTTACACACGGAATGACAAAATCAATATACCCTCCATCTTTTTGATGGTGGGTATAAAAAATAAATAATAATAAAAAAATGAGTCTTTTCTATTTTTTGTAGAGATTTGCAAGGACTATCTATATATAAAATTTCTTTTCTGTCATATCATAAACCATGTGAAATTTTATTGAGATATCTCCTACGGTTCAAAAGTTACAGAATTATTTCCAAAAAAAAAAAGCGTTTTGGTGCCACTGTGCAATATTACTGTATGAAAAACTTAAGTCATAAACTTTAAATTTAACAATACCTACGTTTAATATAATTTTATATTCAAATTATAAAACATTGACATACGGCCTTTTTTTATTAAACATTTTATTTAATAAAACTTATATAAAACAAATTTTTCTTAAACATTTGTATGTGCATAAACCCACAAAAGAATTTTTAGCTGGTAGGGAAAATGTTTGTTTTATGACCTTTAAAGTAGTTTAAAGTTTTTTTGCACCAAAGTAGTTTCAGATAAATATAAAAACGAGAAAAGTACAGTCGGTCATGACCCTACACCATTCCGATCCAAATAATTTTGTTTTTACTTATATAAACCTTATTTGTGTTATATATTAACATAATACTAACACTTCTGTCGGATTATGTACGGGAGCTATGGTCAATTATGGACCGATCTTCATAATTTTTTTTTTTTTATATTTATTTATTGAATCTTCACGCTATTAAGTGAACTAACAATAAGTATTCGAATCTTAAATCTAGATCTTAATTTATATTAAGCCAACCATTGTCATTCGAAAAAAAAATTATTCAAAGGGTTTAGCTTTTGCGGAGGTCTGTTGTATTCCTTCTTCTCAAACGGTTGTAGCCATCGCTTCTTATTATGTTTCGAGCAAGTGGGTTAGGGTGTACTTCAAGCTTCCTCAAATACGATTCTGGATGTTTTCTTATTTCATTTTTGACAAGATTAACATTGAGGTCCTTGTGAATGTTATTATTTTTCAAATACCAGGGTGCTGCTGTTATCATTCGTAGTATTTGGAGTCTTTGAATTTTATCAATATTTGAAGCAGAGGCCGTGCCCCATAGTTGGATGCCATAGCACCACATAGGCTTTATAATTAAGTTATAGATCAACAGTTTGCAATCTAGATTTAATTTTGAGTTTATACTAATAAGCCAATTAATTTGGAGTGATTTTAACTTAATTTCGTTTAATTTTGTATCTATATGTGTTTTTTCCACGTAAGACGTCGATCTAGATGCATACCAAGGTATTTTACTTCCGTTTGTTGGGGTATAATCTGATTATTTATCAAGATTGGGGGGCACGAATCTCTTCGCAATGTGAAGGTAATATGTACACATTTTTGTTAATTCACTTTTATTCTCCATTATAGACTGAGTATATGATTTTGCATATTTGCATATAGATGTTTCTTGGGGGTTTTCATGCACTCCTAAAATAGCTGTGTCATCTGCAAATGTTAATATGTGGGTTCGACTACTAGTTGACATATCAGAAGTGAATATTAAGTATAGAAAGGGACCCAGTATACTTCCTTGGGGTACACCAGCTTCAATGGAGTACGGTGAGCTTATAAAGTCTCCCTCTTTAAGAACAAACTTTCGATGATAAATAGCTTTCTAACAGCTTATGCGTATTTGTGGTAAATATTGTTTAATTTTAAATAATAATCCTTTATGCCACACTTTATCGAAGGCTATCAATGAAGAGAGCGAAACAATATTTATTTTCTTCAAACGTCTTAGATACAATATTTATAAGTCTATGAGTTTGTTCTATGGCGCTATGTTTTTATGTAAAACCAAATTGATGTGTTCGAATACAATCGAAACCATTCACTATCTGTTTCAACCAGGGACCGTATCGATTATGAGTTTTATAATAAAAATCATGATTTAATGATTATTTTTTGACTTTTATTTTTTCCTCAAAAAATACGAGGGCGGATCAATATTTCCGTGACTTTTCGAACTTCCCCCGTAGTTATATGAAATGCAACACAAGTACCACCTGTTAATACACTACTGTCAAATTTTGAGCAAGCGTCGTCATTTACTTTGCGTTTAACAGCTGTTCAAAACATACAACCTCGTGTATTTTTCTAAAAATGGAAAAAAGTTAATTTCGAGTGTTCATTAAACATTATTTTTTGCGAAAAAAACCCGTCAATCAAACCAAAGAAAAGCTCGATAAATACTATGGGAACTCTGCACCATCGATTTCAATGGACTCTGCATCGATTTCAATGGTAAAAAAGTGGTTTACTGACTTTCGTTGTGGTCGCACAAGTACAAATGACGCTGAACGTTCTTGAGGTCAGTAAAAGTGCGTGAGATTATTGATGCCATAGGCATTTCATATGGCAGTGTGGTTTCGATTTTAAATGATCAGCTGGGTTTAAGAAAGTTGTCTGCAAGATGGGTGCCGCGTTTGCTCTCAATTGACCATAAACGTAAACGTGTGACAACTTCAAAGGATTGTTTGGAGTTATTTAACCGAAATCCGAATGAGTTTTTGCGGCGTTTTGTAACTGTGGATGAAACATGGATCCATTACTGTACTCCGAAGACCAAGCAGCAGTCTAAACCATGGGTTTCTCCGGGTGAACCTGCTCCGAAGGCCAATAAGGTGATGGCAACAGTTTTTTGGGATGCACGCGGGATAATCCACATCGATTACCTGCAAAAGGAAAAAACAATAAATGGCGAATATTATGCCAATTTATTAGACCGATTTAATGAGGATTTAAAAAGAAAACGACTACATATGGCCAAGCATAAAGTTCTTTTAAATAATAAGTTTTAAAATAAAAAATATTCGTTTTTTTCTGGTTTTATTTTTGGGTCACTTAGCCTTTCCTGACCTTTTTTAAAGCATAATTTAGCCTCTTCTATTCTCACCTCCTGGCAACACTGCTAACACAATATCATATATCTTTAATTTCATGTTTGAAAGTTAATTATTATAGAAAATTCAAAGTGTAATATTATAATACGAGTAACAAAAAGAATTCTTCTATGGATTATCATTCATTTAGGACCATATATCTTTAATTTCATCATTTTAGGTTATATATTATAGAGAATTCAAAAAGTACCATTAGAAGAACAAAAAGGACCATATAACTTTAATTTCATAACTTTATATTCAATATTATAGAAAATTAATTAATAAAAGTACCATCAGAAGAACGAAAAAGTATCAGAAAGTCCCCTCTTATGGATTTTCATTCACTTAAGACCTTATATCATTTTGTGGCTTGTAATTATTTTTGTAGAACACAGAAAAAGATTTATTAGACTTAGGATAGAATGCATTTTCTGATCCGCAACTATCTTCATCAGCATCCATTCTGCCTTTAGTGCTAATCGTAAAGATCTTTCTTTTAACTCACACTTTTGAAGAATTAGAATACATAACTTCATTACTACATATTCTAAATTCTTAAGTATGAAGTTGAAATAACTTTACAAAAGCCATTTTCTTATATTTATTGTATTCTACATTATTACAATGCTGTTACAATAATGAACTTGAACCTGAATAAAAAAAAATTCAAAAATGATTAAGTTATTGACTTTGATTTATTTTATACAATATTGTAATCAATTCAAAAAGAACCATTTTGAGAACGAAAAAGTATCACAAAGTTACCTGTTACGGATTATCATTATCATAAATTTTTAATTTCATGTTTCTATATTAAATTTTATAGAAAATTCCCCTTTTTGGTACTTTTTAATCCCCTTGGATTTGACGAAATTGTGTTCTAATGAATTTCTAAATTGTACTAATTGAGTGTTAAAGTACTCATATGTATATGTCAGTAAAAAAATAATAAAATTATCCCTTAAACGTTCGAATTTGCAAAAAGTACCAAACTTGTATTCGAGTATTTAGAGTTTTAACACTCATAAATACATTAAAAATAAAACTATTTTAATGAAATTTAACACAAATAAATATGAAAATAAAATAAGTATAAATCTGTATACCAAATTTCGTAAAATTCGATTCATAATTGACCATAGATCCGATATAAGGCTTAATTTCAGGAATCACCCAAAAGTTCATAAATTCATGTGAATGGTAGTTCAAAGGGTAACTCATATAATATTCTGTATTCGTATGTTTTATTTTACCTTACTACCAGTATTGGTCCACAATTGGCCAGAGGTTTAAAAAAACCACTCCCCGAATTTTGCTGTACATAGAGAATGGTGTAGGGTATCATATGGTCAGATTTGACCAACTTTCTTACTCGTTTTTTTGACAATAATTATAATTTTAAACTTATCTTAATTTCACACCTCTGTACGTTGTTTGATGTGTTTCTTCACTTAAAAATAATTAATGAAATTTATTCTTTAACATATTTCTTCTGTTGGCTAAAAACTAAAAAAATATTTTCGTATCACACGAAAAATAACAACAAGGAAACCAACTATATGAAAAAATTTAATTGTATGTATTTTTTCTCAAATTAGTGTTTTGGTTATTTTAATAAAAATAATAAAAACTAAATTTTCATCTTAAATGTTTGTTCATACAATCTAAAACAAACTCCAATTTAAAAACTATGTTACAAATTATACATATACGTTCACACAGAATATATATAAATCAATGAAATAAACTATAATTCATTTAAATTACATTTAAATTTGACATAATTTTACTTTAGGCTTTTTTTATAAATTTTTTTATTTTTTTATTCAAAATTTCAACTGAAAAGACAAAAAAAACTATTTATAAAAACACTTCTCATTTAACCCAAAATACAGAAACAATAAACAGTAAACAAACCATCCAACAAATTATAAAAAAAATAAGGTTTTCTTTTAAAAATAAAACACAAAGAAGAAACCAGAAAATATAGAAGATGATTATGATGAAGAAGAAGTTATAGTAACAATGATTATCTTTGGGACAATCTTGTCACGATATTGTGCACATTACATTGAAATCATTGCAGTAAAAATTCCACACCAAACCACACCACACCAGCTATACCATCCATGTACTTTAGACATTGTTACTTATTTAGTAAGTTAGTTACCATGCCATAACAACCAAACCAAACCATCCATTCATACACCAGTCATACAATAGAATACGACTATACCATTGCAACAAATAAAATATTCTTCTCCAGCAACTCGAACTGTTAATGCCAGTTGTGCTGGTGCAACTTTGGCATTTTGACCCCACTATATCAAAGAAAATTGTTTGACTGTAGACATCTAAAAATACATCTTCTCTTTTTTCCTAATACTTTTTTTCTATTTTATTTATTATTGCCAATATATATCTTTTTTATTTTCTTACATTGCACAGTGGGGCCAATCGCAAAATTTTTTTGGTAATAAATCTGTATCTCCTAAACAATTGGTCGGATCGTATAGAAATGCAAGGGCAAGTTGAAGAGAAGGAACTTAGCTTTCAGAAAAATTATTTTGTATCAAATTTTAAATTGTAATCGCAACTCCTTCAAATCAAGTCCGATTTCATAAATTTTTATATTTATGTAAAATGCTTACATACCTAACCCTGGAGGGCAAAATAACTAACATGTCACGGGATTGATCCAAAGTGATTGGGACCGGTTCTAGTTCTAACACTTTGTATGAGCTGGACCTGTCACTTTAACATGGCGTCGGCCTAGGAGGGAGAAATTCACCCTTTTTAACCAGTTTTGGAACACGCCACAGAACTAACCCAAAAGGCCATATTTAGTATTAATATATATAATACAATTTTGGAAAAAAAAAAATTGGAAATTGTTTTATTTTTTTAAATATTTTCATTTAATATTTTTTTGTTAATGTCGATGACACCAGCCCGAATTGAACCCAGGTTACTTTTACTTATCTCACTAACAAGCAAGCTAAAAATGAGGTCTCACTGGTTCAATTGGTTCTCAACTGGAACTTTGGTGGCTTTTAGGTGTCAATTGGTACTCAACTGGTACTGAGGAACCCGTACTATTGCACCAATTGCTACAAATTTCCCGCAAGAAAGTTACTGTTAAAAATATATTTATTTTGAATTGTTAATTCTTTGTCTCGACTTTATTTCGATTTTCTGGAATAAGTCCCGAGGTATATGATTTTTTATGAAACTAACCTGGTGGGAATTGAACCCACAAACACCCAGGATAACAGACTAGCTCATGTCGATGGCTAGATCATCGTGGCACCCTAACTTCTAATATATTCCGAAATAATATTCAATATTTTTGATTTTAATACGATCCATCCAAAAGTTTAGGATATACAGATTTAATACCAAAATGTTTTCTATCGATCCCACTGTGCGTTGTTGTCTGCAAATTTGTGTTTTAGATCTCAAAATTAAGATTAAATACATTTTTTGGCGTTAATTTAACAAAATGAAGACAGCAACAGAATGCCAAATAATTTCCTTAGGATTATAATTTTTTTATTTTTTTAGAAATAATTTATTAACCAAATTCAAAATCGTATAATGATTAATTAATATAAACAAATGAAGTTCTTAAAAGAATTGATTTAAATTTTTGGTACTCAAAGGGATGTAGTTAAGTTTTTAATTCTTATAAAAGTTATTAATACACATATAAACCAAAATAGGTGAATTTGTAAATGACTATCTTCACTTTTCGGAAAAGGTTATTGGTCCGATCACAACCAATTTCAATAGGCTTCGCCCTTGGGCTAAAATAATTCTTCATACAAAATTTCGCCAAGATATCTTTAAAATTGTAACCTGTACTTTGTTCACAAGATTTCAAAGATTTTAAATCCACTCATAAAGTGATTCTGAGTCGAATGATAATACTCTAAGGTGGGTGTTCGATAATTTTTTATGTACGTTATAAACATTAGCACAAAATCATAATACTCCAACAGCTTATGGTGGAGTAGGGTTTAAAAAATTATTTATATGTTTAGTACTTAGGTATCCAAATTAATTGAGATATCTCGTCCTTCATTAGAAAATTGTTCATTATATGTTTTCAAATATCAATGCTTCCCGTAATGCTTCTTCTCAAAAAATTGATGAAAGTTTGATCTGCAAATAAACAAACAAACACACACACTTTTATAATATTAATAATATGGATAAATATTGACTTAGATTTTTTTTATGTAATTTTTTGAAAGATAACTGAATAATTAATAGAAAATTTTGGCAATAATGAACTGGTAAGTTGGGGATTTTAGTTTTGCAGTTCTTAGATCATGGGCTCAATAAAAAATTAAAGGTAAGAGAGGGCGAGCAAAGAGACCGGCATCTATCTCAGAATTTGTGTGCAGTGTTTTGTCGTTTAAGTGCAGTTTGTTTGAATGTATCTTAAGTTATAAGCACGAAGTTTTTTGGATTTGATATTGTAATTTTACCACGTAGTCATATTGAAAAATTTACACTTGCAAATATGAAAGTGAAGGATTTCTCGACAAAGTGTCCAAAAAAATTATAATTAAAATATTACTATGAAATATTGTGGAACTTTTAACAGCCCCAACAAAAAAGGAACTGAAAATGAGAAAATGAATTTAACATTGTGTTGTCATTGAAAGGAAGTACTTAGTGGTAAAAAGAGCTGCATGAGTTCTTTTTTTAACACATGATTGTCATTGGTAGGATGTTCTTCTTTTATACTTCCTGTTCATTTCTTTTGAAGTACTTCCCTTAAAACTATGTTTATACAATTTTTTAACAAAAATTCTGTTTTAGTCTTATTATAATGTAAAAATGCTTTAAAGTTCGTAAAATTTAAATTTTCTTAGACCTTTTTTCCCACTAAAAATTCATTTATTTTCACTTTTTTGTAAGTAATTATTAAAAACTTCCAAAAAAGTTTAAAATGTGCACTTTTTTCTACTTTTTAAGTAGTGAAAATGTTCTTTTTTGGAAGCTCATGATCGTTTTTTTGGTGAGACACGAAGATAAATCTATATGCCAAAGAAAAGAAAAATAACACGAATAAATGAAATTTATTTTGCTATTTTGTTTTAAATTAAATTTCAAAATTTCGATATGTAGTTTAATTGTGGCAATTGCAGTAATGAACCGGTCCATCAGTACCAATTTAGTACCAATTGACACAAACACACTCACTATATAACAGTTGAGAGTCAATTTATAACATGCTTGTTAAGTGAGCAATTACACTGAAAAAAGTAATTTCAATGAATGAAGTACATTAAATGAAATTCATTAATTTTTTTCCGAGAATTTATAAACTTAATGTACGAATTCATTGCTTCAATGAAAATATTCATTAAAATTCAACGAAAAAATGTACGCTATTATGAACATTACATTGAAACCAGTCATTAAATTTATTTCTTAATAAAATAAGTAAATCAGTTAATTGATTTAATGTATTAGTTCATTGAATTCGGTTATTCAATGTACTAATACATTGATTTAATTAAGAAGAAGCATTACACAATGAACAAAAACATTAAACCAATGAAATATTTCATTAAATTATGTTGAAATAAATGCTTTCTAACGGGAAATAAAGTAAAACAGAAACAAAAACAACTCAGTTTGCTTTTATCTCTTAATAAGAAATGACGCGTTTTAAACAAAAGACAAAAAAATTCAGTGTTGTGTTAAAAACTAAAATAATTAAAAAGTAAATAAGTTATAAAGCATGGACGTTCGAATTATTAAAATACATAAATATAAATTTATTCACACAGGAGAAGTCGTGCAGCATAATTGAATACACCAAAATTAAATGAATTACTCAAAAACAGGAATTTGGAGACTTGCCTTCCTTACGAGTAAGTTTAATAATGTTAATCGTTTTAAACAGTTTCAAAATATTATATTTAATTTATATTTGTATAGATAAAACAACTAAGACGCAGAGGAATGTGTTATTAGCCTCAAATACCGGGTTTTCAAAAATTATCGTGATTTCAAAACCAAGAGGATTGATTCAATTCGTAAGTAACTAGTTTAAAAATTTTAAGTCATTGAACGAATTTTAAAAATTTTATTTAACTTTTTTGTTCAGGATAATGCTGTTCTCATATCAATGTGGCGTCTAAATGGATATTCCATACCATCATTGAGCAATGTAGAGGACAACAGGAATTACTTTATAAAATAAATGACAAAGCAAACACGATCACATCTGTAACATTTATTTTGTTTATGTAAAGTTTTTTTTGTCAAATGTAATATAAACACTGTATTATATTTATGGCATCTATATTAAGAAAATTATATTTAATTTTTGCTTATCTTAACTCAATATCATACAATTTAATCATTAATTTAAAATAAAATAAAAACCAAAAATACAGAACAAACCTATTATTATAATTCATTTTCAATGTATAATTTCATTGGGAGAAAATATGAGTTCATTGAAATCAATGTACTGTTCACTGGAATTATTTATTTTATTTAATGAACGTGTTCATTGATTCAATGTAATAATAAATTTAATCAATGAACTTGTACATTGAATTTAAATATTAATGTATGGAAATACAATGTTTCAATGAACCTGTACATAGGGTCAAAATTAGTGCACAAATTCATTGATACAATAAACTTTTTCATTGTATTTATGTACCTTTTTAGTTCAGTGTATCAACTGTAACTGAGTGATTAGCGTTGAAGATTATAAAACATAAGATACGTCAGAAGAACATGGGTTTGATTCGGAGTGCCGCCAGCAACATTAACGAAAAATTATAAATTAAAAATAAACATAATTTAATAAAAATAATAATAAAAGAATGTTTAAAAAGTAAACAATTGCACAATTTTTATACAGTTATTATTATATATATCGACACTGAACTTGTCCTCTTGGACCAGTCCTGTGATCTGTCCCAAGGGACTAATTAGCCACCTCCACCGGGACCGGTCATTAGCCTTGAAAATATGTCACGTGATTAGTTTTGAACTGGTTTTCTTTTTTTTTTTTGGGAACGGACAGATGGACGAACAGCGTTAATTCGAATCAAAAAGTCTTTCTAAACCGATTGGAATGAGGTTTGGAACAATATTTTTGAGTGTTACAAATATAATCACGAACAAATAATACCAGAGTTGGGGGTAGTGCACTAAATTCTTCACTACCACAAAATAATTTTAGTGATATTGCAATTTTTTCACTATAACAGTGGTAGTGAAAAAATTATACTCATAGTGCAAAATCTGAACTGTAGGCTGTAAATAAATTTTTTTAACTAAACATAAATATGTAATTTCTTTTTTCACGAAACATAAACATGACATTTTTCCAATCAATCAGAACTCACTGAACTAATTTTTGAGAGCTATGATGGTAATTATCAAATTTATAATCGTTTTAGAACAACATTACATAATTTGGAATTTCTTTTAGTGTATTTTGGAAATCTTATAAGCGTATTTGTGTATACTGAGACATCCAAATATAAACGAGTAACGTTACTGACTAATATATCATTTCACAGACCGAACGCCTAAAGTTAGAGATAAAATGTTGGTTTCCCGAAAAATATATCCATAACGAAATGATTTTTGGAAATTCGAAATTTAAAGAGACTATATTTGTATAAAATGTATGTTTTAAAATACAATTTAAGTTAAAAATAGCTTTGTGAAAATTGGCGTTGGTTTTTATTTTATATTTAGTGAAAAAGTTTAAAAATACATTAGGTCAACTTTCAATTTAGTGAACAATTTGTAAGTTCCATTAACTTTAGTGGAGGGTTGTTTTTTGCACTAAAGTATTCAGTGAAGAAAAAAAATGTTGCACTATGTTTGAGCTGAAAAAAATTTAACTATCACTAATTAATTTTAGTGGAAAAAAAATATTTTTTCACTACCCCTAAGCTGAGTGAGGCTGATATTTTTCAACTCACCACTAAAAAGTAAAGAATGTAGTTAAAAATTTTGCACTATCATTAAGTGTTAGTGGATACTTCAAATTTAGTGCACTAGCCCCAACTCTGAATAATACCCTCGCCATTTAAATATGAGGGTGTATAATATAAAAAAATTTATTTCTATAATATCAGAAGCTAGTTATGTAAAGTGTAATTCCATTGAAAACCAACACGAAAAATTATGATTTTGGACCTTACCTCTCCGAATTTAATAACATTTGTTACAGTCATTATTCTTGTCAAAATGAAGATAATTTCATCAAGTTTTCGTGAAAAATCGCGATTTGAAAGTGCAAAATAGCTCAAAAAATGTACAAAGTTGTATATACAAAATTACAAATATCTTCCAAACTACTTATGATATAAGATTTATTTAGTTGTCATATTGAATGTATCAAAATTACCTTTAAATGACGTATAATATGGTTCATATCTCACGATTAATATATCAAAAAATGGTGGTGCAATTTTTTTCTATAACTGTGGTAAGTGGCATTTTGGGACTCGCAATATTTTATGAACTATTACAACAAATGTCATAATAAATACTAAATATTTATTTTAATTTTTATTGTTTTGTTTATAATAAAACAGAAAAATAACCAATTGCTTTAAAAAATTATCTGAATGTAATGAAATTCGGCATGAATATTAACATTGACGCATTCTGCGATAGTTCGCAAATTATAGTATCCCATTTTGTAAATTAAAAAATAAATATACATATATGTATATAATTAAAAGTTTAATATTTGTAAAAAAAACTAACTAACACCAAATGCCGTATACTACATATCTTCAACATAGAAAAAAGTCACCAATTAACAAATATATATGAAAATAATTAATTCAATTATAAACTTGTTTAAATTTGCACCTCTCACCAAAATGATATCAATTACTAAAAACTATAAAAAATACAAATCAGAAAAAAATTCCCAATTAATAAATTAATTAAATCAATCAAGTAGATGATTGAATGAATTAAAAATGTGTATAGGAAAAAAATCATACCAAAATTTATTTTTTATTTTATTATACCCTACACCACCAAAGGTGGTTGGGGTATTATGTGTTTGTGCGCATAATTCTCCTCTCGTTTTTTCTTGAACATATTTATTAAATTTTGATGAAAAGTTAAACAACTAAGTTAATTGTAAAAAAGACGGTAATAATTTTTTCTGTGAATGGTCCACAAATTATTAATATTATATTTTTTTTTTTCAGAAACATTAAAAAAAAACAATTGTGATTTCTAAAAAGCTTCCGCTATAAAAATAAATAGTCTTTTAAAATGTTTGCAATATTTTTACGGTTAAATTGTGGGGTGTGAAAAATAAATATATTAGCAAATATTTTCATTTATAAACATTTTGTAGGCGTTTATATGTATACATAAGTTAGGGTGTACAAATTAAATATGTATATTAAAACTAGATTTTTAACAAACGGTTAGCCGATAAGAAATCTTATATTGGAAGGCCAATGTACGAGTCACGCGGCAACGAGCGGAAACTTAAAAATTAATCTATTGTTTCAAAAAACTGACAAAGAAAATTTTAAAACATTGCCATAAATTTAATCTGGCAATGCTGTTACACGCGGCCGCGAGTCAAAGTTTTATTTATTTCAACTTTAACCGCGCGACCTCATGAAAAAACATAATCAGCTGATTGCCGCTTGCGCCGCGTGCCACGTACATTGACCTTCCACTATTAATTTGGCTGTGTTAAAATATCAGAAAACTAATTTCCTAAATTAACACTAGTTTAATGAATATAATAGCTACATTATGAAGAGAGCATAGAGAAATGTCACACAGCAAAAAAGAACTAAAAAAGTTAATTCGTGTTAGAAAAGAGTTGCAAAAGTTATTTTTTTAAAACATGTTATTATTGGTGGCTATTGGCTATTCTCTTAAAACTATGTTTATCAAAATTTTAATTAAAAGGTAATCAAAATATTTTGAAATTTTAAAAATTTTAATTTTCTTAGAAATAATTAAACTTTATGTTGCTAAATTATTTTTCACTTTTTTGAATATAAATAGTAATAAAAAAACACAAAATATGCACCTAGTTTTTTTTTTTTTGTTTCGAATTCTAAATTATTATTACTCTTACTCTGAACTTTATTACAATCTATATAAAATGAATGGAGAGCAAAAAAAAAAATACATTTCAAATTGTACTGTATCACTAAATGGAACAACCGATATTATTAAGAATCCTTTAATAACATTATCATTAAAATTTGTTAACTATTAATAACTTTATGTACCAAATATTACACCACATATACTCTTTTACATCAATTAAATCTGTATATATAAAATATTAAAAAGTATTTCGAAAATTCTCATATTAATGACAACTTTTATCCTTGAGTCTATCGCCACATGAGCAATGTTTACCATACGCAAAATCTATCTTTAACACTTTGGCCTATTGAAAATAAAATTCTTAAAAAATATATTTTTGCATAATTTTAAATATTTTAAATGCAAATAGTTAAAAAAAAACACCTAACAGACAATACTTATAAAAACAAAATACATAGAAAATTCATAATACATAGTACAAGTGTTGCGCTAAAACAAATATCTAATCAGTGACAAAACAAACACACTCTAACGTATTCACACATTATTTTGTCACCATAATATCACTAACAAAACGTGATGTCAAATGGAAAAAACACCAAGTGATTAAGATTTATTATACATTAAAATGGCAATATAAATAATTAACTTAACTATAATTTAATGTTAATTTAATCTATATAATAAATTAATAATTATACGAAAATTATAAAATTGAAATAGGAATAAAATTAGAATTTTTATTTGTATAAAGAAAATTTTTGATTTTAGTTAAAAACAAACAAAAAATATCACACAAAAATAAAGATGCAACCAAATAGACAACAGTTAATAGGAAAAAATGTAGCTTTAACACATACATAACTTCATATATGGTATAATAGTTTGTACAATATACACTCCCCGAAATATTTATAAGTCCAAAAAATTTTTTTTTATTTCTATAGAACTACAAGAGCAATGGAAGAAATATTTGGCACAAATATAAAGACAACTAAGTCAGTTTTTTCATATGTAAAAAAAAAATTGTTCCGTACTTCTGTGTAAAAACGACGAGACTTTTACTTACCTTCGAATGAAATAATTATAAAACCAAACGTGGGGAACTAATTTAAACATTTAAACAAAATGTATAACATCCCAGCAAAAAACTTTGCTTGCCATGTAATGAGATAAGAAACTAATATAATGGCTCTACACTATTCACATTAGATGAATAACTCATTATTTTAACACGGTGATGTCATTAGAGGCAACTACTTACTCTATATTATTACAGGTAGGCATTTCAGAAAGTCATTATTTAGATGTCGTTACAAGAACTAATTACTTTGTAGCAAAATGAATAGTAACTAATTACATTATCGGTTACAAGTAAGTACTGAAGTATTGAAAATAAAAAGCAGATAATTTTTTTGAAATTTATTTATTTTAAAATATGCGGAAATCAGGATTTGACATACTATTTCATACCATAGCTATGCATAGACTTGGAGTTAATTCTTGAAGCGCATTCTTGTGACCCGTGCAGAAATTTAATAAAATACCGTACCTTACTGACCAGCCCCCGTCTGAAAATTGTTAAGAGTTTAATACAAATTAAAACAAATTGTTTTAAGATAGCCAATAAAATTTTCTTACTTTTATGTAATTGTATTTCCTAAATTGCAATCGCTTCAAATTTATTGCCTGTTGAGTTTCAAGGTATTATAAATTTGTGCCAGTGTGCCTAAGAGAAACAATACAAATTAGTGGATATTTTTTAGTAATATTCAGTTACTTCCCACTTTTAAACACTAATAATTTACCAATAGCCTTTTGAAATAAGAAATTTATTTTTGTAAACATTAACAAAAAAATTGTATTTTCTTGAATTTATTTTTTTATGTCAAGAATTTTTAATTTTGAAAAATTTGACAAACATTTTTTCAGACACAAAATTTATTTAAATTAAATGAACAATAACACTTTTTGCATATAACTAGCTTATTGAGCATACTACGTATTTTGATGTTAATACAACATTTATAGATAATAAAATTTCCTACAAATTTTCTCTAGTATATTTTTATACCCCTTTATTGGTTTAAGAGTTATACCATATTTTATGTTTGATGCAGTATTTTTACATAAACTCAAATTACAGAGTTCATGAATGAATTCATGTACGTATAAAGTGGCCTAATGGATTTCTTAACAATAACCTATTCTGTCTGCTTACGTCGTGGTTTCGACTTCACCGGAGACTGGTGTGTTTACGATTAATTATTTGTTAAAGTCTTCGTGACTTTAACAAACAACTAATGCATTTTCATATTTTACCCACTTTTAAAATATATAATTTTTATAATATAAATGAAATGATAGATAATAAGTAACATTTTCAAAAATCTGATCTTATGTAACTGATTACATATCAAGTTAAAAGTAAATAGTTACTAATCTACTTTCATGTAATGCAGAAAGTATGTTGTTATGCTTGAAAAGTAACTACATCTGTAACTACATACCATTACCAAGTTTTTGCTGGGATACTTTTAAATTGTTAAAATGAATGTATTTTTCTACGCAAAAAATTAATTTATAGCCTTAAATTTTTAGGATATGGAATGTCTTGTTCAGAATAAATCAAAAAAGTCGCAAGTATTTAGTTAATATGTCTTGCAAATATACTATTTTTATTGCTTTAAAAGCACCAGAAGTTATTGTGTATACGCAATGCAATATCTAGCCTTCACTTATGGTTATATTTTTAATTTTTGTATCAGAAGTTCAGTAAATTAATAATCCAGGGTATTCATAGTAATATAATTGAGATAAAAGCCCAATAACAACACAAGTACAACTCTTAGTATGGAATTCATTAAATCAGTTCACTAGATTTGTTGTACCAAATAATCTATTAAAAATTATAAACTGGCTTGCGATTAACAAACTGGCCAATAATATAAGACATTCCATATCTCAAAAATTTAAGGCTACAAATTAATTTTTACGTAGATAAATAAATAAATTTTACATATTTTGATCTAAACGTAGTCCAACACTATAAGAACAGTAATACGCAGCACTTTTCCACAGATTTTCTTAATATACAAACAATATATTAATAACGTTTAATAATGTATTTCTGCTTTTTATTGATTATATTGTAAAAATATATTTGTCCCACTGTACCAAAAATTATTTCTAAGGTAACTATGTTTATCCTTTAACACTACGCCTATTTTTGGTTTCCAAGTTTATATCGGCTTTCAAACTATTTGTACAAAATTTCGTTGTCGTACATGCAGAAAAATATGGAATGAAACTACAACGGACACCCTGTGTTTCTAGCATTTATCCTATAACTTATTTAACTTTATTAACCGATTTTTCCCCTTTTCAACACCAAACAAAACTTATATAAGATAAATATATCAGCCAAATTTCATTCCCTTAGGTGGTCCCGTTCGAGATCACCTCAGAATCTAAGCAGGACTCAGAAAATATATACTTTATGGGGTCTTAAATAATTTTTTCGATATGTTACACACGAAATGACAAAACCATCTTTTTGATGGTGGGTATAAAAACAATTTTGGTCTTATAAATATTTTGATGTGTGTATGATACCCTACCTCTAATAAATACAGTTATATGAGTGATGTAGTCGTGAAGACACTAAAAATAATAACTATTATACTCCATTTAAATAAAGCACAAACATATTCTTTTAGCCGACTCGGAAACATTTTCTTAGTGGATTTAATATTGTCCACTGTTCATGTAAATCTTGATCTACACTTTCTAAATATCTTTTAGTACAATAATAATTGCTACTCATTCCAGAAGATTACATCCAAAGGATGTTGAAATATTCAACAAAGTTATATTATGAAAAAAATATAAAGATCCTTTATAATTGAGATGAAAATGGGAATGAGAATGGTGCTCCCATCAACGGAAATATTAAATGTCGTAAAAGTTAAAAACTATTAAAGCAAGAGTTTTAAAATTTAGAAATAGTAATAACATTTTCATCAACCTCTATAGCTAAGATGAAAATAGTACAGCTAGGTTCACCCATATCAACTAATGCAGCAAAAATTTTGGGAAAAAAGTATTTTATTATGTTGTATGTAGGTTCATTTTTAGCATCGGTAGCCCAAATACAAATTCAGTAGTCTAAGTAACAAATAATGCGGGTGTTTAATCACACCGGGTTAAGCTAGTAATTATTATATTATATAAACACGAGTCTAAATAAAATTAAATATAATTTATAATTTACAAAAAGTGTCAATAAAATTAAAACTATATATTTTGCAATATATTTCTCTCTTAATAAGTTTATCATTTTTTTTTTTATTTTTGAATCAGTAGTTTTTGATAATCCAGCAGACAAAAGTGCTACTTACTCCTTTAAACAAGAATGTATGCACTAGATTGAATTTGACGTGCTAAATAAGAATCTGCTTTCAGTTATTTTTTTTTTTTTTTTTTTTTTCTATTACGCACTGATTTATTTTTATTAGAATGACTAATATGACGGTATAACTCGAATTGGATAAACCGAATTTGCATAAGTAAAAATCCAAAAGATGTCGACTAAAATTATTTTCAAATTATCTTACAATTTTTTTATCACTCAATAGTTTCGGAGGTATTCGGAAATTAGTGAAAAAAAAAACAATTTTTCATGCCAAATTTTAAACTCTGCTCCCAAATATTTATTTAAAATCGTATCATAAAGCTGGGTATACTTCTATTTAGATAAGCCATACATATATAATGAACATTTCTGAAAAAATAATGATTTTAATCACAATTTTATATTAATTAAAAAATAAAATTTCTTTTGAAATTTCAAAAAATCAACGCCTGATCCGATGTCAATGAGATTTCACACAGTGATAGTAGAGGTGTAAGTGAGTTATGAGTTTTGTGCTTGGATCATATAGACCTACCGGGGCCGGATCCACAGGGTTTCAAATTTGTACACCTTATATATGAATATTTTTAAAAACAACCCTTATTCTTTATATCTAAATTTTAACCACAATTTTTTCGTTAACCATGGTTCTCTAAGGATTGTAGTTATTATTATAATTCTTCTTCACACAATTTTCTATAAGTTTACCTTTCAGAAAAGTAAAAATATGGTATATTTTACATAAGAAAATTTCTTTATAACTAAAATAAACAACTACTATCTTGACAAAAAAAATAAAAAATGGTGAAAAATCGTCATATTTTCAAAATTCAATTGCATAACATTTGCTTCCCTAAAGATTTTTACAAATTTGTTTCTATAAATTTTTTATTTTGTTATTTGTTGTTAATAAAACAAAAAATATTATCAGAAAACCGGGTGAAATTTAGACTCGTTATAGTGAAAAAAAAATTCACCAAGGTAGGTCAAAATGTACAAATTTTAATCTTTGGAGCTCAATATCTCGTAAACTAAAAGATATAGTTTTTGTATATCTCCACCAGTAGAATCCTCTCATGTAAAAATCTTTGAAATCGATTTATATATATATGTATAACGACTGCACCTACTATCACTATGTGAAATTTCACTAAAATCGACACAGAAAAAAGTAAAAATGGACTTCAATTACGAAATTGCTTATATTAATTAATGTTTAATTGATTTTGCTCCAATCATCAATATGATAATATTAACAACAAGAATAATTGATTTTATTATTACTGCTTTTTTTAAATAGATATAATGATCTGAAAATTGTTGGAAGTAAACTTAAATTTATTTTATTTCTATATTTTTATAGAAAATTTTTTCATTTTTCTTTGTATTTTATGAATAGCTCAATTTATTTAAAAAAGAATTGTAAACCAATTAGAAAATTAATTATATTAATAAATAATATAATTAAATTCCAATATAAAGTTAGTTAAAAATTTTATTAAAACAAAATTTGAAATATTTTTTTCTATGGACCTGCCATTCAGAAATTTCAGATTTATTTTAATTTCATTTTTTGAAAGGGACACTGTGTTATAATGAAATTTACTAGAGTAATGGTATTATTTAGGGTGAAATATTAGACACGCTCATAAAAAAAAATCAGAACTGTTAGGAACAAACTGAAAGCAGATTCGTGTTTAGCACACGAACTCCTTTGGACTATTCGTCGATAAAGGAGGATTTTTTTTTTTTTTTTTGTCGACTGGTGTAATTTTACAGTTTTCTAAAAGGCATCTTCAAAAACTAACATTCTATTAGATATAAAAATAGAAAAAATAGTTTTTATCGAATTAAGGATTCGTGAGTATTTCTTAGGAAGATGGTATAAACCCAAAGTAGTTTATTACTTCACGAAATATATCATATCCACTGAAGAGTAGATATCAATATAATGTAGAGTGCTTACATGGTCTTTATTAAAATTAAACTACAATTTTTGTTTTATTTCTCTATTTTAAAGTTAAACTCATCACTTAACTGTTAGGCGTGTTAAAAGCTTTTGCACAAAGAAGAAAAAAAAATAGAAATAATTTTCTTCACTTTATCTGTTTTTGCAAAAACACTATTCATATTTGTGTATCGTGTTTAAATTGTTGAGATTTTATTTGCTTCTTTACATTGCATTTGATTATTGTTTGTTTCTTTTTTTACAACGTTTATTGTTTTTGTATTTTGTTTGTATTTTTTTTATTTTGTAGATTCTGTTTGTTTTTATTTTATTTTTTTCATCTCTAAGTAAATCTTGCTGACTGCATTTGGTTGCATCTTTTACGGTATAAATAGTGCTGGTAGCCGGCATTTAAGATCATAAAAAAATCTTTTGTTCAATTAACAACTTCTTCATTGAAAAAGATCTCTGCAAGAAGTTTTTTTCTATTTTTAAAAAAATTCTTGAAAGGATTTAACGATAATTGGATTAAACCTGCAATTGGTGTTTTATTTTTAATAAAATAAAAAAAAAATAGTGTGTGAAATAGTAAAATTCAATTCAAACAAAATGAAATTTGTAAGTGGATATGAAAAAATAAAAATAAAAAAAAATAAAAAAGTTTTAATAAGGACTGTGTTTAAATTTAAATTAAAAGTGTTTAGTTGTAATATTCAAAATTTTAAAAACGTTTGAAATTAACGAATCTATGTGTATAATAATGGTGAAATAAAACTAATTGTCTCTTTGCTAAATTAAACTTAAACAAATAAAATTTTAAAGAATTTACATATATAGAGTTTTGAGTATAAATATTTCTTGAAGTTTGTCACTCAACTTTGTACATATATTCCATATTTTCCAAACCTATTTAGAATTACTCTTTACTTTTAAAGTAGATATATGTATAATATCTATTTTGAAGAAAAACAAAAACTTACAGCATGAAATATGTATAATTATATGACACAAATGGCTTTACACAACACGAGCCTTTAATATTAAATATCAAACCATGATTCCCTTAACGGGTTTAAGCTAGAAATAATTCACATTTTTATACTCAAAATATTTTATATCTTTTTGATAAAGAAAAAAATCCTAATTATGCTAAATTCCTAACAAAATTAACAATTCTCTGGAGAGTATTATATCAAAGAATCAAACTTAAAGAGAATATTTAAAAAGAGCGTTAATCGCTTTTTGTATCTAGTACCTCAATAAATATGATAAATTTCATATAATAAAAAATTCTATTTCTATATCTAGAGTTAAAGTCTATCGATAAACTCATATTTTTAATATTTTAATAGCATATTATTTAGGATATATTTGAAGAGAGTATTTCAAGAAAAAATATTTACTCTTGTTGTTGTTATAGAAAAATCTCTAGATAATTTACAAAAAATTATAAACAAGTCATTCATTTGCACATGTTAATGATACATCTCTCTTAAATAGAATTATGAAAGACTCTTAATAATTTTCCATTTAAGCTTTTCAATATCTTTTTTTTACGTTTTATTATTTTATTGAATCTGCCTTCTAGGCCTTACAATAAGTATATAAATCTTAAAACTAAAGCTAAATCTAATTAATCTCTAACGAGAGCGTAGATGGCATAAATTGACCCTCCTATTAGCGGGGAGGTAGATCATTTCTGCGAAGCCTTGAATATGTTCGGACTTCTGCTAGTTGTCTTGCAAGTGGGTTTGGATGACTATGCAATTTTGCTATATATTTTGCCTTAAATTTGCTAAACTAGTCCCTGATAAGGGGTACATCTAAATTCTTATGGATATTCTAGTTTCTTATATACCATGGTGCATTCGTCATGGTTCTAAGAATTTTTGATTGGGCCCTCTGTATAAGATCAATACTTGTATTGCTGGCCGTGCCCCACAATTGGATGCCATATGTCTAAATTGGTTTTAAAACGGTTTTATACAGGATGACTTTATTGTCAAGGCTGAGTTTCGATTGCCCATTTATTAACCAATGAAGGTTGGAATCATTTAATTTCATACTAACTCTCTTGGTTTCTATATAACGGCGCCATATAAGTCGCCTATCCAAATGAATACCAAGGTATGTGACATAATCAGACTGGAGAATGACAATATTATTGAGTTTAACGGGAGGGCAGTTTCCTCTCCTCAGTGTGAAAGTAACATGTTTGCTTTTTAACTCGTTCACTCTTATGCGCCAATTTTTTAACCTAGTCTCTATATGTCTAAGATAAGTATCTAGTTTATTAAAAGCAACATGTGGATTTTCATGTGAACTCAATATTGCTGTATCATCAGCAAACGTAGAAATTGTCAGTTCATCGCATGTTGGCAAGTCAGATGTGTAGATTAAATACAAAATAGGCCCTAGAACACTACCCTGTGAGATACCTGCTTTTACTTCAAATTCTCCTGTCACAAAGTTATCATACTTCACTCTAAAAATAATCGGTCACATAGATATGACTCGAACAATTTATGGGTATAAGGTGGCAAAGAACATCTTATTTTATATATTAAACCTTGATGCCATACTTTGTCGAAAGCTTGCGCTACATCCAAGAAGATGGCAGAACAATACTTCCTTAATTCAAAAGATTTTCTAATCTATCCAGTCAGAAGATTAACTTGTTCAATTGTTCCATGCTTAAATGATAGAAATATAATCCCAGTTCATCAGTTTGGTTTCCGTGAAAAGCATGGAACAATTTTCATTATCTAATGATAAAATTTTGTTAGACACAAATCGCTATATAATAAATATAGTCCAAGTTATCTACTCATAACGTTTGCTGTTGAACCAAGTGTCAAACTCTGTTATAATAGTGTCAAAAACTATTCGCACTACCAAAGATAAGTATGCAATTATAAATTGCCTTGCTGTCTGTGTTACCAAAGCAGAGTTTATGAACTATAATTAGACACCAGCAGAATGGAATGCATATTTTCTGTGCCGCTATACACTTCATCAGCATTCGTGGTGTCGATTAGTCGATTTAGGTCTTGTTGAAACATAAACACACTATGTCATCAATACTTTTATAATATAAGAAAACAGATCTTAAAAAAAAAAAAATAATGGAACGGAAAAGGTACATATAAAAAAACAACTTATGATTTTTAAGCAAGACTCTAGATCTAGAAACTCTAGACATTCTTGTGATAAAAAATTTGCACATATTCTAAGAATATTTAGTTAATTACTAAGTAATTTAAAGTAAAAATCAATATATTAAGCCAAAAAAGAATTATAGATACTTTCTTATTAATCGCTACCAAAAAATGTCAATCACAGAAGTCACTTCAACTACTTTTCTTGAAGATGAAATTGATCGCTAATCATATCATCAGTGTTTAGTAAAAAACAGTTCATTCTATATATTTATTATACAATTCAATAAAATACAGATTTTAGAAATGTTATAAAAAGAGTATTCTAACCCATAAACTATACGTTATTAAAGGAAGTAAAGTCGTAGTGCTTTATAATTTAAAAATTAAAAAATTAAAAAAAAAACTTCCTATACACTTCCATGGGTTGTTTAATCTAGTTCATCAGGATTTTTTTTTTCCAAAATTTTTTGAAAATCTTAAAAATAAAAACACAATTAAACCGTGGAAATTAAATACGTTTTAGATACAAACTTTGAAAGCTTTGACAAAACACAACAATAAACCAATATCTTTCATTTTGTCCAAAAAGCTCTCAATGATCTTCGTTTTGAAATAAATTACGTGCGAAATTTTTAATGAGTGGACCAATCACATGCGATTTTAGTAAGCTTCTTTATTGTTCCAAAATAATTTGTGCCAAATTTTGTTAAAATATCGTTCAAAATTATATTTGTATTTATATTTTGTTCACAAGGATTACAAGAACAGACATCAAACCAACTATTTGAAACGGATGGGAATCAATAAATGCTTCGGTATATTTTAAACTGATGGTCCATATATTTTGTTGTGCGTTACAAATATCATGACATATTCAATTACTTCTAGTGGTGTAGCGTATTAAATCTAATTATCCTTTAACTCCCCGAAGTATTTAAACAATTTTTACGTTCAGAAGACTGGAACAATCATACAAATATCACTAAAGAGTAGCAAATTTTATAATAAACAATAATATTATCTTTAAAATAGTTGAAGGGTACCAAAATAGTTCAAAACGTTTTATAGACAAAAATAAGACACAATTAAATGCTGGAGTAATTTAACTAAAAATTAAAAATGTTATCATAACGAAAATGTTAATTTGTCAAAGGCTTATAAAAACTTCAGGTTTCAATCACAATGATATTTTTAATTGATCAAATATTTAAAATATAAAATTAACATCAAATTTATTTTAAAAATATTTGTCCAGTTTTACATTTTATTATGAAAAACATCTTTACAAACTTACAAGCTTTTTAAAAACTTTCATATAATTAGGGTTAATTTTGAAAACAGATTTTGATGACTAGTAATCTATTGTACTGAACAGAAATATGCCAAAATCTATCTAAAAGAATATATTAATAATTCTTTTAAACATATTTATTTCTGAAGAAAACGCTACATAAAATGTTAATATAAAACAAAAAGTTCAATACAACTCTTTTATAATATTTAGTAATATTTCATAATATCAGTTAAATAAAAAATATCTTAAATATTGGCCTCTTTATGAAGCAAGTCTCCTCTAAAATTCTTTGAAATTGTTAAAAATTTATATGACATTTTTAAATACATAAATTAGCAAAAAAAAATCCACAAACAGCTTAAGAAAATCCCCCAAACAAACATTAAAATATAGTTAAAAAAAACACACCCAAAATGCTCATAATCATACATATTGTATGTGTCAATAAAGCAATAGCTATAAAGCAAGAAAAAGCCCAATAACCTAAAAAAATGTTATTCATTATAAACCACAAACTGATGCAACTTAAAGATCTACACAACAAACATGCATGGCTGATAATTCAACAAGCATGCATGGAAAGATCACAAGTCAGTGCTTCATTCAAAAAAAGCAAAACTAAATATTAACAAATAACAAAAGCTGTTAACAGCTTCACAACAAGGCCCTTTACCAGGAAAATAACACAAAATAGTGTTAACAAAAATTTCCGGGATCATAAAAAAAAAAATATTTGCCATTAAAAAACATAACAAAAAACTAAAGGATTTATGTTTTATGGTTTTTAACAGTAAATAAACTTTAAAAGATTTATTAAAGACCATTTAAGATTTAATAGAAAAAATTAGTAAAAATAAAAAAACAAGTATTAAAAATTCCTCATTATTTACAACATGGATAAGTTAATGATAATAAAAATAATTAAAAAAAAAAAAAAACTAATTATTTTCATTAAAATAATTGTGGCATTAGAATAAAGTGGGTTATATTCAAGTTTATTTTATCTTGTGGCTTTTTGCAAACATCTTCAAACGACCTTTAGGTTATTACAACTAAGATTAATTACATTTTTTTTTTTTTTAGTTTTTGTGAATGAAAAATTACTATAATTTACTGCTGCTGCATAAAGTCTTTTAAATTAAACAACAATTTTTAATTTTGTGAAAAAAAAAACAAACAAACAAATGGAAAAATTTGCGCAATATTTAATACTAGTAACTATTAAAAACTACAGTAAATAAATAAACTGGCATTGTTAATGAGATAATTACAGAAATAATATTTAGTTAGTTTTTATTGTGTGTTTAGAATTTGCATATAAACTTTTTTGTTTTTTTTTTTTTTTTTATTATTTAAACAAAATTATCAAACCGTGTAAAACAAGTAACAATTTGGCTTACAACTAACAATTAAAATATGATTAAAATAAATACTAATTATTTTAAAAGTTTACTTAAACATAAATAATTTAATTTTCTTTTTTGTTTTTTATTTTTTATTTTTAGGAACTTTCTTTATTAATTGTTGTTAGCGCTGCTTGCATGGTTTTGGCCAGACCACAAGATCCCATTGCCATTGTTAGCCAAGAATCAAATATTGAACCAGATGGTTCTTATAATTATGCGTAAGTATTTGTTTTTATTATATTATCTTTTTATGTTTTTCATATGTAAATTATGTAGCATATCTTAAGGCTTGCATAATTAAAACAAAAGATTTAAGACCCAAACCTTTATTTGTGTAGAATAAAGCTTTTTCATGTTCAGTAAATTAAAGTGGTACATAAATAAATCTTATAAACAGTAAAATCCAAAAAATTTAATTTTTATATAAAAATTCTTCCTCTTTTACACTACATATTTGTGGCAATGTTTTCGATGATCATGTAAATATGTTTTTTTATAGTTCTAATATTCTTTCCATAATGTTTAATACTAAAGTGTTTTCATTAAATCAGAATTTGAATTAAATATTTTAAGGGATATTTTACAATTTAACTAAAATACCAGAGAAACATATCTTCAATTCTCAAGTTAAGATATTTAAAGTTTGGTTTTAAATAAAAATTAAAATAAGAGTTTTCAAACTCAAATAAGTAGCTATTGTTGAAATTAAGCGTAATTTCGAATCCTCTATAACATATTTGACACTTTTGCTTATTTAAGTTTCTTATCTATATTAAATGAGATTTATTGTGATGTAAATAATTAAAGTTTACTCCCTATTAATTAAAAAGTTCTTAGAACTTTTTGAAGAAACAAATTATATTCAATCATTATCAGTAAATCGGATTAGCTCGTTGTAATATAAACCCCAAATCAATGAAAGCTTTTATTACAGACTTTCAAATTAACTGGTTTTGTAAGAACGAATATTATGTGACTGTTAATGCTAATCAATCTCAAGCAATTCGTTTGAGAACTCTTATACATTTTTGTCGTATTTATAAGAATTAGTTCTTGTTTAGCTTTATTTGTAGTTCTTTTTATAGTTTTATATTTTGCCCTAAATTATAAGACTTTATGTAATATAATATTAGCTTTAATCGGAGATATCATATCAGTTTTTATTGTAAGCCTTTGAAAAGTCTTAGACTAGTTTCAATCGAAGAACTTTTCATAATCTTAAATAAGCTTTAATTATATGTCTCCATGTAGTACCAGATTTTTGTTTAAATTCTGTAAACACTAGAGAGTCTATATGTTCAGAGGATTATTTTTTCACACTTTAACATATTTTTTTTTTATTAAAAAACTTTTGTTTTTGTTCATTATTATCAAGTTTATAACAATGAACAAAATTTTCACTAAATTCCACAGAAAATAAACACCACTAAATACTTGCGAGAGTATCAAAAAAATAGTCAAGTATACCTCTGATCAAATGTAAATCGAAAATATCAAAATTTTTTTGTTTTATCTACGATAAACAAAAACAAAATCATTCAAAAGTTATTACTTAATTTTCAAGATAATTGGCGATACCAGTTAAGCCCACATGACAAATGGGTGAGCATTATATTCTACTTTCTTTAAGAAATATTTGCTCATAGAGTTTTTATCAAATTTAAGCTAAATTGTCCTCACTTTTAAAAATGTTACTTATTCTAAAAAAAATTTGTAATTAACTTGTTAGAATACTATGATGTAATTATAAAAATATATGAAATTATTTTAAAATTCTGATTAATAATTTAATTGATTTTTTCGAAATTATATATTTTTTATATAAAATTTATTTTTAAGCAAGTTATTCAATTATAACAATAACTCAAATCATTTATATTTTCTATTAATATTTTTATCGATTAATTTTAGAAAATATTATTTTCTGTGATTATCTTTGAAAACTCCAATGTAAAATCCTAAACCAATAGCTTCTTAGAAGATGTTAAACTCTTCACAAACAAATTCTAATCGTAAAATGCAATAAAAATCTTATTCTTTTTAATCCCATAAATTACTTTTAACAACTTTTTTGTATGCAAACATGTTTATTGATACAATCTATAAAAAAGTCATAAAATAAAATGAATTCTGTTATAAATTAAATTGACTTTTGCAATTAGTTAATACTTTTGAGCTATAAAACAAAATATATAAAAAATATATAGCAAAACTTGAAAAGATCTAAAATATTTCAAGGTTAAGAAATAAAACATTTATAATTGAAAAAATGGAAATAAAATATAAAATTACTTTAAGGATTTAAGATTAATTTTTACCAGGAATTTTTCTTATTATTTATTTAATATGTCAACAATATGTTTTGTAAACAATTTGCAATATAAAATTTCAAAACAATTATAACATTTTATGATTATATAAATTTATTTTACATAGACCTTGTTTACGGTGACCAAGTTATGTAATAATTTAACTTGTAAATAAACATTTTGAAAAGGTCATTATCATTTTAACAGTAAGTGACAATAAATTTTAATAAACATTTTGTAAATGATCATACAGTTTACCATAAAAATATCTTATATAATAAAAATAAATATCTGGTAAAGGAAATATTTTTTATATTAATTCAATAATTAATATTTTTTTTTTTTTTTTTTTTTTTTTCTTTTATTAAATATCTTCAAGATACTGTAAACAAAATAAATATCTCTGTATGATGTTAGCTTAAAAATATTTATTTTTTTAAATTTCCGATAAAAGCAACAAAATTAATTTTTATTTAACTAAACAAACCAGTATCATAAGAAATTCCAAAACATTGTGTTTTTTTTTTATCATAATTGCAAATAAAATTTAACAATTATTTTAATTTTTTATGATTAGTATAAAAACAAAACTGGGTTTCTGGGAATTTCTTTTCTAGTTGATTAACCTAAAACCTTTGTTATTAACTATATTCTAGAAAGTCTTTATTAATACCAATTTGCAAAGGAATGTCTGAAGGCGCCATTTATTATATAAAAAAATTAAATTATTATTAAAATTGTTTAGTTTTTTTATATATATATATACTAAAATAAAAACAAAAGATGACGGTTATAACTTTGTTTGAATAAAATACTTAAACGGTCTAAACACTATGAATTAATGACATAATAAATTATAGGATTTTTTTTAATTACGAGAAATACAATTTATTTATTTTCTGGTTTATCTGTTGGGGTGTTTGAGAAGAAACTAGACGAGACTGATGTGGTCATAGAAATAAATTTGTTATTTAAACTAACATTTGATATTTTAAATTAAATGGTGTTTAGTTATACCCTATAGTAGTTGAAGTTAGTTTTGTTGGTTGATTTGTTCTTTTGATTTAAAAGAATTTTAATAATCTATTTATTAGAATATATATTAAAAATTTGACTGCCTACACCTCGATGTCAATTGAAAATCGAGGTGTAGGCTGTCATTGAGTAGAAAAAAAATTATATGAAAAACATTCAAATTTCTTTTTAACAGATTTTTCAACTCATTTTCGTTCGACATCTTAGTTTTTATATAAACAAATAAAACTCTTAAACTATGTTCCCATTTGTCAAATATTTAACCAAACAAGATTATGTAAAATGTTAGCTATGATGAATGTTAAGTAAAAAATAATTTTCCATTAAAATAAAGAAGTTATTTTGGTCAAATATTTGATTAGTCTGAACATACACGCAGAGAAAAAACATGGTTATAGCATAATCACTACAACTATTCAATGTTTTTATAGCCGTTTTTCATTGATTTGAATAATACCATGTTCATGATAGCAATGTTTATGTTTCTATTTGATAATTTAATGATTACCCACAATCAAAATTTTAATATGGTTGAGTGCAATTTTAATACGTATTTAAATATTTGTATATGAAACCATATTTATGAAAAATCCAAACATTTAGTAAATTCTACAACCATTCAGCTAATTTTACAAATTTCGTTAATTCTACAATAGAGTGTCCCGTAGACAAAAATTTTGTAGGAAGATCCCTCAAACGATGCGTATAAATTAGCTTAATATGGGAAAAATAATTAAAAAAAAAAATTTTAAATTGATCTTCAGTTCCCTACCAGGTTTATATATCTTCAGTATGATGAACGAGCTTCGAAAGACTTGATTAAATGTTAGCTTAATTCCCATAAATCTAAATTCTGAATTAAAAAATACTCATTTTTCATTCCATAATACCATTCTCAAAAATATAATTCAATAGTTTAATTCAAAGGCTTTTGTTTGGATCGAATTAATTCCTTATTGAATTTTTTTAAAACACTATTTCATAGGCGTCCGAAGATTTCATGCGACAAAATTTCAGAGAACTTTTCTGGAGGAGGCTTCTCAAATATAAATGCAAAAATAAAGCATTTTTATTTGTTCACATTCGTAGAATAGAGCCGAATAAAAAAGTAGTCAAAATAACGCTAGTATTCTAGGGTTAATTCATAAAGAGTTCATTTAAATTTTATTAATTCAAATCTTCTGCAAATTGAATGAAAATATTTTTCTTTCATTCAATTTGTAATATTTTGTCGTTCAATCTTTTACAAAATGAATTAAAAAATATTTTCAAAAGCTAATTTGTAATAGATTTGAATTGAAAAAAAATTTGAATGATTCAATATATTTTTTAAGCTTCAATTGTATAATTGATGAATAATTCCTTTAAGGAATTAATTCATAACAGAATTAATTCAATTCATATGAAGTACAAAGAATTAGTTCAATGATTAAATTAATTTGAATGCTTTAAAAGAATGACTAGGATAATAAATTTAATTCGATTTAAGAAAATGAATTAAAGAATTAAGCCTTTCGAACCTTTCAATGTACCACTTATCGTGGCTCAAATCAATATAAATATGAAAAAATTTGATTAAACTTATGATAAAATGAAATTATATATATGATAAAATGGAATTATATATATATGATGACATTAGGTTATGTATATGATAAAATGGAATTATTAAATGATAAAAACATGATGATATTTAAGAAAAAGTTATAAACCTTACTAAATCGAATCACTCAATGATGAAAAAATTATAAAGTGGAATCATAATAATAATAACAAATATACTTATTTTTAACTGTAATCATATATTACACTCATAGTATGTTGCTCTTCGTAAATTTTTAAACTTGAAATGAACTAAAATATAAAAGCATTTTTACTAGATTTGAAATTCAATTATATTCGAACTAAATTTTAGAATTTTTTAAAAATTTATTAATTTTTTTTTTTTTTTTTTTTTTTTTGGCAAAAACTTTTATTTATTTAATTAATATTAAATTCAGAAAAGATTAGTAATTCTTTAAATTGTAACTCAATATCTCTTTAAACTTAGAAAAAAATAACAAGAATAAATTTTCTTAACAAAAATTAATATTTCCTCTTAAAAATTTTTCAAATAGAATCAAAATTATAACATAAAAATTTTCGAATTTTTCGAACAAGAATAAAAAAAAATAAATTAAGAAGAATATATACTTTTTTTGCAAAAATTATTATTTTCTCTTAGAATTTGTTAAATTTAATCAAAATTATAGTTTAAAAATTTTAGAACTTAAGTTCGAATTTTTCGAACAAAAAATTTTTGATAATTAAACTCATTTTCTAACAAAATAAGTATAATTTTTATTAAATTTAAAACTTTTGAATATAATTTTGAATTATTCGAGATTTAATTTTTTTATTTTAAAATAAAGTTAAAATATTTCGAAAAATACACTTTTCTTGAAATCCTTTTATAAAATCTAATAAAAATTTTAATTTTAACATGTTTGAACTTCTAAATTTTTAACATATTAAGATTTTGTATGACATAAAAATAGAACAGAAGAAAAATAACTTTTTAAAATTCAAAATTTTCGAACTTAAGTTCGATTTTTTCGAACATACTTTTTTTATGTATAAACTGATTTTTTATAACAGTATTTATGTTTTCAAATGTTTTAAATATTTATTTTGATATTTTTAAAAGTTTTCTAGGCAAATAAAAATACAATAATTTAATAACAAAACTGATTTTCCTTATTTTTTATTTTAAAAATGTAGAGTTCTATTAAAGTCTTTAATACCCTAAAATTCTTGTTAATATTATCTAAATATGTATGTAGTATAAAAAATGTTTATGTTAAATCATATTAGACTAAATAGAGTTTATAGTTTTTTATCTTTTGTTTGAAGTGTGTGAATTTTAAACTAATTTTAATTTGACACATATTTATAACAATTAAATAAACTAAATAAGATATTTGTAGTTTTTTTTTTTTTTTTTCTACATAAACATAAATTTATGATTCACATAATTAAAATCAGCTGCCAAAAAATTATAACAAAATTTTTATTACGGTTTCAGTATTTAAATTCTTATTTAGTACTTACGAATACAGGTTTCTTAGAAAAAAAAAAAAAAAAAAACAATACTAAATAAAATTCAAAAGAAACTTAATATTTAAATAGTTAGTTGTCTTTCCTATTTAATAAAATAATAAATATAGCTAACAAAATCGGGTTTTAGTTTCTTTCTTTAATAATTAATAAAACTCAATCAAAAAAAAAATTAGAAATTATTAAATATAATTTTTCCAAAGGCCAATATTTAAATTTACGAATTGTGTAGGAGTTTTTTATCTGATTTGATTTGATTTTAAAAGTCCTTGATATAATTTCATTATGAAGCAGTTTAATATATATATATATAGTATGTATTTAAAGATTTCCTTGTTCTCAGACTTATTTATGACACAATTTTATAGAAAATATTTTATTTACACCTATACATACATATTAAAAAAAAAACAATAACAATATAAGAATATTACCTTTATTTGTTTTGATTTAAAGTTCAATAAAATCATTGATTTGATAAGGTAAACAACATGTTAGTCTAGAAATACAAAAATAAATAAATATTATTCATCAGTTAAGATAAGTTTCTGATGTGACACATATAATACTTATATAAAAAATAAACAGCTGTCAAATATGTAAATAAACATAAACATAAAGAGACACTCCTTTAAAACTAAGTATGTTAATATGTATATGTCTAGTTTATAGGAAAATATGTTTAATTTTTATTAGGTTATACACTGGAAGTTAGAAAACAAAAAATAAGTTAAATGAACAACTCACAAATCTATACAAATTTTGAAGATTGATTTAAATGCTTTAAAAGATAACACCAACAATATAAAATTAAAACAAATAGTCACTATAAATTTAAACAATATTGTGAATTAATAAATACCATTTTTATATTTCCCTTTATTCATCCAAATGTATTATCTTATCTTTCTAATAACAGCTACGAAACTGCTAATGGCATTAAAGGCGAAGAGACTGGTACCTTGAAAAAAGCCACATCACCCGATACTAGTGATGTTATTATAGCTCGGGGTTCAGTATCTTATACCTCACCTGAAGGAAATCTGATTACCTTAAATTATGCTGCTGATGATGAAAATGGTTTCCAACCACAAGGTGATCATTTACCCACACCTCCACCAATCCCACCAGCAATCCAAAAAGCTTTGGACTACTTGTTAAGTTTGCCTCCTTCCAAACGTCGTTAAGTCTACCAAATTTTAAAAAAGAAAAAAGCAAATAAAGAACCAAAATGAAATGATTTAAGAAAACTGATCAAGAACAAACAAAAAAAAACACGATTTCCAAAATTACTACATTTTGCAAAAAGGAGCCTTAAATAAATAGAGAAGAAAAGAAAAAATACAGCCGAAAATTTGTAAAAAGCAAAGAATTTATTATTTGCAACTAATACTACAAAAGAGAGATAAAATAAAAGCAAAACATATACATATATAAATATAAATATTAAAAACAACAAATTGTATATAAAATAAGCATATTTTACACACAAACTTATCACCATTTACTTTTGCTACTATAATCTTGTTTCCACAATTACTTTTTCTAATTTCTTTAAATAAAAAGTGAGTTTCGATACGCCCAACTAAAACAAAAAAAGCATACAACACTGACTGAATGAGCCATATGAAAAACCAAATTTATAAGAGTTTTTTTTTTCCATACAAACAAAAACTCTTTAATAAAACTCACTTACATTTAAACAAAAAAACTCCTCGATACACTCTATTCATTTTATTTTCTCAACAACACAAATCTCTCGTTTATCACTTTGCATACACTACAATCACCTCTTACACTCAAGGCTCATATTTTATTTTCTCATCACTCTTTCTTTCTTTGGCAAATCAAAGTAATTTATCCTGCTCTATACTTTACTTTTCCTACTCCTTTTATTAGTCGCCGAAACTTTGCCATTTCGGTTTCATGTGATATCACTGCTTTTGTTGATAAAAAATTTTCTAAGAGAAATTAAAGTTTCTCTTAGTTAATTTTATATCATTCAAGAATTTCAAATGAAATAAATTTGAACAAAATCAAACTTTAACATTGATGATGTATGTAAATATGAACATATTTTTATTTTTTTAATTAAAAGAAAAAAAACATTTAATAATTAATAAATTTGTTTGTTAAATAAATGTTTTAATTTTTATTATGTATAAAAACATGATGTATGTGTAAATAAAATATAAGAATGCAAATAAAGAATAAAAGATTCTTTACAAAAATTAAAAATTAAGTTGTTTTATTTAATTAATTACACAATATTTTTATGAAATTTGTCACATATAAGTTTTATATAAGTCTAATAAGTCTGTGTGCCCAATTTCAGAAAGATTGTTCCGTAATTGACCATAGCTCCCATATAAACCCCTTTTCAGAAAATTACTTTATATAAATATAAATGATAGTGTTAAATTTTACGAAGATCGGTCCATAATTTACCATAGCTCCCATATAAGGCCCTCTTTCGGGAATCACCCAAAAGTGAATAAATTAAAATAAATGTTAGTATCGACTTAATATTCTGTATTCGTATGTTTTATTTTACTGTTAATATAAGTATCGGTCCACAATTGGCCCCAAGTCTAATTAAAGACACCTCCCCGATGTACACAATGGTGTAGGGAATCATATGGTCGGGCTTGACCGACTATATCTTTTTTTATCGTTTTTACTTGTATTTTGTTGTTGCAATGATCACACATCACAATAATGGCAAACCAAAATGTAAGTAAATCAACAGAATTCTATGAATATAGCTAATTTTCATCCTTACAAATGGTAGAACTGGGAAAATATGAAAAAAAATATATGTTTTCTATAAAGTGTATGTGTCAAAAATCGCTGTAAAGATCAAAAAATTCATATCAGTTTAAAGAACTTAAATTTGTAAACAGGAGTTCGAGATAAAAAGTTGTAAATCCGCTTCCGAAAAATCGGTAATCCAAAAAACGGTATAATAATCACTTACCCATACTTATAAATTACAATATGTTACGCCAGCAGTCTACGATGGCTGTTGCGTACAAGTTAACTAATCGACTACATTAGGGTATCACTAGTCGCTTTAAAAGCTACGTGACTATTAACTTTAACATGGCCTTGTCGTAGAAGGAAGTATATTGATTGCCACATTAACGACTACATGGTGTCTCTTTTTTGCACACGCAATCACCTCCACGACAGTGTAACTTTTGTGCACAGACAACCATTTTACTGATATCTTCTATTTGTCTTCTTCACGCTTACCATAGAGTCATTAAAGTGGCAATTGCCAATACGCTTATTGGAGACCGATGGAGAGCGGCAGATGACTATACACCAATGAATCTTACTGTCTCCAAGCGAGTTAATTGCCACTAAATAAATTGTTGCATTCAAGTGTTTTTCCACTATACACGCAAAGAAAAAATATGGTGAATAGCAACCATAATCGAGTACAGTCATATTATGGTTAGATTTTATGGTTGTGTGTTAATTATATTATGGTTAAATGTAGCACAATAATATGGTTGAATCATAATAAAAATATTGTTGATCTGCAACCATATTTTTGTTGTATATGTACCTTATTCATGTATATAACAATAATATGGTTAAATCACAATAAAAATATTGTTGATCTACAACAATATTTTTGCTGTATATATACTTGATTCATATATACAGCAATAATATTTTTAAATCACAATAAAAATATTGTTAATCTACAACAATATTTTTTTTTGTATATATACTTGATTCATGTATACAGAAATAATATGTTGAATCGCAATAACTGTACTTAGCGTCGAGAAACAATTATTATGCCTAAAAATAAATAAAAGCCAATTAATTTAACGTATGGAAGTTTTTATTAAAATTAATTATAATTTAGTTATGTAAAATAAATCACTTTGGTATAAAAAGATAAATTTATCACCTGTGAACGATGAAACCTAAGAAATTTCTTGAATACTCGTAAAAGCTGACACATTTTTTTAGCGCTCTGAAGATAACCAATTATGTAGTTTTCTTTGTATATTATCCATTTAAAATATTTTCACAATATGACATTTATTTCTAATTAAACTTTAATTAAAATAATTTATTTTAAATAATTCACTTTTTTAAATATACATTCAGCATATTTTCTAATACATTTTTAACTTGTCGACAGACAACTTGCTCAATGCAAGAAGCAAACTAAACTGAATAAAAATCAACAAGTATACTTATTGTCAAGTACTAATAATGTATATTTTCAATTCAAAATTACAAACAAAATAATATATTCAGGTATTGAAAATATTTTTTTTGCACATGCAATTTTAACAACAATAATGTGGTTCTAATTTAAACATATTGCTTAATATAATTGTGAGTTGAGAACAAATGTATAATTGCTGCAACAAAATTGTTTTTTAATAAAATATATTCAACAATAAGAATGTTTGCGACGGAAAAATGTCTCTGCAATGAAAATATTATTGTTGGGGCAACCATATTGAGAAATGTTTTTTCTCTGCGTTTAGAAAACTATTTTTCTTTTTTTAATATCAACGTGCAGTGGGACCAAATGCAAAAGCTTTTTTTTTAACAAAAGTATAGTATAATTCTTAGTTTTTCTCTCAACGTTTTTTTTAGAAAAAATATTTTTTCTTTACATTTTTCAAAAAAACTTCAGAAATTTTAATTGATTCTGATTTACACCCTACATCCAGCATTAGTCGAAAATGGTGAATTTTAGAAAAAAAAAATCATGTTTATCGATTAATAAAAAAAAGACAAGCAATTTTTTATTAATTGACGTTGTTTAATTAAAAAATATTATTACATCGATTTTGCGCTAAACTCCTTCCCGCCTTGCCAAAAACAAATGCAGGAGTAAATTTTACAAAGGACATTTTTTTTTTAAATTGGACACAAAAACATTTTATAAAAGCATGTTTTTCTTTATGTCGCCAAGCACTTTTCTGAAATATATATCAAAATCTTTTAAATCGCACTTGATTTGTAGAAGATACGGTTTTTAAACTTTTAATTACTCGAGGTGGTCAACTTTAACACCCTGTAGCTTATCTCTTCTCCTCATATGGTGACTACAAGATAATTTTTCTAAAACTCTAGGTCCTCCTCTACAACTTTCCCAAACATTTCAATTCAATCCAACCAATCTCCAAAAGGAAATACATATTCATTACCAAAAATTTCGCGATTGGCCCCACTGTGTAACGTATCGTATACGTAACGCAAATATATAAATTCTACTACTTAAATTTTATGTCAGAAATTATCATAAAGATTAAAAACAAAACTGCTATAAAACTATATGCATCTAGAAATTTGAAATGGAATTTTAACGAAAATTAAAGGCATTTGATACACTCTAAAAAATATATTTAAAATTACTAAAAAAAACCCAGTAAATTTCCATGTAAAATTAATGACCATGCGTAGATTTCCACAAAATTCTTTTATAAAAAGTAATTACATACTTTTATCTTTAAAAATGCATATAATATTTAGTATTTTGAATGTTGATAAACATGTTTCTGATAAATTAAACAAAAAGTGTGTAATCGTACTTTTTGATGAACAAAATGTATATTGTTAAACATTTATTTAAACAAATTTAATTTTTAAAATACAATTTATTATTACAAACAATTATAAAACGGATAAAAAAAAATAGATTTTAAGACTGGATTAATAAAAGAAGCTAAAATAAGAGTAAAAACTAAGAGCATTTGTAAATAAAAACGATGAATGTAGATCTGAATCTGAAGAAATATACATACATAGATTGGAATTTAACCGTTCTCGAGTTATAGAAGTGTGTCTGCCTAAAGGCTGAGTCGAAATAGTCATGCCCATAAAAAATTAATACGTGATAGAATGAAAGTAAAAGCTTATTCTTATTTAGCACGTTAAATTCCATCTAATAAACTTTTTTTTTATTTAAGACGAAAAAAATTTTAACTAGTGTATCTCCACTTAACTGTAGGTGTGCATGAGTATCCTAACTTAACAGTGAATGCAATCAAGATTTGTGCATGTTTACAGTAACGAGCATTAAAAATGCAACGCTATGTGATATGATCTTTGTTCGCATATATTTTGCTTATAGCAAGTCCTAATGTAACAGTACTAATGTGATTTTATTATTTGTGGTAATAGATACCTGTTGCATATAATTTTGTTGAATATTTTTGTGCGTAACGAAAATTATTGAACATTTAGTAAAAGCAGTTGAAAATGTGAGCGAGCAAAAAAAATGCAACTCTAAACAAATAAACATGATTTTTAAAATTTTGATAAAAATTTTTATTGGAAATGGTTGGAAACTATAGTGTTGTTAAAAAACATGATTTTCTATCGTTGCATATTGTCTAAGATACATGAAATCTACAAATAATATAAATATTTGCAATAAATTCCAATTTTATTAAATTTTGATATTTTTCTGAACTATATTGGACATTTTTCAATAGAGATTGATATTTTTGGAATTATTATTTATTTTGTTAGTTGTTTTAAAACCAATAAACATTTTCTATAAATAAGCGATCAAATATTTATGATAGTTTAGCTTAACTTCATAATTTATAATTGAGTATGACCTTTCGACCGAAATAACGCAACCACTTTCGATCGTTATTGAGATGGAATCAACAGCTATTTTTTTTTTTTTTGCAATGATATGACATTATCGAATGACCTGTATCGCTATAATGTTCAAATATCCCTTGATTTTGGTCCTGGAACAAATTCTAACACAAGGAAAAACAGTTAAGAAATATACCTATTTTGAACTCTTCATATGTTGAAAAATTGAAAGTACATCCTTCGTGATGATTGGACTATTGGACTTGTTTACTATTGGAAATTAATATTTAAGTAGACATTCTTACTTAAACCGTCTAAAATTGAAATATATGGGTTTAGGGTCAAATTGATTCAAGTTATCGTCAAATTAATTCAGTTACCATATTTACATTATTAAATCAACGATTGTTGGCAATAGTAGCTTTGAATGGCCAAATGAGGTCATTCAGATAATATAAAATATCTACTGTTAAATGACTTGTATCAATTGTTACAGGCATGATCGTTTCAATATTGTTTCTTTAAGATAATTTTTTAGAATCTTCATATTAGAACTACATATTAATATTATTTCACTGCAGTTATCAGAATGTTATTCAAAAATATTCGAAAATTCTTAAAAAGTATGGATAAAAGAGTGTTTTCTTAATATTATTAATATCCTTTGTAGTTAAAATTACCTTAAATTTATATATATTGGTAGTAATTAGTGGTAATACTACCAAATTATAGTTTTCATCATTTTTCAATAATTATTTTTATCAAAATTTAAAAAAAATCCGATGATTTTTTAGGAGTTGCATTTTCTTTGCTCCCTTAAATTTACAACTTTTTAAAAAAAATATTATTAACTGTTCGTATGCGTAACAATTTGGAACAAAATGACATACAATAGTTGGCTAAGGCCGCAAAGAATAAAATCACAATAGAATTGGCTAATTTAATGACGTTCTAGCCCTAATCAATACGTTCAAAAATCATATAGCCTAGCGTTGCATTTTTTATGCTCGCTACTGTAGATGTTTTCACTTCTAAAAAGAAGTTTTAGTAAAAAAAAAAAAGAAATCTTGAATTTAGCATGAAAAAATTTTTTGGGCACTTATGTCGAAATATCTTCAAAACTATTGAGCGGATAAAAATTTGTTAGTAAAACGACTTAAAGCCAATTTCATTCCACATATTTTGGTGTATTATTTATATAAATTGTGCATACCTTTCTCTAGTTATAGTGATATATACTCGAGTAAACGTCTTATTATTCGACCTGATGGGAAAAACTGAAAGCAGATTCAAGTTTAGCATGCAGAATTCCATCTAGTCCACATTCCATAAAAATATCAACAATCTGAGTTGGAAGTTGAAATTTGACCAAAATATTATATATGTATGTGCATATGATGTCCCTTTTCATAATTTTAGGCACATTTAAGTGTGCAATAACCTTTGGTTATTTTCGTACAATGCCACAAACAATGTAATAACCGCCCCGAAGGGTTTCGAAAAAAGCGAATCTCAGCCAATAGAATTATTAAATTCTACATTTGAATTATTAGTTAATTAAATTTTTAAAGATATTTACGAAACTTGCTTAAAAATTTTTTAAATAATATAAATGTCTGCATAAATATTTTGTTATGTAATTTTCAGAGTTGGGGGTAATCATTACTTTATGTAGTCTATTACATGCACAATTATAATTAATCTGTAATTTATAATTGGAATTTTCATTTACAATTACAGGTTAATTGTAATTAAAAACTTTAAATTACAAATGCATGTAATTGAAATTGAAAAATTACAATTACAAGTAACTGTAATTGAAAATTCCAATTACTAATTAACTTCGAAATATATAAATTAAAAAATCAAAATCGTATGTTGAATTTTTTTAATAATATTTCTGTTTTTTTTTTGGATTTGAAAGTGTAAATAAATACAATTATTTCCAATAACATTGTAATTGATAATATTCAATTACATTTGCAAGTAAAGTAAAGTAATTTAATTGAAAATGTAATCATTAACCCCCAACTAGGGTATTCACTCGAATATTGTTTGTTCGGTTAATCGACAAATGAAAATCAAATAATTGTTCGATTAAATTAAAATCAAGAATTTCGAGCAACAATTTATTCGAGCAAATTATGCCGATTAATCGAATAATTCGAGTAAAAAAATATTTTTAATATTTCCTTTCTTAACTACTTTTTAGGATGTTTTAATTTTAGTTTCCTAAAAGGTTTAGCTTAGAAACAATGTTTCAAAATTTGTATAGAATGTTTCCAATCTAAAAGTGGTACCATAAATTGGAATTTATTAAAAAAATTGTATTTATTAAAAAGAAACGAATATATGCCTAAATTACAATACGTAGTTAAAGGTCGTTTTTTAATTACAAAATTAAACAAAAATTTAAACGTCACTTTAAAAAATTATAAAGTAGAAATCAAATAATTTTAATATAAATATAATAAATAATAAGAAATAAGTTGAAGGAATTTAAGCTTGATTTGGAAAAACATATTTTTGGTTCTACGAATGAAAGTACATAGTTTATATAACAACAAATGCTCAGTCTGGTGTAGAGGATGTGATGGTTTGAATGAAATTTGTAATACAGACGGAATTTGGACTTAAAATTCAGTTTAGCATGTAAACTCGTTCTTTATGTTAAGAATAGCTAAACCACTTTATCTAAAAAAAGGATCCAAAGTGCTTTTTCTCATTTTCAAAATGAAACTAATAAATATATTTTCGCATATCTTTCACAGCCTAACGGACAAAAATCCAAATAATATTTGTGTAAAATATTATAACAAAAATAGGAAGAAACGAGAAATAAAATATTTTATATTTTGGTAGAAATTGTGGTTTAATTCAAAATAGAGCCAATTATAATTCCTACGCGTATATTTGGGATAAAAAATTATTTATTTTAAATTTAGAATAAATTTGTCTATTAAATGGAGAAAAGTAAGTAGTTCTAACTAAATGTATATTTGACTAATTTATTATACAAGTTGATATAATTTCTTATATTTTTACACTGATATTGTTAAACATTTTTCCACAAAATGGAACTAAGACATTGTCTCGAGATCACTACAAAACAAATAAGAGTAAATTATCTTAAAAATTTTATACATTTGTATAATTTTAAATGATCATATTTTAAATATTGAACATAATTGAACAATGAATTATAAAACCTTATACCCAAAATAAATCTGGGTTTAGTAGATCTTCGATACTTAAAAATATTGTACAAACATTTTGTATATAAATGAAAACCTCTGTTGTTGTGTGTCCAAATTAAAAAGCGAGGTTATGAAACAAAATCGTAAATTATTCCAAAATGGATAAAAACTCATCATTAGTTTTAATTTTTATCAAAGGTATTGATAATTACCTTTAAATGGGAATCATTTTTTTCACAGTGTAAAAACTAGTCATTTTATACCGTCACAAAAGTTACAAAAAGCACTTTGGACTACCCTTAATATAAAATTTGGTTCAAATTGATAGACCAAATTTGTTAGACCTATATATTAAATATAGAGAAACAACGGCATTATAAAAGCAAAAGAAACAAACATTCATAAATATTTACGCAAATTTTAATTTTATATTATTTTGGAAAGACTATTTCTTATTTTAAGCTATATTTTTGTTTTCTTTTTTGATAAGCATTGAAAAATCGAGTAAAATTTTAGAGTATAAATTAATCGAATAACTCGAGTAACTTAAAAGTTTTATTCGATTATTCGAGTAACTTAAAAACTGCATTTTCGAGTTATTTGATTATTCGAACAATGAAAAAGTCGAGTAAAATGAATACTCTACCCCCAACCCTGGTAATTTTGATATACATATACATTTTTCAGTTTGCAAATACGACATTGTTTTATGGTACATATCATTTAAATAAGAATAACTGTATCCAAAAAGCTCTATCATGGCATATAATATTTCATAATTCATTCAAGTTTATTAATCACTGGATTAAGAAATTTAGCAAATTCCCTGTCTGAGTATATTTACAATTTTTCGAAACTTTGAAGTCCTTTTGAGAAAAAATTTTACGTCATGGAGAAAAACTGGGTATGCAGCTTTATTATGTACGAGTTCTAGTTAGATAAATATATCGATTTTTTCATAACTGATTTTTTTTTAATTGTCTAAAGTGTTATAAAATAATATTAATAAAACATAAAGCTGATTCAGGTATACATTTTTTAATATTTTATTTAAAAAATTTGTACAAAATGTCTTTTAGATATGCCGCAGTATGTAGACAAATTACCTTAATTTTATATTTTTCGGTTTATAATGAGAACTAGAGTCAATTCAAAAAAATTGGCTTAGAACTTCACGAATACGTGTATTCAAATTGAATGAAGAATTTGGAATCATAAAATCAGTGTTGCCCTCTGTTATTATTACTTTTATTTTTTTCTTGATCATATAAAAATTCGATGATCTAAAAGATTTTATAAATTGCAATCAATAATTTTAGTTCAATATATTTTTTATTTATTTGATGTGTTTCGAGAAAATTGCTACTGAAATACTAAAAACTAGTCAAATTTATAAATAAATTAAAAAAAAAACAATAAACAACAAAAATTACTAAACCTGATTCCAGATTAAAAATTAGCGCATAAAGAAACGTTATTCATTATCAAAAATAAAATAAATAAAAATGTTATAAGCGGTCAAAGTCGACTTTGTGATACACTAAACTATTGCTCTTCATTTATTAGATATTCAGATGTATATAAGTCTTATATAGGAATTATGATCAATAATGGACCGATTTCCATATGACTTGGTGCGAATTTTCATGCATTTATATTTATACTAAGGCAACATTTTAAAATAAACTATATTAAGGAGTGCGATCGAAAAAATCTTAACACACGTTTTGCCACATAACTTTTTTCGGAATCAATATTGGAAAATATTTTTGATCTAGTTATCATCGAAAAATACGTCTGTTATTATTATTAATAACAGACGTAATTAATGTTGATTTGTCGTGAATTTCATCAAAATTAGTGACGAAAAAGATTTACGTGCTACAAATTATTAAAAAATTTCAAAAAAATCCAAATAGGTCCTACAAATAATTCGCCACAGAATTAAATTTCTGCCGTCAAACTGTTTCTAATGTTATTAAACAGTATCAGGAGAATTTGACCATTGATATGAAACCTGGTTTGGAAAGAAAAAAAGCACCACATGAACAGCGTTACCGTTTGGCGACTTTAGTCGCCATTTGCCCCTTTTTCAACCACCTGGCCACTTTTTTGGCCCCTTTTTTAAATGGCAACTAAATGGCGACTTTTTAAGACTGTGTGCTAAATTACGATAAACTAAGTTGTTTGAAATATATCGACCCATTATATATTAATTTCAACACAGTATAGTGATATACTGAAATGAACTGAAACTGTTAGTAATTAAAAATAATAATAAAGTTTATGAACAGCTATTTATATCATCATATGCCAAATTTTTTGGACTGGATTGCAAAAATAAAAAAAAGATTCGATGAATACTTATATCCTAATTTAAATTTTTACATTCCTAAGAGCAATCCCTCGGGGGAACGTGTTTTTTACTAAATTATCAAAAACAAGAAATAGTTTATCTAACAGACTTATGACAATACTTGTGAATTCATGCGTTCCATTCTAAATTTGAAAGTCTAGAATACGAGTAAGAACTCCTACAAAAGTACAGGAGTTTAACTAATTAAAAGAGGATTGTGTGCTAAATATTTTTGTGAATAAATCTTTAGTTTTGCAATAATAAAAATTATTGTAAAATAATAATAAATTATTTTGTTATTAATAAAACTGAATTTTGTAGTTTTTCTAAAAATACAATAATTTGTTGTTATCCAATAAACAAATTTTAAGGAGTTTTTAGGTTTTAAAGTAGTTGGCCCCTTTTTTTCAAAAAATCCCCTTTTTGGCGACTTTTTATTTGGAAATCCCCTTTTTTGGACACTTTAAAAATATTCAACGGTAACGCTGCACATGAAATTGGAAAAGCCAAAAAATTGAAAGCTTATTGAAAGGAACTCCAAATACATCTGGTAGAAAAGCAGCTCAGTTATCTCAGTGCTTCGACTATTTGGTGCGAAAATTTGAAGCCAATGCAGAGTTGATAATATATAAAGTCCAAAAAGTTCCAAACAGGAATGCTGCAAAAAATTTAGAAGCCAAGAATAGGACACGGATATTAAAACCAAATTTCATACAAAAATACCCAAGTTGTATAATTGACGAAGAAACGTATGTGCTGGCATAATTTTCGCAGCTTATGTGTCAAAACTTTTTTTGTAAATTCTCGAGGCAATGTTAAAGAAAGTTCAGGACCCAAAAGCAGAAAAAATTTCCTAAAAAATTCCTGGCATAATAAGCTTTTTGCAGTTGCGGCAAAACAGGAAAGTCATTTGTTACATTCGGCTCTATAAATACCAAAATATACATCAAAGAATATTTGCAAAAAAAAACTTCTTCTTTTCATAAGAGAGCACAACGTCCACACATTTCCGATTTGGTATCATGTCACTAGGGTAAGAAAGTTCTAGAGTAGAACCAAAACAATAACATAGTTTTTGTACCACATAATCGGTCAAGCCCGACCATATTGTGCATCAAAATTCGGGGAAAATCTTTTATACGACATGTGACCATTTGTGAACCGATATTTGTATAAGTTGTATATTCATGCGCTTTAGGGTGATTTCCGTAAGTGAGCTTTATATGGGAGCTATGTTCAATTATGAACCAATCCTCATACAATTTGACACTATATTTCTGCTTATATAAAATGTATTCATGTCAAATAGTAACATCATACAAACGTTAGAATGAGATTTCTGAATGGTAAGGTGATTTTTGGAAGATGGGTTTTTGTCCCCATACAAATCAAGGCACTTTAATGTATATAGAACGTACCAAATATTGCTATACATTTAAGATCGTTAAACTACTATTCCAGGAGGATATTTGTATGGGAGCTTAGTAAAATAGTACACCGATTATAACTGATATTAATAATTACAATTAATAATTATTGGCACCAAATTTTTTGGAATTATCTGCAAAATTATTTCTACTTAATGGTCTCAGTAAGTGATTTTGTGTCGGCGTTAGAAATATCCACACAAACGCACAATATGCCAACTACCATGGCGGTGTAGGTTATATAAATGCATTATCAATTTTGTTGATACAATTTTTTTTTTTTTTTTTTTTCATATTTAATGTCATCTTTTTATAAAAAACTGTGATTCAGATAGAAAATTACTTGAATAGATATTTATTAAACGATCGAAAACAAACTCGCATTTACATGAAAATCCGCTCCCTATTTATGACGATTTTAACCATTTTGAAAAAGAAAATATGGTGAATAAACGATGCACCTTGGTCTCAAATCGATTTTTTTGGAAATAATTCTGTAACTTGTGAACCGTTAGTGATATGTAAATAAAATTTCGCATGGTTAGCTGAGGTGTTTCCGAAAAACCAGAAAAACTTTGAATTTTAAAAATATTTTCGAGAAATAATGTTAATATTTGCAGCCAAATAAAATTTAAACCAGTAAAGGTATTCCAATGAAATTTTGTGACAATATAGATAAAAACAGGGAATTATCGAATCGAAATTCCAGTCCAGGGAAAACTTGTTTCAATATTTGACTTTTTTTATTAAAATGGTCACCCTGCCGTTGAAAAAGGCGTGGCTCATTAGATACAGCGGGTGCCATAAATAAGTAAACAAAGTAGTATCTTGAACTCAATTGGTTCTTTTTCAAGTTGTAGATCGAAGATATCAAAAGTAACATATAATTATAAATTACATTATTACATTACTTCTTAGTGAACGTGACTGTTTTTAAAGAAGTCTATAAAATCAATGTTCCATAAATAAGTAAAAATGGCTTCTGACATTAGTGCCAAACGTGTTGGTATAGTGACATATATTCTACATATCCCTGGACAAAATTAAGAGGTTTTAGTAATAATTAAGTCTTGATGGTGGAGTTAATTATTACTAAAGATGGGAGGTATATTGATTTTGTCATTCCGTCTGTAACATGTCGAAGGAATCATTTAAGACCCCACAAAGTATATATTTTCTGGGTCCTGGTTGAATTCTGAGTCGATCTAGCTATGTCCGTCCGTCTGTCTCTCCGTCTGTTGAAAGCAGGATAGAGCTCGAACGGGGCAAAGTAAGGAGACGAAATTTGGCACAAATATTTATCTTATATAAGGTTTGTTTGGTATTAAGCAAAATCGGTTAATAAACAAAAAAGTTATGGGCTAAAAACTAGAAACACAGGGTGTCCGTGAAATACTTTTCTGCTGATATTTCTTCAATAAAAGCACGTACGCCAACGAAATTTTTTATACTTGGTAGATCGACATAAACTTGGAAACCAAAAATGGGCGTGGTCCGCCCACTTTACCGCCCACCTCCCATATATGGTGAAAATCAACGAAATTGTGTTCACATAGTTCAAGGATCAATGTAAAGCGGGAAACAAAAAATGGGCGTGGTCCGCCTACTTTACGGCCGAATATATTCGCGCTTGTTTTTTATTAAATTTTATGCAATTTATATTGGTGACACATCTGGACTTTTAGTAGGTCACTGAAATGTTAATTATTTTCTCTGCTATATATTTTGAATCAAATTCACCCTAATTTATAGGTGAATTTTCCTACTATAGGATAAAATCCACAAAAAATAAACAAAATCTTTTTGGAACTTTATACCTTTTAACAGATTTAGGTTAATATGGGATTTTATTTTACCTTTGTGTACCACTTTTTTTTCCTATTTTATAAATAGAAATGTATTTCTAAACCATAAGCCCTTTCTGCCGGACTTAAGTATTGGTTTTCCATACTTAAAAGTTAAAGTTTAAGTATTTTAGAGATATAAGTACGTATAGCCTACATTATTTTTCATGCGAATCATAGGTTATTCAATCCAGAGACTTATTTTCTAGATTTTTCATATTTTTAGATATAATTTGCATAGAACGTCATCAAATTTTTTGGGTTTTATTATATTTATGTATAAAATTTTCCGTATGCAGAAAGCTAAATTGATATCTACTATTTTTGTAGTGATTCTTAGGCGTTTGCGAGAGTAATAGCGGTCAACGCGTTCATTGTGTTTGAAGTATTTAGCCACCTTGAAAATAAAGTGGCCGTTTTATTAAAGATTTTTGAATTTAAAAAAAAAAATACGCGAGGTGACCAACTTTGGAGGTCTACCCTCTACCCCCGTGACCCGCTAGGAGCCTATACTCCTACAAATCAACTTTGTAATACCTCAGCTCTGACCACGCGAAATTTTATTTAAATATCTTCAATAGATAGACATTACTAAATCAATGTATTAGCTTAAAATGAATGTGTTTCCATTGTTTTCATACGTATAATACTCTCTTCACCTTTAATGGTGTAGGGTATAAATTCCATTATGGTATATGGGCCATTATCAAAATTTTTTTAACCTGGCTGAAACTGACTTAAATCCTTAATAAGTGGTAATGATATTTTAAACAAATTGGTTACAAATCTGAACTCGCAAGACTTGAAACTAATAGAGTGCAACATTTTAGCACAATAGGTTTCTTTTTAAAACCATGATTGTTGTTCAAAGTTCAAGAACATAGAAAAACGGCTAAAAACAACTTAAGTTTTTCACATTCCTTTATAATTTTTGTTCGCGCGTTTATACTTTTTCATCTCATTCTATCATAAGTAAACTAATCGGACTTTACAGATAAATTCTGCATCATCAATTAAATACAGGGTAGTCAAGTTTTGATGACAAAATTTTTAGTTTTTAAAATTTTTGGGCGGGTTCTGTGCGCCCCTCAACCGAATACAAAATTTTGGATAGGGATTTATTTTTGTTGTAATTGTGAGTATTTTGCGCTATATCCCGTTGATGTGCCCGAAATAGTCAACGTAGTAGATAGTCTCAAAGTTTGGAAAACAAGTGCGAAAATTTTTCAAAAAGTCAGTTTTTCGCGAGGCACATTCTCAGTTTTATTTCATGCAATGGCATGCGTGAACTTAGTTTTTTGTCATTTTACATAACAAAATCGGAGGAGAATTAAAAATAAATTGAATACAAGAATTTTATGGACTTTTTGAAAATTATGCAAAAATTGCACGTTTTTTTTTTTTTTGTATTTTTATATAGAAAATTGCAATTTAAACAAATATTAGATATATAGATATACGAGTGGCGATAAATATAATTGATTGGGATCATAAATTTAAGTCAAATGTCGTTGATAGTTGAAAACGGAACAGTTTTGTCAAAACACATTTCGCTAAGGCACATCGTGTGGACAGCATGAAATTAACTATAATTGACATAATTAGTAGGTGTTTATTATGCTTAAAAAAAATTCGGAGGCGCGTCAAAAAATTTCGAAAGATAAACATTTTATGGACCAAAAAATATTTACTTCTGTTAAAAAAGGATCACAATATTAAAAAGCATCTATTTGTAATAAACTCTAACAAAATATATTTTCAATCGATATATGGAGAAATAACTTAGATTCGATCCCAATTTTTCGCAAAATTTAAGAAAATCGCGATTTTTATTGAAAATACATTTTTTTTAAATTTTACTAGGAAACCCTAATACCCACAAATACCATCAAACATTGAAAATATAATAAATTTTCTTTAATAACTCAGTAGGTTTTGATATTACGTGTAATTTTGACAAGAATTGTACATAAACTTCTAGTTTATAAAATTTTTTATATGTTTAACTCACATGAAATGATTAACGCGAACTGATTCTACATGCATTCGAGTCACTTTATATGTATACAAAAGGATTTTAATGTGCCATCAAAAAAAAATTAATATTTTTTTGAAGGGCTAAAATCAAAAATTTTTGATAATGGCCCTTTACATATGTATATCCAAACTTTAATTTAAACAAAATAAATATCCTATTCAAAAAAATAATATCCATAAAAATTAATTTAAATTGTCATTTCTTTCATACTTTCACTGTCCTCAAAAAATAGACACAGACACACATAATTTCTCTGTTAAAAATTTTATTATATAATTAACATTCTTGCTAAACAGTTTTGCAGTATTAAATAAAAATGATTTACGATTATTTCTAAATATTTTGTTAATAAAATCAACCTTAAATTAGAATAAATTATGCCAGAAATCAACTAAAAATAACAACAATGCACAGTGGGGCAGAATCGAAATTTTTTGTAAATAAATCTGTAACTTCTGATCGGCTGATTGGATTTGCATGAAATTTGGTATAGGCGTAGAAGAGGAGTGTACAATGTTAAGTTTTTGTTTCTCGTCCAATTTAATTTTTTTATACATTATTCTAGCCACTGATAAGACCTACAAAAAACATGCTTGCATGCCCCATTTATCTCTTATAGTTTTTGAGTTATTTGCGTTTGAATTTTTAAGTACCTCAATTTTGCATGTTCTTTATCCAGTTTTTTTCATATATTGTGTTTCCGACCAATTTTGTTTATTTTTTCCTTAAATAATTAAAGAACTATTAACTATAATTATCTATTGAATAAAAGAAATTTGAAGTCGATATCTTTACCGAGTCCAAAAATAAATGATTTTGAATTTAAAAATTGCAAAAATTACGACTTTTTGTGTTTTTTTGGCCGAAAAAGTATCTACACTCTTTTTTCTCTAAAATAAAATTTTCTTTAACAACATATAATAATTGTATACTTTTATGAAAGATATCTTCACGTAGAAGACTTTAAAATAAAAAGTAAGTCCAATAACTCAAGAAGTCATGGTACACACCCTCCCGAATTTTACCCATTTTATATGAAAGTTTTGACTTTAGTCTATATTTTCTCAAATCCCAAAGCATGAATCGACAAACGGAATGCATTTCAAGAATCTTTCATATGTTGTTAAAAGTCTTCAATCAAAATCTACGGGACTTCGGAAAAATTTGGATTTTATAGCCGAAAATGTGAAAAAAAAAACATTTTTGGGATTTTTCGCACTTTTTTGGGAATTGTGGAATTCCTTTTACAAAAATCTTAAAGTTTTTTTTTTTTCACTTTCTCATTTTATACGGTAAAGTTTATATCCACCAAAAATTTCGTTAAGATAAAATTTCGTACAGATAAAATATTTGTAGTTTCTCAAAACAAAAAAAACAACACTTTTTTACAAAAATATTATTTTAACTGCAAAAATCAGAAAAAAATATAAACTTGATTTTTTCATCAAAATTACATTGCTTAGCTGACATAATTCTTCGTTATACAGAGAAAGATTGAAATTAATATCTTTTACAGAACCGAAACTATGTCAATTTAGGGTTTTATAAGTCACGGAAAATTCCAAAAACATTGTACTATTTTGGATGTAATAACATAAATAATTTGTCCCCGTAGCCAATGTTCGAATGTGTGTTTGTGCAAAAATGGAAATTTTAATGACCTTTAAAACTTTAAGGTGGCATAGTTTCGGTTCTGTAAAAGATATTTATTTCATTATTTTTCTGTATAACGAAGAATTATGTCAGTTAAGCAATGTAATTTAGATGAAAAAAATCGAGTTTATACTTTTTCTGATTTTTGCAGTTAAAATAATATTTTTATTTATTCGGCCAAAAAAACACAAAAAGTCGTAATAATCAGAAGATACAGATTTATTTCCAAAAAATTTCGATTCTGCCCCACTGTGCAATGTTAGTAAATTGTTGAACTGAAAATAGTGTTAATATCGTATCGACGAACAGAGTAAATTAATATTTGCCATACTAATTTAGATTTAAGTTCTAATTCCCCCGCCACAACAGACACACAAACCTAATAACGAAAAAAACAGTTTAGAGTGAAACAAAAAGAAGTTTAAATGAAAGACTAAAATTTATGTAAATTAAATAAATAGAGCCACTATCATCAAATAAATATAAACAAAATATGTGGTTTAAAAGCAACTTTTTTTTAGTTGCTCTTTCTAATAAAAATATTTAAATATAAAAAAATAACAAAAATAAACTTGATTTTAAAAGTTTGGGATTTGTATTTAATTAAAATAATTATGATCTGAATGATGCTGTTTGATGTTAATAAAAACAAAGAAGATGAGATGAATTCCACTGACTTATTAACTTAGTAGGCTTATACGTCAGTAGAAGTGTCAAACATACATAATGACATACATAATATATTTTTCTATATTATTGTGTCAAAATTCACACCCAATTGGAGAAACACAACATAGACGCCAGACGTCACAACCTTTTAGAATTGTTACAATTAAAATTAAGAATATTTGGAGATAAAAAGCTTTAAAGCCTTGTTTTGGTAGCTTAATATGTAGATGTGAAAAAAATTAGTAAGTTACCAAATAAGTTCGAGATATGTATGTTGTTGAAACCAAATATCAAAACAAGTTCAATATTTTATAATTTTATCGATTTTTTTTTCTTTATTTATATTTATTCTATAAAATTATTTTTTTCAACTTTGGTTCAGGAATTTTTTTTTTATATGTTGTTATTGTTATTTTTTAGCTAATATTTGTTGTTGTGCTTCTTTGTTGTGTTATTTAGCAAATTAAGAAACAAAAATGTATAAAAGCCTGATATTTAGTTAAAATCTTGTCATTCGTTAATTTAACTTTTAGTGATTTAATTTTGTTAAGAAAGAAAAAAAAAACATTTTAATTTTAATTATAAATCTATCTAAACGTTTTAACTATAATTATTATATAAAATTATTCTGAATTATAAAGAACAAAATTAAAAGAGAAAAAATGAAAGTTATTGCTGTTTTGTGTTTATTTGCTGCCCTTGCATATGCCGAAGAAGTTAAATTAATTTCAAATGAAGCCATGGTAGAATTTGATGGCAAATTTCATTACCAGTAAGCATTAAATTACAAAGTTAAATATATAAAAAAAAAAAAAACTACACAAAATCAGATACCATAAAGAATTGAAAAAAATAAGATAACTATTCAAGATCAAACATTTTTAGAGACATTTTAAAAAGTGCAACAATAATTAAAAAAGAAGGAATATTTATAGATATAGTGTTGGTGTTTATGAAGAAATCTAAACTAAATATGTAAAATTATCTTAAATGTATGAAATATTCAATATGAATTGAATATTTCATACATTAAAATACAACAAACGATGAATATATTATGTGATTAAAGTAACAGTTTATTTAAGGTGTAATAATAATAATGGCCTCATATGTATGGAGACAAAATAAGAACTCACATGAAAATTTGATACACAACCTTTCGTTATTAATTTTTGTCCATAACATTTTAAAATTTATAAAAATAAGAGTATTTTGATGACAAAGACGTTTAAGTTCTTCTCACAAAATAAAAACAAAAAAATCTGTCAGATATTCATATATAGTCAAGACCTTTCGTAGATAGATTTTATGTCACTGCGATTTATATTTATATAATACTGATTTGTGTCAAATTTTGTGGGATTTATTCCCATTAAAGTGATTTTGTAAAGAGAGGTTAATACGTAATTGACAAATTGCATTAAAATGTTTTTATATTTAAGAGATTTATGATCATTAAACGCCCATTTCGGAAGGACATTTATATGGGGCCTATGTGAAATAATGAACCGTTCGTAACCGATTTCGTCCTTGGTCTACAGTACACAGGTTTCCAAATTTCATTTATTTATTTTAAAAATTGCGATATTTAGTTTGATTACAAAGTTTATATGGACGGACATCATTAAATCAACTCAGAAAGTAATTCTATCTAAATAAATTAATCTGGGTCGTAAACCAATATCTTTAGATATTACAAACATCAGCATAAATACATAATAACTTCTCCACCAGAAAAAAATGCTTTTTTGCCGAAATCCTTATAATGGTATTAACCTAATTACTGTTTCATTATACCCTACACCACCATAGGTGTTTGGGGTATTATGCGTTTGCGCTGATATTTGTAACGCACAGAAAAAATTATCGGACCTCCACCTTTAAGTATACCGTTTGACTCAGAATCACTTTCTGAGTCAATTTAACGATGTCCGTCCGTCTGGCTCACTGGCTGGCTGTCTGTCCATGTAAACCTTGTGAACAAGGTATAATAATTATTTTAACACAAAGACGAAGCCTATTGAAATTGGTTATGATCGGTCCATTATTTTACCTAACCCCCATACAAATGTCCTCCCGGAATAGGGGCTTAACTATCATAAATGCCTTAAATATAAAAATATATCAATGAAACCGTTACAAATGAGTTTTGTATAAGTATTAATCTTTGTGCCAAATTTCATCAAGAGCGGTCCATAATTGACCATAGCTACCATATAAATCCCCTCTTCCGAAAATCACTTTAACGTGCATAAATCCCATACGAATGATAGTATCAAGTTAATATTCAACACAAATAAGTTTTATATATCAATGTTTGTTCTATATTTGTATAATTTATTTTACATTTAGAAAAGTATTAGTCTACAATTAGCCACAGGTCTCGGAAACAAAAAATGAGCGTGGTCCGCCCACTTTACCGCCCAACTCCCATATAACGAAAATTTTGAAAAAGTTGATGGTGGGTATATAGATTCGGCCAAGCCGAATATAACATTCTCGCTTGTTAAATTTTTAATCACAGTGCATACAAGTAAAAAATCCAATTCTTTTTGGCAGAAATTCCAAAATAATCATTGAAGAAATTGTAAATGGTAACAGACCAAGTAATCAAGATCTTATGTATATTAAAATATATAATTTGGAAATTGCGAAAAATTCCATATTTTTCGTATTTCAGCACAAACACATCTTCGAATATTAGCTACGGGAACAAATAAATTTTTTAGTTATGGCTTTTTTTAGAAATTTCTGTAGCTTTAAAGTAGCGTAGTTTCGGTTCTATAAAAGATATTAATTTCAATTTTTTCCTATATAATGAAAAATTCTGTTAGTTAGGCAGCATAATTTACTTCATTATATTTGCAGATTCATGATTTGTGATTTTAGAAAATACAAACTAAAGTCAAAACTTTCATATAAAATAGTTCAAATTCGCGAGGGTGTGTACCTAGACCGCTGGGGTTATTGGGCTTGTTTTCTATTTTAAAATTATCTTTCTGAAGATACCTTTCAGGAAAGTATAAAATTGTTATATGTTGTTAATGAAAATTACATTTTATAGAAAAAAAAGTGAAGAAACTTTTTCGGCCAAAGAACATAAAAATCGTAATTTTTGCAATCGTTTATTTTTGGATATTCTTTAATAGTTAAGAAAATAACTCATAAAATCGGTCAGAAATACTGGGTATATATGAAAAAACTAGACCAAAAACTTGAAAAATTAAGGTACTTAAAAAATTAAATGAAAATAACACGAAAACTATAACAGATAAGTATCACATTTTGTATAGACTTTGCAGAAATATTTGTAATTAAAATAAATAATTGGCCTAAAAATATACATCTTTTACTTTTATTCTTTTGCCTTATTAAATCACTTTAATGCACAAAATTAGTATTGATTTAGCATTGGCGTGACTGGTTCTTATATGGATGCCATGTTCAACTATGGTACGATCAGTGAAATTTTAATGTAAGACCTATACTTAAATATACTTTATTTGTACTTCATTTTATCTTTATACAAAGATTTATAAAGGAATTATACGGGGGAAAGTAATTTTCGGGTGTGGGTCTTATATTGGAGTTATGATCAATTTTGAACCCATCCTCTCGAAAATTTATTGATACGTTTTTTGTTTAGACAAAAACTTCCATTTTAAAAAATGCATTAAAATACAGTGATATTTAAGACAATTATAACCTTTGACCCATTTACGGGAAACATTTTATATGAGGCTCAGTGAAATAATAGTTCGATTATAACCATTGGCCCAAGAAGAGCTCACGTAGGTTACCTTTAATATTATTATTATCTCAAATGTTAGTTTTTGATGTACAGACAGCCGGGCGACACACAGTGGTGTCAAAAGCTAATTTTTTGGTAATAAATCTGTATCTCCTAAACTACTGGTTAGATTAAATTGAAATGTATGAAAGAGTTTCAGAGGAGGACCTAAGCTTTGAGAAAAATCATTCTGTAGTTACCCTGTGATAACACAAGGAAATCTACAGGGTATCAAAATTGACTACCTCGAGTATGTAAAAGTTAAAAAAAATCGTAACTTATACAAATTTGATTTGAATTTTTGATTTTTTGACTCGACTTTCTTTCTTTTTTAATTGTTTTTTAATGGTTTTTGCAGGAAAAAAAGATCGATATGTATTTTATATATTACATAAGAAATAATGGCGAAAATATTATGCTAATATGCTTTTATATGCAATTAAAAAAAGTCATTTAAAAAATTTACTTTTTTATGAAATCTGCTCTCCTGCATTCGTTTTTGGCCGGGCGGGAAGCAGTTTAGTGTCAAATCGTTCTAAATATATTTTTTTATGAAATATCGTCAAAACATTTAAAAAAGCTCGCGTGACATTTTTTTTATTAAGCGATAAAAAAAATTTAACTTTTTCCAAAATTCACCATTTTCGACCAATGCCTGATGTAGGGTGCAGGCCTAAATCAGTTCAAATTTTCTATATTAGCCTTTTGTGAAACCTTGTCTTTTGAAATATATAGAGAAAACAATTTTTTCTTAAAAGGAACTTTGAGTAAAAAGTGAAAGAATTGTACTATATTTTTGTTAAAAATTGCCATTTTTCATACTAATTTCAGAGAGTTGACTTTGAATATTTTTCACGTCTAGACGAATTGAGATAATCCAAAAATTCTTTCAACATATTATTTTGAAATATATAACAAATTACAAAATATTTTATAAAAATGTTTACCTCATATACTTCAAGACTAATTCCCGAAAAACAAAAGAAAGTCGAGGCAAAAAATCAAAAATTCAAAATTCAAGTGTAAATATCTTTTTAACTGTAAGAGATAACTTAGGTGAGTAAGCTTGTTTTTTCTTTATTTTGCCAAGTACTTTACAGAAATATAAAAATCTTTAAAATTGGTCTTCATTTGTAGAAGTTACGATTTTTTGAAACTTTTATATACTCGAGGTAGTCAATTTTGATACCCTGTAGCTTATCTTGTGTTATCATAGGGTGACTGCAATATGATTTTTTCTGAAAGCTTAAGTCCTCCTCTGCAACTCTTCCATACATTTCAATTTAATCCGAGCAGTAGTTTTAGAGATACAGATTTATTACCAAAAAATTTTCGTTTGACCCCACTGTGCGGCAATGGCTGCACCTATGATTTAGATACTAAGAGTGTGGAAAAGTAAAATGTTTAAGTATATGAGGTGAATAAAATTACAATAGCTCATAAGGCTACATAAATTTTTGACAATAGAATTAAAAAATATCAAAGTCGTAAAATAAATAATAAATTAAAATAATTTGAAATTGTAGTCGGTCAAGCCCGACCATATGATACCCTACACCATTGTGTACATTATAATTCGGGGAGGGGTCATTTATTCGACTTGGAGTCAAATGTGGACCAATACTCATAAGTGTAAAATAAAATATACGAATACAGAATATTACGTTGATGCTTATATTACGATATGAATTTATTCACTTTTGGGTGATTCCCGAAAGAGGGCCTTATATGGAAGCTATGGTAAATTATGGACCGATCTTTGTAAAATTTGGCATTATCATTTATGTTCATACAAAACTTATTTTTGTCGAATATTAACTTGATACTAACATTTTAATAGGATTTATGTCCGTTAAAGTGATTTTCTGAAAAGGGGTTTATATGGGAGCTATAGTTATTTATAGACCGATCTTTTTAAAATCGGCACACTTATTAAGACTTATATGAAACGTATATGTGCCAAATTTCATTAAAATATTGCTATATTTAAAGGATTTATGATCGTTAAACCCTTTTCCGGGAGGACATTTGTATGGGGGCTAGGTGAAATAATGGACCGATCACCAATTTCAATAGGCTTCGTCCCTGGACTATAAGAAACCTTTGTACCGAATTTCATTGATTTTAGTTCAAAATTGCGTCCTGTAGTTTGATTACAAGGTTTACATGGACGGACAGACGGTCAGACGGACGGACGGACGGACGGACGGACATCGTTAAATCGACTCAGAAAGTGCTTCTAAGCCGATTGGTATAAATTAAGGTGGGTCTTAGACCAATATTTTTGGGTGTTACAAACATCAGCACAAACGCATAATACCCTCCCCACCTATGGTCGTGTAGGGTATAAAAATATTAATAAATATAAGCGCCGATACAAGTCACTTAAGTCGATGGCGGCTGAACTCTTAATAAATATTCGGCGGCAACTCTTAGCCGACTTTGCGCCGATCGACTTGTTTCTCTGATCGAAAGTTTAGAAGAAATTTGTATTATAAGATTTATTCCGAAAGAACATAAGAGGTATAAAATGTATTATTATTCATAATCTAGGACCACAACTGAAAAATTTTAATTAATTAATCTTCATAAATTTCAAACGGTATTTTTTTTTACCAAAGGAGTAAATTCAGAATTTGAATTTGAGTCGATAGAGCAACTTAAATATTTTTTAGCATTTAGCAAATTTTTAATTAAATATTCAAAATTTAAAATTGCGACTTGTACTTTGTTTACAAGAAAATATTAATGCAACTATAACTGAAGAGATTTTACACTATAAAACTTTGTATTCATATTAAAAATATTTTCAAATGTATTATGTTGTAAATACCTTTAATATTTTGTGTATTGAAATTTAGAATTTTTTTGAAACATAATTAACTTAAAGCAAAATTCGGCACACTTTTTTATTTGTAGTTCTATTTGTATCAATCCTATTAAAGAAAATAAAAAAATATTACATTTAATAATACTTTCCTTAATACATTTTTTAATATGTATTTTAGGTAATGAAACTCTGGTCTATTAGCCAGAGTATTTTAGTGTAAAACCCCCTTAAAGCCTAAGCCACTCATATAAACATAAATGCCAATATTTTTTATTATTTCATCAATGTATTGTTAATTATCTATTTCAACTCAATTTCTTTTAGTTACGAATTGGGAGATGGTTCAAAAGCCACACAGGATGGTTTTTTAAAACAAGTTGATGCCGAGCATGATGGTGAAGCTATTGAAGGTAAATTTGCGTTTATTGCTGATGATGGTCATGAATACTCGATATCATATACTGCTGATGAAAATGGTTATCGTCCTATTGGTGCCCATTTACCAACTCCACCACCAACACCCGAATCTGTGCTAAAAACTTTGCAATATTTAGCAGAACATCCCTACCAAAAGCCTGAAGGAAGAGTGTATTAAATATATTCATTTGTATTTTTAGAATTAAACCTAAATGTGATTTAAGATATAATTATGTTGTTACAAAAAAAAAAAAAAAAAATGAAAATAATAATAAAAAAATTATAGAAAAAAATAAAAGGAAAGATTTGCGTGATTGTTAAACAAAGTGATAGAAGTGATAGAATAACAAAAACAATTATATAATACATATGTATGTACATTAAATGACTGATAATAAAGAAAATAAATTGTTTAAATATTTAAATATTTAGTTGTGAATGAATTTATTACAACAATAACAATACAAAAATAATTTTTATTTTTTATTTTAATTTTATGAATATATTTTTTGGTTTTTTGAAAATACGTCACGTTTCATGCGAAAGAATGGTAAAATATAAAATATAAAAACAAAAACATTATCAAAATGACCAAAAGTTTATTCACCTGTCAACACTCTATGAACAATAAAATTGAAATAATAAAATTATCATTAATAGACAAAAATCTTTGCTAATAATTTTTGAGTCGAGCATTGTGAACGTGTTTGCTTTATTTTGTGCAAAATATAGAAAGAAAAAAATTAAAATTCGTGACATAATTTGTCATCGTTCACCATTTGAAGTTATTATTACATTATTTTATTATACTCCGTTATTTACTTATTAAATTAAACGGAACAACATTTACACATATGATTAAATTTATACAAATACGAATGGACTTTAATAATACCCTACATTTATTTAAGTTTTTATGTAAACATTAGGTCTTAAGAGGAAACTTAGCAATAGTTAAATATAACATATTTTAATTGAGTTTAATTAACCCTACAGCAAATATCAGGCAATCTTAATAAAAAATCTTATAGTAGAGAAGTCAAAAATAGTTTATTTTCTTACTTACATTGGAATATTTTTAAATATTGCTGATTAATAAACCTAGAAACATATATATATATATATATATATATATATATATATATATATATATATATATATATATATATATATATATATATATATATATATATATATATATATATATATATATATATATATATATATATATATATATATAAGGGAATGCACCTCGGATTTCCCGTCGCGCGATTCCCGGGAAATTTAAAATTTTTCATGTACTGATATCCCAGGAATTTTG